>NW_019775948.1:11552-112802 GCF_001039355.2 Lingula anatina
AAAAAGATTAAAAGTTTGAATGGCAGCATCATTGGAATTATATTTACCTCTGCCAAGGAGGTTATGTTTTCACCCCTGTTTGTCTGTCATCAACATAACTCAAAAAGTTACGGACCTATTTTGATGAAATTTACAGGAACTGTCAGAAGTGGGCAAGGAGGACAATGATTAGTTTTTGGTGGTGGTCCGGATCAATAATCAATCAATAATAATCAACAATTGCTGTCTTGGCAGAGGTCTGCGCTCTTGGAGTGCTTTTCTAGTTTTGTTATGTTTTCCTTTTTAATTTTTTCTCAAACACTGGCATTTGTGACTTTTAACTCTCATCTGCCTGAGGCTCTGCACATTTTCTATATTTCCACATAAGCAGTTGTATTGTTTTTTATGTCTTTAAACATTATGTAATATTATTTTATGCACTGTCATCATTTTTCAAATATTGAGACTTTCATCATGAGAATTTGAACTCTCATGGTCCTGAAACTGTAATCTTACTGAAGGGGTGGATTGAGACCATCTTCTGGGTCTTCCGGAAGACGGTCGGGTTATTAAGTTTATATTGACTGGTATCTATTTTTTTCTGTTGGAAGACCATAAAAATGGAGGATGGATCAACATAGATACTTTGGAATACTGTCAGAAAATATCTCTGGGTTCGCTCCTGTTATTGACCATGGTACCTGTTGTGCATGATTAAAATTCAGTGTTGACTGACAGTGCTATTATAAGCATTATTTATTGCATCAAAATTGACAAAATGACCTATTTTGCATCTTTATTTTCTGTTTTTTGTCTGTACATTTGACAGCTTTGCTGCCTTGTTGAAATATATAGTGTAGTAAGGAACATCTAAGATAATGAAGAAATTAAATTAAATCTGATTCAAAAGTCAAATAAACTTGGTTGCTACTAGCATTTGCAAGACAAAATGAATAACCTACCAGATTAATTTTTAAAAAGAAACAAAAAGTGCAATTTTTAAAATCCTTTAGCTATCCAAAAATGACACAAAAATAACATGCTAATGTGTATTTTTTAATAGCACAGAGAATTTAGTTGAAGACTGTTCACAACCAAGTTGATCTGCAGACTAACTGAACTGTGGATCAAATACTTGAAAGCTTGCTATGTAATCCCCTTTTGGATTCCATATTTGAAACGTGTCTCAGTCATTACGCGGACCAGCGCGGTCCAACTTGGTTGTGAAGCTTGAGGCCCTTTACACAAGTATTCATCACACAATAGCCAAACAATGAAGTCGTCAATCTCTCAAGGGAGTGGATCCATTTAGTTAAAGGTTATGCCCAGTGTTAAAAGGGACTAAATATCTTTAACATGACCCCCATTTGTTATGTGCAAAAAGACTTTAATCAAAAAAAAAATATAATAATAATAATAAACTCGGCTTTACCAAGGGACCTTCTATAACACCCTTGTAGTATAGCCAAAAGGAATCGTGGTGCACGTTGATTGCGTTAGAGAAGTAATATTACGTAGTCGGCTTCTCTAACACAATTGATACCCTGAAGAGAAAACCCTGGTGTCGTTAAAGTTTTCAGTTGATTCTACGTCTCTGACACGTTGGACGCATCGTAAATAAAGGTTTTTATTAGTATTACTTCGTTTCAGGGTGTGACGAAAAGAAAAAAGTATAAACAAAAAGCACACATACAGTGAATTAAACATTATTTATTTTATCATGTCCGAGTTATCCCTCAGCCTATTGTTTCTTTGTTTCCACATCAAGTTAAATAAGCAGGATTTAAGAAATAGGTAACGGATTGAAATCTCTGACAATTAATGAGGGTTGCTGTACATGTCCTTGAAAAAGCCATCTGACCACTGGCCTAGATAGAGATCAAGGTCATTTATCTCATAACTTGGCGTGTGGGAACCCTTCCCAGAAAGTTATATAACTTCAAAGGGAGATGACCAGTTGTCAAGGATGACCAGGGAAATGGCCAGTCAGTAAAGTAAAGAGTACAAGTGCCGAGGCATCAGCAAACGCAGGGATGATATTGATAGTTCTGGGGACAAAAGACAGTTTTACTTACATGTAAATAGAACATATTTGAGTCCAAGACAAGTTCATGAATACGATGTTTGACTTGGATTGTGGAAAGGATGATGATTCTTGGTGAAATAATGGGAGTACGACCACGTGGACTTCGAGAAAAGAGTGCGGGGACTTTCCTTCACGTCCTTGGCTTCTCCTCCCGATTCAGCTGAACGCCTACCCTCTACCAGGGACACGGGTTGATTTTTCACTAGATATTCACAGATAATGCCTCTGGCTTAACGATGTTTCTTTTGTGCACTGTGACAGAGGAAATTATCTGCGCGACCCTGGTAGAAGGAAACAGGTATAATGGAATATATGTATTATACTTGGTGAAACACTTAAAAACTTGATATTCAAGGAATGGCAGCGTACCCCTGTACTTGGTTTAAAATAATGACATTGAACATAAAACACAGAGTAGAAGGCGGACATATTCATGAAAGTTTCGATATGCGTCATCTAGAAAACTGTGATTAAAAGATTGTGATTTGTTTACACGTAAGTAAGCTAGTGCAATAACGTAATTTTAATGCAAAAATCATTCTTTTAGCATATTATGCTATACTATCATTTGAGACCTCAAATTCTGTTTGACTTGGATTAATTTGATTAGATGTCTACCATTCAATGATTAAGACATTTTTTCGTTAAATAATGAGATCATTTGTTTCTATGTGTCATTTTGTGAATAAACGTCAGCGAATTTCAACCCTTTTATCATTGTTATCTAGCATGTGCGCGTTGGCAATATTTTAACTGCGATTATAATGCAGATATTGAATTGTCTCAATTATTTTACATTTATTGTTGCATTTATCTTTCAACATTAAAAACATCAAAGAACCTCTCGGTTAATACGCTGTCAACGCCTTGTAAAAATTAAAAAAGAAAGTTCTAACTTAAGTATGGACTAAAAGTGACTTCAAATGTGGAATAAATTTGTCAACTTTATCGATTTCTGCGACATTTTTAAATTTTAACTTAAGCAAGGAGTTATAACAGATATAACTCCTTGACTTAAGCTTCAGTCTATATTAAAATGAAACAAAAACCCGAAAAATTAATATTATCGAATCATTAGTAAAAAAACGCATAGGTTATGTTAGTTGGGTGAATAGAGGCACTGGTATCGTTCTAGACTGGTCTGCTATACCAACAGGTAACAAGGAGTTCCTTTTTGTAAGAAAAAAGTGAACATTCACCCCGTAACTATAAAGAAAAGATCGAAAGTTTAGGGTGGGTGGTTGGGTGAATAGACGAACCGGTAACGTGCCAGACTGGGAATCAGAAGAAGACAGGATCGCATCCCACGTTCATGTGAAAATAATTGTACATTTGACTAAAAGGTTTCCCTTTTAGCGTGCGAAATGCCCTGGGCCGGTAGCTAAGTTGATACGATAGCTAACTCTAAAGTAAAAGAGCAGGAGGTCGAATAGCACTAAACCAGATTATCTTTTTCATCTTTATTAATATTTTACTTGAGCACTGATGAGAAAGTAACAAACAAAACGATGTTCTCATATTTGAAAAGATTTTATTTTAATTCAACGATCAAAATAATATCAAGATATAGAGTAACGTGTCACTTCAAAGTATATACCAGGCGCGAAAAGGAGTAATAATCCAATTAATATTTTTTTCAATGTGGTACAAAACATATGTACATTCATTAAAACTATCAATAATATATTGCACATATTCTGTAGAAACGACCACGGATTGAAAAAACAACAACACATAGTTAGGCGCCATTTTCTTGTTCTTCTGCAATTAATATCCAAATCTTAAGGATGAAAATTTTCGAGATAATTAAAATTCTGTGGTGCAAAACTTTCAGTGATTACTTTAAACTTGATTTTATACGAAGGTTGTGCCCAATTGAAAAAACTGCAAATATTGTTCAATATCCCGGGGTCGTCGTCTATGCATAAGTTACTTTCACGTCTCTCAATGAATGTCATTGAGAGACCATTAAAGGATTACACGGTCTTCCTTTGATGTAGGTCCGCCATATTTAGGCCCCGGCCTTGCTAGACATCGACTCTTCTCGATGTGAATGCTCTCTTAGACCTTTTAGTTCACGAAGTAAATATTTTATATCACAGGTAATGAATCGAAACAACGTATGTTTGGCAGAGACCTACAGATTTTCAAATATAAATTAAAATGTTTTAAAATCTAGCAAACTTCCTCGAATTAGTTGTGGCCGTTTTGTAGGCCTAAATAAAAATCGATAATAAGGACTTTTGTCACTCGAAAGTTTTGATGTTACAAACATACGAACTCCGAAGTCAGTTTAATTCCTACACAAGCAATAAGTAGGCCTACATGTACATGTATATGTGATAGAAGTACAGCGTACCTCTTTTAAATTGTGATTCTAAAATATTAAAAGTATCTAAAATATCTAAAGTAAGACGTGGACTTTTACTACTGTTGCATTCCAGATTAATTTCGTATGCACATTGCTTTCGCATAATAAAATGAGTATTATTAAAACGATTGCTTAATTTGTATTTGGATTTTTGGAGCCTCCGTTGCAAAGAAATCTTCATCTCTTGCCGACCGGGGACTGAAAGTAGATAAAAAATCAAGACCAATAAGAAATGAATTATACGAAAGCTCTAAAGACAATGTAGTAACAAATCTCTTCCATGTATTGTGAATGCCATGTGTTACTGCTTCTGTCTGTAATTTTATTTTCCATTATATTTCAAGTATTACATCAAATATGGTTAAACATTACGAAATACAAAATCAACTGAATATTCGAATTTATCTGTCAGATCAGACAAATGAAATATCAAAAGAGCCTGTTCAGTGTGAGTGATCGCCGAGTGATTACATGTAGATTACTGATTGTGCAGAGAACCTTATACATATGGGTGGAATTCTCCATCTTACTAGAAAGTTTTGCGCCCCATATTTGTCACGGTGATGAGAAAAGCAACATACAATCTGTACTTACAAGTTGTAGTGCCAGGCCAAGCAGGCATCACTGAATATATCGTGTTTGTTTCACGAGAATCAGCACCACATCCCGAAATTTTGTCCACCACATGACTGTCTGAATACTTGTCACTTGAAGTTAGTCTAATTTGAATAACAATGCTTTTTGTAAATTGTAGGTAAAGTGGAACGCAGGCACGATTGTGTTAGAGAAGACCAAGCTGTGAGCTCGACACACTCAATTTTTAGAAAGGCGCTTCACTAAAATATTCAACTTTTCCCTTGTAAAATGTTTTACCCCATCTCATTTCTGTCTCCTTTCTTTTAATTTAGTGCAAAACAGTTGAGATACCATACGCTCGCCTTTCCCTATTTTTGACCATTTTTCTTCAATTAGAAATAAGCCCCATAGCCAGAGCATAGACCCACCAATGACACATACGTCTTAATTTTACCTTTCTTTTTATCATAATAAATATATATGCAGGGCACAGAGACGAAGAAATTATCTTATTTTGGTCACTGTTATTATTATTTTTATTAGGGAATAGGGTAAGAAAAGTGTACCTCTCAAGCTAAGGAATGGGGTTATGTAGTAGTACCCTTCCCTGGTGACTCCAATGTAAAAAAATCAGACCAAAAAACGTCTTTCCAGTTACTTTGAAATTAGAATTTTGACGAGCTGAATCAGATCTAAACTGTACTAAATGGTAATGTTTGCCCTCCAAAATTTTTTGGGGACGAGGGTTGGCTTCGTTATTCCTAACAAAAACTGGGCCCCCCCCTTCAAATAATCCTGGATCCGCCTGAGTATAAACTAATTGATTTCCTCTCTCATTCTTCAAAAATGACATGAACAACTAACCTTCAAAAAGTTTTAATAATCTTTTTAAATGGTACACCATGTTGCACATAATGTAATTCATTAGAGGTAGCATAACATAGTCAAGAGACATGAATAAAAATAAGTTTTTAGTGTCAACCCATGTTCAACACTTCATAGAAGACAAAGGTAAAACAACATATTGTAACATAAATGGAAGATTCTGCCTAGTGAAGAAAATGCCTACAATAAATAAATAAAAATATTATTTATGGTAAACCTGAATAACTGCCCTTTCCCCTAGATACATGAAAAATGAAACAAATATCCAGAATTCTGCTTACAGCTGTCTAAATGGATGCTTAATGATATCTGTCATGTATATCGAAGTCATGGGGATCTTCCAATATTGCCCAGTCTTGCAACTTGGCTCAAAATCAAGGGAGATCTCACAGGATTTGGGAGAGAATGGAGAAAAAAATATAATGACAGACTAACAAATGCAGTGTGAAAATAAATAAAAGCTGACCGACTTTATCCATGGACATGGTTGTTTCTCGCACTCTCTCTAGAATTAATCTATTATTCAACACTACTAATCCACCATGTTTTGTGAACACTACTAATCCACCATGTTTTGTGTATCACTTTTGCATCACTTTCTAAGACGACATTCCCCGTGCATAGTGCCTTATCACTAAATAGTAAACCCCACCATTTTACTCCATCAGATGCCGAGAGCCTCATTCAGGCTCTTGAATTATCCCCATTGATATCCTAAACTAGTCATACCTGAACTACCCAAAATTACCTAAAATTACTATATGACTAGCAACAGCTGGACTTACTACACAATGTTTCTATTACAGTGACAAATTGATGACTGGTAGACGGTCTGGATGCACTGAAGAAGAGTGGCTTGTTGGTTCACCATGTCCCATATCAGGCATGGAAGATAAAGGATGAACAACTATGGAAATCAGGGTACTGCGTATGAATTTAGCACATTCTTTAACCTAGTTCTGTATAGCCTTCAACAGAACTTGTATGTCACTTAGTTATATACACAATTATGTGAAATAGGTGAATAACACAGGATGGAATATTACTTACAATACTTTTTGTACGGTCTATCACAAATTCTTCATAATATATTAAATAGTCATTATTTTGATCAACTTGAATTATTAATTTCTTCAAGCACCTCTTCCATTAAATATGACACATAAAGTGAACAAGAAAAAATGTGTTAAGATAATTAACAACACTCAGACATGGGTTGCTTTAGCACCCTTCCTCAACGAGAATTACAATACAAAAGTCATCTTCTGTATGTTTGTTCCATGCTCATTAATAAATAATTAAATACAGGTAAACTGATGTTGTGCTATTAATAACTTTAACTCATCTCAAAAGTTGCTCAAAGACCATCATGGAGTCTTGTATCCCTGGAAAAATATATTCATTGACATATAAAAGGTGCTGTGACTGAACAAAAAAACTTTAATCCAATAAATTGCAATCATGTGCATAAAGTTACTATTTATACCGTTCTGCTTTAAGAGAATCATTTCATATTCTTACTAGATTCCTAATTTTTACCCACCATACTAGATTCCTAATTTTAACACATTTTTCTAATATAGATGGTGGCAATTCAATACACACCAAGTAACCCATTTCAAAGGTATATACAGAGATTCTTCATGAGGCAAGTACATGGAAATAAATTTCTTTGTACTCTAAATATCTAACACACCCCCAGCAACTTGGTCATTTCTTTCTTTTGCAACACCTCTAAAAGACTTGATCTTTACTTTAAGTTTGATGCTAACAACAATTTTCACTGCTTTGAAATATATTGAAAGGGTACACTAGAAAAAAATGAAAAAGCAGCAACAAATAAGTGAAAAAACTTATCATTTTTGAATGGAGGCCTTAAATAGTTATAATGGCTGTAAGAATGCAGAACTTGAACACAAAAGTGAATTGGACCCATGCGTTAACCTTTGTGATTTAAAAACACACAGTGATTTATTGAAAATAACTATTCACAAGATTCAGTTTTCACACTCAAAATGTATTTGATATCCTAACTAGATCTCAGGATGTTGATTTAGATCACAGAACTGAATGCATGCTTCAAATGTCATTTCTATTCTATTACAGTAGCTACACCCATTCTTTGTTTGGATATTGAGATAAAGACCTAAGGAAAATGTAATGTGAACACACAACCTGACATTTTTGAAAGAGGTGCACTGCCTCCCCCCATCATCTGCCACCTTCAGCACTAAGCTTGGCTTAATCTGCAAACTGCAATAACTGTCAGATCTCTGATCCTAACAACACAAAAAATTAATCCACAATGCAATGGTTGGCACGTATGTGAAAATGCACCAATTGAATCCAAAAGCGACATCAAAGTACATGTAAGTGGGACCCTATATTTGAGCATATGTCATACTGAAAATGCACAGGTACCTGAGGTTAATAAAAAGCAGCACTGCAGAGATGTTACAAAAAAGAGTAAATATATTTAAAATAATTAATAGTGACAGTAACAATTCCATTTTTCTACCTGAAATTTGAAAAATGGGTCAGATTTGAAATCCTCCCCCCCCCCCACCACCTTTATACACAAGCACAAAAACTGAACTATTTAGATCAAGCAAAATCCATTATGGCACTTGTCAGCTAGATCATATTCAAAATTATGCTTCACTGCATATTCAATATATTCAATCAGTCTATCACTTCAGTTTACCATACACAGTATGTAATAAATATTGTACCATTTCTAAAATGATAAAAAAATCACTATTAATTTTGTCACTACTTCCCTCTCCTAGCATACCTTCTCATTCACATGGCTATCATCTACACCATTTGATGTTGAAGAAATGTCAATCTGCACCTGATTATTACTCGTTACAATATTTACATCTCCTACTTGGAGATCTAACTGACTGTCCATTTCCACCTCACTATTTCCATGGTCACCTTCATTAACCGTCTCGTCACTGCCATCCTCCTCCATCTCCTTCCCACTGTCCTCATCAGACGAGTTCTTGGCCTGTGCTGGTATCAACTCTTTATGTACTAACTCCAGCTCGCTCAGTAGAGAGTCACTCAGACCTTCGTTCTCAGAGATAGAGATTTGCCGTATTCGACAGCGTATCACAGGCTCCATGATTTCATGTTCACTCTCTTCAGCGTGTTTCAACACCTTCGCCTCTACGATGATGGCGTCCTTCTCAGGGCTCCCACCCTTCGCCTCCCTCAGTTCATCCTGAGAGTCGTATGAGCTCATGGAGAAGTGTGGTGTCCCTGGAATGCTCTCTGGACTACCTTGCTGGACATATGAGGTGTCGATGTCATCAGTAATACTGGTGTACTCTGCCCTGTGCTGAGACAGGAAGGGGGTGAAGGCTGGAATCATGGTAGTTGGGGCAGGGGTAAAGAAAGTGCCACCGACAGCAGAGTATGGCGAAGAGTATGGCACATAATATTCTGATGCGGGGACACTGGTAGGATATGGCACGCCACTAGCGGGATAACCTGGGATGCTAGTGGAATAAGCTGGGACAGTGATGGGATATGCTGAGGTGTTGGGACCATGTGCTGCACTACTAGATGGAATGGATTGTGGATGTTCCTGTTCATCTCCTTTGGATGGAGCCTTCTTTGGTGAAGAGAATTCACCACTAACACCAAGACCTTGCTGATAAGAAGGAGTCAGGCTGGGTTTCAGTGAAGCTGAAGTGAAAAGAGGGGGCTCTTGAATAGAACCTTGGGTCATTCTGGAGGCATTCCTGACAAATTCTTCCATGGCTGACTGTCTGAGAAGCGCACTGTTATTACTACTATTATCTTCCTTCCTTGCTGAAGACTTTGGGACTGAAATCTTCTGCAGAGCTTTGACATGTCTACGTTGAAGTAAAGAGGTATGTGCATATTTGGGATCAATGGTTGGAGCTTCATGGAAAGAGGATGCAGATTTGTTGTAGTAGGGCCTTGCATATACCACACTGGCTGGAGCACTGGCCTGGCGCCTGAACAAATGTGGTTTTGTCTGGGCTGGGCCCATCATGCTACCACCAAATTTTACACGTCTGCCAAATTTTTTCTTCCCTCTCCCTGTTGCTGCTGCTGCTGTTGTTGTTGTTGTCAAAGTTGCCTCAGATGTTGCCTCGGCAACTGTGCTGGTCACAGGGGCCTTCACAGGGAATGAGACATCAGCACTGGTAGGTGTTTCTGTGCCCTGTGATGAGGTCTCTTCCTCCATGACCTCGGTCATTGGACTTAAGTTACCACCTTCTTGACTCAAAACAGGTGGAGTTATGAGTGACTGAGTACTAGTGGCGACCTCTGCCATCGCACGCTGTAAATTGGCAAGGTTCTGTGCAGTCTCCAGCAGCATTTCCTCCATCTTGGCCATCCTGAAGTCCACAGCCTGGATGGACAATTTTACTGCACTCTCCTTCTGGTTTAAATCATCCAGTCTCAGGGCCATGTTCTCCACCCTGAAATATGGAAATAATTTTTTGTAATTTTGTTCTTCTTCTATTTCTTGTAACTTTGTACAAGATATATGGAAATAATTTTTTGTAATTTTGTTCTTCTTCTATATCTTGTAACTTTGTACAAGCTATCTATGGAGTCAACAACCACTTTGCTTCAATTAGCTTTTCTTTGATTTAACTCTGACATAACAATCAATCAATTTTCTCATTTCAATCTTTTCTTTATTCAGATAATATAAAAATAGGTTCTATAAAAACTTCTAAAGAGACTTACCAGTTACCAATAGAAAATACTTGTCTATTAAAATTTTCACTTACATACATACCTTACATACAGTTTTCACACCTATCTTTATACAGGGCACTAGACAACGTATGCATTTACATAATGTACTTTTTCAGTAGTGCCAAAATTACTGGCTATATTCAAAACCTTAAAAATCCAATAGGTAACCATTGAAAATGCTACTGCCATGATACACTGTACAACACCTGTCATTGGTCACTCTGATCCTCTGCTCTGTGGATGACTGGAGTAAGTTCTCTTTTTGCCTGAACAAATCCTCCACACAATCTTCCTCAAAATCATGGAGAACTTCAACATCTTCCTCATCCAAGAAAAGCTCTGAAGAAAAAACAATTAATTTTCAAGTCATTGAAAATTTGGAGTATTTCGACGGCAAAACTGTTTTCAACAGAATCAGTGCATAGCACAGCATCAGTTATTTCACAATGATACATGTAACTACATGCAGCAGCATATAATAAAAGAATTTCAAAATTGTCTGCAAGAGTTTACTAAGTTTTATAATATATCAAAACATAAATTAATGTTTTTTTTTATTTTAGACAGAACTCTGGGTCACTCTTCTTGATGTCCTTGATTCACAGTGTATCTTAGTATTAAAATACATGCAGACACATAAATATATGTACACACATAATGATCATAGGGTGCTTTCCCAGAGATTTAGATCAATCTAAAGATTAAGTTTTAGATCGACCTAACTCACTGGGGGTTCAGGCTAAATTGCAGTCAGCCGAGCGGACACCAGAGTTAATTACCCTCTTACAGCTTTTAGTAGGCAGGACCGACGCTTAAGCCGGCCAAGCTAACAGGAATCTAGTGAGACTCCCCACAGGGATAGATCGATCTAAAATTCTATGGAAATGGGGTGATAGGTTTTGACTTACTGAGGCCATTGTCATAGATATCCAGCTTTCCCTTGCACCTCCTGATGACATATTTGACAATGAGATATACATGGCTTAAAACAATGAATGGAGGAGGCAGCAAAGGTTTCTGTTCATTCTCTATCACCAGGGTGTAGCGCAGGAATTTCCAGATCTGACGAGAATTGGCATTTACTCGGTTGAATGTTGAACTGAAAATTCATAGAGATAAAGACATCATTCTCTCACCTTTTGCCAGTAATGTATACGTACTTGTTTTTCAGAAAAGTCCTAGATGTTAGTTTAACAGATAATCACTTTCAAGTCATTATGAAGGTTTTCAAACAAGAATTTTGTTCAGTGTACAGCTTAAAACAGCCGAGTTACATTATGTATACAAATCTGCTTTTCTCCCCCTCCCCCCCTTTTTTTTTTTAATATTGCTATGTATACAATTACAAAGAAATTCTGTACGAATAAAATATGCAAACTACAGAAACTAGCTATAAAATGAAAATTGTGAAATGTGCTCAAAATAATTTTTTGTGCATAAAATGCTCACTTTAACTACTGGTAAAATGAGAATTACAGTGTAAATGAGATAAGGCAATTAATACCAAAATCCAATTCAAAATTGCCAGTTAGTATTGAATCAGAAAGCACCACTATAAGTAAAACCATTTTAAGTAGTGTAGGTTGTTAAACTAAGATATTGATGAATTGACCTCATTCTGCTCAAATACCTTACAAGGCACTGGACAGACAAAGCATGCACTTACTTAAATACCGCAATAAGCAGGTTAAGGAGCAGTATATTGGCAACCAGGAGAAAGATGGACATGATAGCTGGGAAGACCCAGTGTCCGTGTATACAGGGTTCCTCATTACTGCCACCGCAATCAGCTGCAACAAACAAAATTAGACCTATGAAATTTATGCAAGACACTATAACTAGAAGTGCTGTTACAGGGAGGGTGGGGGTGGGGGTACTGCAGTGCCATTTATCTATGTCAATACATACTTGAACACAGCAATGAGAAGACTAAGGAGCAGGATATTGGCGACCAAAAGGAAGATGGTCATAACAGCTGGAGTGACCCAGTGTCCGTGGACACAGGGCTCTTCGTGTGGTCCACCACACTTGGCTACAAAGAGAAAGTTGGGTTGAAGACATCTACTGTAGATAGAAAAACACAAATATAAAAAAAATATTATTTTACAAACAGCAGAACTGCAGACTTGTTAATAAATTAAAGTAAAGAATTAAATTATCTGTAGGCCTTAAACTCCATAAAGTTGGTTTAATTCAGAACTATATGTAAACTAGTAGTTCCATGACAGGTTATGATATAATCATTCTGATACATAAAGTGAGTTTTCATGTTCAGGTTTTAAGTTAGCTTCAATCAAATTGCTGTTCATCCTTTAACTATCTAAAATGCTACTGGGAAATACACTACATGTACTTATACTAGAGCAACGAAAAAGAATCATCCAACCTGAACACAGTCACAAGTAAGGAATATGTATTTTAAACATACCAAAAACACTCTCAGATATTAAACGACAAAAGAGAGAAATATATGATTTTGTCAAAATTAGGGTTTGTTGCACATTTTTAAAATTAACTTAACATGTCTGGCCAAATTGTATATCTGAGGACATCTTGAAAGGAAGCTAATAGATCAACTGTAATATTGCAAGAGAGTCATTTATCCTCACAAACTAGGAGGCCCATTATTTTTTTTTACCAAAATAATCCAAATCCTAGAAGCATTCTTTAGCTATATTCCATTTGACTTCATATGTTTCACAGTATCAGAGTACCACTGCTGTAGTGCATAAACACTAATTTTCCAAAATTTCCTTTCAAAAATTTCTATTTTATCAAGACATGACAAAATCATCATTAATGTAAATGGTCATCATCATAATAATTGTATGAATATTGTAAATATGCACAATAAATAAACTTAAGTTACTAAATTCAAAGAATAAACAATGCTAGAAATGACGATTAATACCACATCAAAACTAGTCAGTAGAAAACTTACGATAGAAATGACGATTAATACCACATCAAAACTAGTCAGTAGAAAACTTACGATCAATCTTATCAGCATACACTTCACCATACAACATGAAGTAAGGTTCCAGAAATACTTCCTTAAGAATATTCCAATTTGGTTCCTCGTTGGGAAACTTGATAGCTTGGCGACACACACCAAAGCTCATGAGCACTATCAGCAATATCACAATAAAGTTGATCATGTCCACAACCTGCAAGACAAGTTGACTTCAGTGGAACCTGGGTTTTGTAACCCACTTGTTCATTAAGCAGTGTGTGGCATTCATTTATTTGTAATTTTCCTCATAATTTAAATTCAAATCTTTAAAATGTCTGTAGATCAATCTTGGCTGTACCATCTCAAGTTATCTTAGCTGTATTTGTTGCTTTGACTGGATATAGATCCAAAATGTTTCAAAATCTCAAGTATTGTGAGGAAAGCAAAGTAACGTTACACAATATATGTGATCTGCCATGTTTTTGCCTTGATGTCACCAAGTGTGTGTGTGTGTGTGTGTGTGTGGGGGGGGGGGGGGGGGGGGGGGGGGCCAGTCACTAGGTCAACTAGGACCTGTTGTACAAAAGTGCTAGAGCACTTTTAGACCAAAATATCAGTCTACTTTGATACAAGAAAAAATTGGTAGTACAAACATATGAAATACCTCTCCCACTTTAAAAAAGGAGAGGGCTTATGTTTCAGCTTATGTTAAGTTATTGCGTCTTATTGGAGTATCATGGATGCATCTTGAACTGAAGTAGACCAAATCTTGAGACTACACTATTAAACTTCGTAAAACTGGTCCCTGAAGCTCTTCTGGATGACAATGTTCTATTCAACTAAATTTTTTGAAACCGATTCTTATTTGTAGAACAAATAAAAGAACTTAAGGCTCATTCCCAGTGAAACTTATGATCTAAGATAGTCAATCCAACTCTGTGAGGACTATCAGTGAATGCAATCAGGCTAACTTGGCATAAGGTTGAATAAAGAAAAGCTGGTAATTACACAAGTACAATTAATGTAAGCAAGAGTCCCCCTGGAGTTGGATCCATCTGCATAGATTGATAGTTTTATTGGGAATGGGCCCTTAAATGTGGTGAATAAAACGTAAGTACTCACCATTTTGCCCACCATCATAACATAAGGACCCAAGTGCTTGCTAACACTGAAGATGTCTAGAATTCTTATATACCAAAATATGATGTCCACACTGAACACCACATGGCCATCTTGAATGTAGGATTCCATATTGCGCAGCACAGCACCAATTATATACAGGATGATGGCAATGACATCTAGGATGTTCCAAAAGTCTCCAAAGAAGACTGAAAATTTCTGCAACGCTTTTACTGGCTCCGATGCTATAATCTGACAAATATAAATCAGAACATATGAATCATTTTACAGTATCAAGTATTAAAGCTAATGCTTAAATTGAACTGTTTTGGTTAAAATGAAAAAAAATTAGGTAGAACATTTTTTCCTTTTTTTTTTTAAATTGCAACAGGCTCCTACATTTTCAATATCTTGCTGGAAAAATTATTTTCAAATTTACTCACAGTTCACTAGCTATTTTATGTACTGAAAAAATCATTTATAAATCACCATGATTCAAAACATACCTCTCTTGCTTTATCAATGGCTAAAGTAAAGATGTAAGCCATGACATAAATCTCTACCCACGAAGGCTTTGGTGGAGTTTTAACCAGAACAACATAATTGAATGAAGCTAGGAAAATGACATAGGCCATCTGGAATTAAAAAGCATATGTATCCTAATAACACATACAACAAGGACATCTTTATCCTATGTTCCTTAAGTTATTATGAATGAAAATTGAGTAGATAATATATTGCCTGGAATATTAATATATTCTCAGTGAAATGCAGTGCACTTAACATATGTGACACACACTAGGTAACATGAGCAGCATACTGCTATTCTTCTTCTTCATAAAATTTTGAAATAAGTTTTTTTTTCCTTAGTGACAAAAAAGAGAGATTCTTGACTTACAAACCAAATAATAAGAGTCAATCATGCACAATTTTGATTCACCATCTAGGGTTGTGATTTCCAGCTTGAATGGCTGAAAAACCTTTTTTTTAATTCATACTTCTTTTTCTCTGCTTGCTTACCGTATGCAGCCAAAACTTGGTGATAGGAGCAGCATAAAACTCGTACACTTTCTTCCCCACTCTCAATGGGCTCTTTTTCTTCATGAAATCTGTTACTCTATGGACTGTCAAGGCACTCTGGTCTAACAAAGGACCATTAGAGTTCACAGGGGGGCTGACCGGACTGTTGACAGGGGAGGTAGCCTCTGTGGCATCTGCTGTCCTTTCTGTGTTTTGTCCTTGACTGGCATTGATCATCTGGAATTTTACATTTGTATCTTAAATAATATCAGTTGTATTTCTGTTACTTCCAGAGGCATAAATTTGAAAATCAGAATGAAAAATTAAAACTCCTTGAAGTACTGACTGTCATGTTTACACATGGAATTTCTCAACATGACCCTTTGGCAAAAAGTTTTTTTAATATTCTTTAAAAAAAATCTTGCCAACAAAACATACCAAATAACAGTTACTGGCAAGCATAACTTTTTTTTTAATTTAAGGCAACATGTTTTCAGACTATTCAATAAATAAGTAAAATAAATGAATAAATAAAAACTTTGTCAGCAAAATAACTAAACAACCATTGGTGATGAAGAGTAATTTTCATTTATGGTGAATAAACAATGAATTCAGAATGTATATACTTACTTCCATCTCAATGTCCTGCTCACCATATGATGACCTGCGGCTGACATTGGACTCTGTGTCAGAGTCCTCGATTTCCCCAATGTGCTCCTCCACTGTCTGTGGCATTAATTGCAGCTCCTCCTTACTTTTATACTCCAGGGCAAGCAGAAGAGGGGGAATCAAAATGCCCATCAATACCTGCCAATTAACATAACAAGAAATCAAGAAAATTTGAATTATGATAAAAAAAATTTAATTAAAAAAAGTTGCAGTCTCTTGCAGACAAATTTGTTCAAACATAACATACATGCTCACTGCATCCTGAAATTGGCTTCAATAATATTTTATGCATAAATGTGACAACATTGATATTAAACAAATAATTAATTTTTTTTTACTAAACCAATTTTATACTATTCACAAAATTGATTATTTTCTAGTTTAAATCCGTTTCAATCTCTTTCAGTATCTATATATGCTAAATCATTTTTCATACTATTCTAAACCCCTTTCCATGTAAAAATCAATCTTGATCCTTTTAAAAAAATCAATTTCTATTTTCCAGTCTGCTTCTCTGGGTTATAGTATCACCTTCAACACTGTGTACTTCCTCATATTCAATCCTCCCATCCACATATCAGTGAGCAGCATCTGGCAGCAGGGGTGGGCCAGGAACTCCCTGTGAACGGCTGACACAGCCAGGCTCAGGCAGGTCTGGTTACTCCAGTTCTTCAGTTCGTAAGTCAGTAACTGCTTGGTGGCATCTGCGTCCGTCTTGTAGCACACCTCCAGGAGCTCCATTGTTATGTTCTGAAATTCCCTATAAAATCAAGATAACAGTTTATGAAATAATCATTTACTCGTGCAATGAATAATCTCTGGAAAACAAGCACATAAAAATGAATTCTAATTGCTATATCAGGGGCGGATCCAGAGCTATTTATTGACAGTCTTCCAAATTATCTTTGTTGATTCATCCTCCAATTTTGACCGTAAACTTGAAAATCTGACCGTCTTCCAGAAGACCCAGAAGACGGCCTAAATCCGCCCCTGTATATGATATGTACAAAATAATCAAAACTTAATATAAAAACTATACAACTTAAATCACTTTTTAATTTTAGATCCAAAATTTTCCTAGTTATTAATATTTCAACAAACAAGCCAAAAATTTACAAAGCTGAGTCTGTATCAAAGTAAAGCTTAATGAGCCCCTCATGACATCAAGGTTTAAGAATCTCCTGGCACAATTAAAGCAGAATTAAACAATGGACAGTAGGTATAAACAAATTTACAAAAATTGCCCAGTTTATATTAAAAGTTGAACTAACACCACATATTAGAAAGCACTCACTTTGAATAAGTCCGTAACTCCTCAAATATCTCCACCTCCAGGTCATCCTGTTCGGCCTCCCGCGTCATGGTCTTGTAGATCTTCAGAGCCACCAGTGCTTTAGCCATGGCCTCCTCTCCATGCTGCCACATACACATGGCCATCTTCTGCCTCTTCATCAGCACAGCCCAGACCAGCAGCTCATTGAATGGGTACTTGAACACATCCTGGAAGTCTATCAGATTGCCGGGCATGGGGACTGTGGCTAAAGCATTGCTGATGTTGTGGCCCTGTTGTGAATGAAATGTGGTATTTATAATGATGTCACTGACAAAGTATGTGGATTCCTAACATTAAGATTTATGAAAATAAGTGTGACATATTGATACTCTGAAACACTTAAGTCATTCACTTGAATGAACAGGCTGGTGTGTGTATAACAAATATAATAGCACAGCATTATAGTTCATATCATATCTGCTCATTTCTAGATGGAAACCTGGTTGAAGCTTTTCTGAACCAATCAAATGACAAGTAGTAAAAACAATACAGTTATGTGCAAAGTGCTCTTGTGCAAGGGTAAAACTTAGCTTTTGATCAAATATTGGTAATAAAACAACCTGCACATTTGTGAGCCACGTACTGCAGCCTTATAGGTAAAGGCTATAAGCAAATGTATCATTTTTTAAAAATCAGTTACAGTTTTAGTTTGATAAAAATTTTGAAGGCTACACACCTGAAAGATCTGACTAGGCGACTGGCAAGGGTGACAAACAAGAAAAGAGAAGCAAAACACAATATTATAGAAAACTGTATTTCAGCACACAGTGAGAGATGTAGACTGCACAACATATACATATTTTATAAAAATATATGAAAGTGCACATGTCTATTTGCATACATAAAAGTGGTTCTGCTTTCCTGCTTTAAGTGTGTGTGTGTGTGTGTGCATGCGCAAACATGCACACGCACGGGTATGTGCAATCTACAACTCTAAAACATGACAACAATATATAACTGAAATGCAAAATTTTAAGTGACTATCAAAAACATAGCCTTTAGCCATCAAACTAACATTTTACATTCAAAGTGCATTTGGTGCATTTTAACAGTAGCATTAACTTTGGCAGTGCGAAAGGGGGAAAAACTGTTTCTAAAAATGAAGAGTACAACATTTACAGTGCAAAGTGCACAGAGGTTACAACGTTGCATTGCCACTACCTTCTTCATCATGGCATTGTAAGTAGTTCTGAACTTCTTCCTGCAGTATGAGGCTCGGTACGCCCCTCCCATCAGGTAGTCTATTACCTGGCCAACTTCCAGGAGTGTGTAGTGGGCATGCTCGGGGTGTTTCTGAAAAGTTGATTTTGTTCCTCTGTTAAATCTACCTTCAGTAATGATGTACTGAGAATTGCAAGCAAGGAAAAAATATAAGTTGTACTTTGATATCAATAAAATTTCATCTCAAACACGTAACCATTTATCTTGAAATTCAGTCACAATATGAATCTATATTTTATTTATTATTCTGAGTCAACAAATCAATACATTACAAAGATCATAGCTTTGTCACAAATTTGCACCATTTTCAAAGAATCTTCATAATCTGCTGGAGGAAATATTAAGCAAAACCTTAAAAGCATTTGAGTATTGATTTAATGTGAGTATTTACCTTTTTTAAGACATTAAAAGTCCTAAATGGAACAGAAGTTGGTGTGGCTTGCTTCTGGAAAGGAAACAGAAGGAAATAAAATAGCTTTTCTTGGCAGCAAGAATTCCAGACATTTTCCTTATTCCGATATTAAGGGTCATTCATTTTTATAATCGTTTTCACAAGTCTGGGGGAAGGGGGGTTAATGCCCTATATGCACTTTTGAAAAAATAATACAAACTATGATCTTCACCCCCAGGAATGTGCTGGCAAAGGTCATTGTATTTAGCTTTAATTTATACCTTGTACTCTCTGAAAGGGGATGGGGGTCTACTTTTTGTGGACTTGGGAAAACGATGATAAAAATGGATGGCCCCTAGTGCCATTTTCCCAACAAATGTTGATTAATCAGCATATTATCTTCCCCATGTTTTACTTCACATTCACAATAACGAAACCTGAAATCTATAAGGAATATAAATGAACTGATAATTTTTATAAATTTCTGTGTTAAAAGAAAAAAAAAAAGAAAAAAGAAAGAAAAATTACCCTTGTGCTGGAACTTAAATGCTAAAAGTTTAAACTCACAATATTATAAAGTTCCTCCAGCCTGGGTATTGTAAGAAACTTCTGCATACTGACTCCATTCTGGAGCAACAACTTTACAAAGTCTACTCTATCATTGGTCAGGGCATCCATCATGGCATGTTCAAGTGCTCCTTCCTAAAAAGGAAATTTTGAGAATGGTTAAAGTCCTCTTGATGCTGAAGTTTAAGCATTTTTTATCTTGAGGACCTTGTATGACATTTAATTGAGTCAAGTCAACTTTCAGTTCCTACCATAAATATAAAAATGGAGATAATGGAGATTATACATGTACTTATAAAAGTAGACCATTTTCAAAATGAAACTGGTAAAAAATTGGAATTAAATAGAAAAATACAGCTTAGACATTATTCACTGAAATATTCTCTGAACAAAAGCAGTGAAAAGCTTGGAATTAAATTGAAAGATAAAGCTGAGACATTATTCACTGAAATATTCTCTACAAAAGCCTTGTCCATTCTCAGTGAACTTACAACCATCACATTGTCATGTGGTCAGATCTCTAACATTAGACTAAATTATATGCCTTATGGTGGCCACTATCAAGTCCAATTGACCAATTACAATGAGAATCCTTTATAGCAGCATTAAATACTGTAAAAAGTATTTGTTGAGGTGGGTGTTCCTTCACATTTAAGCCTAAATATTCTGTTTTTCTTCCATGATTTATTAAGCAACATCCTGAAATAAATCTCTCAAATCAATGTGCTCCTTAACAGACAAGGATAATATTCCGAGTATGATAGAGTCATGCCATTTAAGATGACTGATCACCAGGCAACAAGGGTTTCAGAAGACACTGGATAGTCACCTCTCTACTATCTCCTTATCTCTGTGGTTTCCAGTGTCTGTAACCCAGAGTGTCACCAAGTGACAGCTAAACCAAAACACAACGGCTAACAAAGCATGACATTTTCACAGTGTATATATTTAGAGAATTTCTCATTGAACAACATACATACACGTACCAGACTAATGAAGCAATTTAACTTCAAGGTAAAACATGTAGAAAAACAGTGCACACTTTGTAGACTCTGTATTGTGTTGAGCCACACATTGAGGATCAAGTTTAAACAGCATGTAAACCCTGTGGGAGTGAGGATTCATCTTGGATTACCATGCATCAAACCCTCAATAACAACAACAACATCACAGCCTTTAGCAATTCTAATCTACCAAGAGAGATCTGCCAAAGACATTTAAATGCCAAAATCGTGTTCATATCAAGACTAACTTGGACCAGAAATTGATGCAGCCAACAACCAAATGTTTTAAACTGTGTTCACTTCAAGAATAACTTTAACGACTAGAATGACCAGAAAGTACGTTATTGAGGAGGAGAGAGAGAGAGAGAGAGAGAGAGAGAGATGCACTTTTTCAGAAAAAAGGACCCCTTTGAAATTGCTGGCTATACATGCGCCTGCCACTTACCGGCCATTCCCGTCCATACACAAAGATGTGTTTTTTGGCAATGTCCACCCTGTTCCAGGTTAGTGCTAAACTCAGTTGGTCTGGGGCACTGGCATTCTGACCTGAGACAAGGAGACATTATAGTCCATATACAGCTTTTAATTAATTTAGATCATTACATCAGGGATGTATAGGGATCCAACCCTTCATACACATACAATGTATTCAAAGTTAATAATACAAATAGCTTTTGTTTCAATGGTGCTGTCATCAATATATACAGAAATTGTATTAAATGAAAAGGTGTGGCAATTTATTTCTCTTTTTCTCTTAATTCATCAGAAAAACTGCAACTCATCATAATAACTAATTGTCTTTGAATGTAATTTATCTAAAAAACAAAGCATGGGGTTCTATTTTGCGATTACTTTGCAAACAGTAAAAGCACAGACAACTGCGAAATACCACTACTATCTCACAACAAAATTCATGGTTTCACTTAAACATCATTGGTTTTAGCCACATACCTCTCTGTATAAGATCGCTTTAAGGGATAACTATTCCCAATCATTAACCATTCATCAAGTCTTCCCAGACATGTAAAGAGTACTTGAACAGCTAGATGGTTTCTTGTATGTCTGGTTTCAGAGACGGGTTTCTTACCTTTCAGCAGTGCAGTCAATATGGCCAGATCGATGTCTGTATTTTCTCCTTCTCCCATTCTGAATACTGTGATCTATAAACACACAGAGCAAAAAAAATTATTAAACAAATACAAATACATAACAGGAAATTTTGCAGACAAAATAATAAAACATGTATGAATATTATATCTTCAATACTCCAAACCCTAATGGCAAAATATTCTGCAACTGTAAAAAATAAATACTTCTTTCTCATAGATATTTAAAGTTGATAGCAGTGTATAAAAGATTAAGGTGAACAAGAAGTATTTGAAAAATGAAAAAAGGGAAAATTCTTACAGTAACTCTCTAAGAAGCTTTTTCAATTCAAGCCACACAGAAGAAAAGATGTAAGTTATATTGAGGGGAGAAAGCAGTTGCATAGAGAAATATACTGTGGAAAAAGTCCATTAAATATATCTCACCAATTCTTTCTTATTCACTGCTAACATTAATTCCATGTAAAGTTTCTCAGATTCCTCCTTGTTGTATTGGAAAGTTTTCTCTATTGTAAGAATAAGCTGGCTCTTCACAGCTTCAGGCATAGTACTAAAATAGTAAGTATCTATTGAAAAATCTCTTCTTCCTAAAGATGAACTACCAAAAGTGACTTTTCTTACCTTAATCTAGTAAGTTAGTTAGTCTTCTGATGTAAACCAAATAATAAATAAATCTAATTGCATCAAAACTGAAATAACAAAATCATGGTGCCTTATTTTTACCATAATGACCTAAAGCATGCAATTCCACAAAGCTGTACCAAATCAGAAGACTAAGCTTAGAAGAATAAGGATAGAGAATCAGCATGTCTTGTCAAATAAAATGGTAAGACCTAGCTTGCTCATAAGCCTAGACAGTTAAGGAGATTAGGATATTGACAAAGTTTTAAAGAATTTTCAACACATAGTACCACATGATGTGAAAAAAATTGACCCAAAGCTCACCCATCCTCATTTGCATATTTATGAGTGAATGCCAGGATGTCTGCTGCCCTCCCACTCCCGTCACATATGACCACAGGGATTGGAGGGTCATCTGTCACACAGTCCAGTACTGTCCGAATAGTGTTTGTACCTCCTTCAAGAATCAGAGAAACCAGAGGAACCCCATGGCCCTTCACTATGCCACCAGCTGGAAAAACAGTATTTGTAGCATATATTTCTTTTCCTCCTTTACTTATCTATTTATTTGCTTATCTATTTATTTTTTTGCAAGCTTGATCCAGTTGGGCAATAATCATATAAGCAAAAATGAGTATTAACAAGGAAAAATGAACAAAGTTCATAAAACAGGGAAATTAAGCATAAATGAGGGCTAACTGGCTTATAAGAACTAGCAGCACTTCATAATTAAAACCGTTACAGTCATACAAAGAGCATTAGCTTTTTGTATTACAAAAAATTACTTCTGGGACTTTTTCTGGAACTTGCAATAATTTCCAAATTCTCATGGAGACTGAGATTGAAGAATTGCATTTGTCAGGACATAAGGAGCAATTAAAAGGGTAGGTTAAAAGATCATAATTTTCTGAGCAATTTTGGATAAAGTACGCCTTGCTGATAAAGAGAAAACTGCGGAAATTTCCAGGAAAATTAATTTCTTTTGCTACATAAAGAAAGGTCTAATGTGCTTTGAATGCCTATAAACTTGGCATGTGCTGATACCCATACTAAACAGGCTTCAAACAAAAGAGAACCTGTTAGATATTAGTTTGAAACTGGGAAAATGTCACTGACTGTTAGAGCTTATTAGTATTATATTCATTTTTCATTTCCTATCCCAAAGTAATTTCACCAAGCCAGGTCTATAGTATAATATCAAACACAAAGCAGGAGTAAATGAATTTATTGCCAATCTATTTATGAATGAATGAATGAATGGCAAGAACAGATCATCAGTGCCAACCATGACTTGTGATGAATATTAAAATAGTCATGAATGTAAGTGCTTTAGGGTCAATAACCATCTCCCTTGTGTCACGCAAAAAACATCTTTTTATCTGCAAAGATTGATCTGTTAAGAATTGACATCAAAACATATTAATTCATAAATCTTGATAATTCTTAGTATTTTTTCATATACATAAAATAATATGAATACTATGCATCCCTGTGTGAGTGCATGCATGTGTACATGCATTCACGTGTGTGTGTGTGTGTGTGTGTGTGTGTGTGTGTGTGTGTGTGTGTGTGTGTGTGTGTGTGTACATACATCAATGTCTGCGACATCAACACTACGTACCACTAGTGATCTTCTGCAGTGAGATGACTTTCTCAAGTTTCTTCCTCAGCTGTATTTCTGCTCCATACTTCCCGACTGTCCCATTATCCACCAGAAAGAAATACGAATGATACTGGTTCAGCACAGCATAGTGGCTGTGTGATGGAGCTATAGCGTGATATGGACGGACAACCTGAAGAATGAATGTTGACCATCTGTTATCCACAGCCATGAAAATACACCAAAAACTGTGCACCAATATAAGGAACAGGTAGAGCAATTAACCGAGTACATTTTCTCTATAAAAAGATGGATCTACATGAGAATAATGCAGCAGTGGGAGCAGCATGCACATTCCTTTTACAATGATGGATTGTAGACCTAATATATTATTGAAATGTATATTGGCTCTCATATATATATATATATATATATATATATATATATATATATATATTGTTGGAAATGCCAATAAATACCACCAATAATGCACCAATAAATAAAAAGTGCACTAAAATGTTAATGGCAAAATGAATATTCATTATCATAACAATTACAAAATCAAAGTAAATTATGAAAAAATGCCTGATTCATTCACTACCCCCTTAATTCAGTCATTGATATAAATTACCATGATCAAATTTGTTCATTCTTGGTTGTAAAATGAGCATTTCAAGACAAACAGATGGATAGAGAGATAATTATGACACATGCTTAAAACATTTATTGTTACAAAGCATGGTATCAGCAACTAACAAACAATTATTCAACCAATGTACTACTTTGAATTATGTTCATGTATAACAAAATAAGAACAAACACTTTATCTGTGCTTTGATTTAAATTGTTTAAATTCCAGAACATTATTGCCACTTGAAAACATACATAGGAACAGTAAATACATTGTATAGAAATGCTTTTTAGCTGTAGATTTTTAATTCATAAGACTGAAATTAGGAACATGCTGGTTTTGTAATATTAATGTCACCTCAACTGGCTTCAAGAAACACAAACACATATCTTGAATAAATTATTTGAATGCCTTTCACATCCTTCTGGTGTGATATCCCTTCAAGAAGGTAGTGGATAATGAGTCTGACGCAATTAACAGGTTAACATCATTAGCACATCTCTTTATCACTCTACAGTAATCAGGGATATGACTTTTAAGTTCCTTAAAAGTCGGAAATCTGCTAATAGTCTGAAAAATCTTATTACTGCTGTAAGTGCCAACACCAACCAAAAAGACAATAGAGGGGGAAAAATCTCATCCCTGTATTATTATCACATTGGCATGACAACTTCTAACTAACGTAGGAGTGTTCATTCTTTGCCACAGTTCCACAAGTAATGTTAATTATTTCTCATAAATATCACTGGTGCACACTTCTGAATGCTTGTTATCTGGACTAAGCCCAGGGTTCACTGATGCAAAAGGCACAATAAGGACTAATTGTCTGTAAAACACTCTTCACCTTACATTAACCTTCAACAAGGAGTGCTAATCCTTTCCTGGAAATTTCAACAATTTTTGCCTCAGGTAGCGTCCTTTTGCTATACTATGCAACAACCTCACAGATTAGCGTCAGGAGCTGGTGCTGGAGATCAATCAATACAAATCAGTTTTATCAAAAACAAGGTGCCACAGCAACAAAATTTGCATGGGTACCTATTATTATTATTATTTTTTTTTTTTGTTATCTATCTCTGCCTATGTACTGAAGAGCATGTGTAGGAGATATGGACTCTGAATGCACTTCATCTGTGAGGAAAATGGAAAATATATGCAAAAACTTAAATTCTCCATTGGGTTCTATAGTAATTGAATCCAAAGTTCAAATCACTATAGCAACAAAACTTACATGGGTACCTATCAATTTGTTAATCTTAAAATGGATGCAACTATGTCAACTGTGCATGTAAAAAATTTAAGAAAAATTTATCAGATGGAAAAATCATAAGCATTACCTTCATCACCAATTCAATCTAAAACCTGTGACAAAAATGTGTTGAGACTGATACAAAAAATGTATATTTTTATGGTAAATATTAGAAATTGTGAGTTCAAAAACAGGTTTACAGATCATAACTTTCTTTCAGTACTTGTTGATAAAGGGAAATTTTGCTGAATTTAGCCTCTTCTATTTGGTTACAACCATGCAACCATGCATTTCGGTATGCTTTTTAAGTTTTTAAAAAATATTACTAAAAATGACAAACACAGAATGCCACACTGAATTTTCAATCTTTTTTCTGATTTAATGAACATATAACTGAATAACCTGCATTAGCAATCAAACAAACAAAATATATCCATTTATAGAACCTTATGATTCTATGAATAGATAAAATTTTGTTGTAACATTTTTTTTTTTTAGATAATATGATGGTAGTTGCAGTAAGATTTTTGTATTTGTAAGTGAAAAAAATTTGTGTATTTGCTCTGTGATATTTGATATCATATACCATGTGCTATCAAAATTGAAATTGAATTTTTTACATTGTACTTATTATTATTATTATTATTATAACAACAATAATAAGTATATTGGGAATGTTTACTGATATTCCCTATTAGTGAAAGATTGTACTTAAAAACTTTTCAACAAATTAAATAAATATGTTTAAATGACTAACAGTAACATGGCCTTAGTTTTTCTTCAATAAAAAACTCGCAGCCAATTAAAATAAAAAAGAAAAGAAAGAAAGGTCCACTTTTCAGAATAAGTACCCTCCTTTGAAACTGCTGGCTACGTGCCTGTTAGCACATACAATTTCAACACTCAGGCAAATAACAGACTTACATCTTTTCCTATCAACTCTTGTCGGTTGTGGACGATTCCCCAGGGTGCTATACCAATAGTTACAATGTTATTCCTTGTTTTTAATGACTGTTCTCCTATTCCTTCTCCAACATGTCTCGTTACACCTGAAAGTAAAGTTTTGAGATTAGTGTAGAGAATATATACAGCAAACAATAATTTTCAAAAATAATAAACCACATCAATACTGAGATTTTAAGCAATGGATGATAACAAAAAGGCAAACTCTGTGACAATGATGAATGAAGATTTGTGTCTAATTTTGGTTGATAGGGTTTTCAAAATACCTTTAAAACTCACCAGTGCTGGTTCTACATTTACCTGTGACAAGGAGTGATGCCATAAAAACAAACAGTGATTTTGATAATAACCAATTAATTTTTTCTTTAATTATCTTTGGTTGGTTAAGGTTTTAGAACTCTCTATCAGAAACCCACCAGTATTGGTTCCCCCTGTGACAATCCAAGCACCTGTGGTATTGGCCGCCTTGAGAAGACCTTTTCTGAATACCCTCTTCAGCTTGGGCTGGAGGTCAAAGTTCACTATGCCCCCATGGACTGAGATGAGGAGCTTTGGGAGCTCCAGACCCCAGTGCTTGGTGAGGAGGTGGAGTAAAACCTCTGGCTGGGTTTCATGGGACATTCGTACATACTGCAAAAATGAACAAGTAAATCTTGTTATTTCCTTGCTAATCTTCTTGTATCTTTTCATACATCAGCTACATAGTTTTTAAAGGAGTGTAAAGTCATCTCCAGTATCATGAGCACATATTTGAACATTTTTTAATATTTTAACAATTTCAACAATATGAAAAAATCAACAACCAGAAACTTTTTTGCCTAATTTTTCAGTTTCTTAAGAAAAATATGTCAAGGTCAATATTATGTTGAAGGTCATTCTGAAGGTCAATGTAAAGGTCACGTCACCTGGGCTTTGGTAGGATGTGGCCCGCCTTGGAATTCCAAGGTGCCAAATGCATCTGTGGGTAACAACTGTGTGTGTTTCCAAGGGTCCCAACGCACAGATGAATCTGGCAGTGGCAGAGAGATATCTGAGGTGACGGTGTGATTTTTCTTGGCACGCCCACATCCACATCTAGAATAAAAGAAATTTGCAGCAAGTCTTGTCATTCAAGGGTTACTGCAAAAACATCATTTCTTGTATACACTGTATGATTCTTCTTTTTATGTATGGAAGAAGTTTGTCTAGCCTTTCAAGAATATTTGCTGAACCACCATATGCTTTACATACGGCTCATCCATGCATTTAAGTTGGCATTTATGTTATGACTTTTCTGTAACTTTAAATAACAAAATATCATTCAGAAACATCCCATTACATTTGGCATTTATGTTTTATTATTATTTTCTTTTATTAAGTAAGTACAGCATATACAATTATGTAGGAGATTCCGACAGTTGATGTCTTAACCTTTTTTTATATACACTGTAAATTCCACACAGTTAATGGCACATGCTTTCAGTACCTCAAGTCAGCACTTTAAGTAAAATGAGGTTCACTGATGGGAAGCCTAAGCATGATAAAATCTACTGGACAGGCTTAATAACATATTATTGATACACAAAGTGCAGCTCTACAAATCTACATGACTGTATCACTTCACCCAGGCCCGTAGAAAGGGGGGGTTCGGGGGGTTCGAAAGAACCACCCCTTTTGTCAGGAAAAGGTCCATTTTGGGTAAAATTTTATCTAGATACAAATAAGTGTCATTGTAAAAGGTCCACTTTTTCAGAAAAAGAACCCCCCTTTTGAATTTGCTGACTACGGGCCTGTCACCTATTGCTGATATTGTGAGGACAAAAAGTAAATTAAGGTTACTGTGATCGTCAAAATGGCAGAGACTGTAAGTCTAGAAAATTACCCTCTAGCCAGAATATTGTAGGCCTAGATTACACCATGACAGTGTTCTCGACTTGCAAATGTATTTCATATACATCATGTACACTTTACTTATTGATCTTTCCACGATGGTGATTTAATTATGTTATAATTGATAAGGTCTGCTACATGCTGCAGAACATCAGACACACATGTACACACTATAACACGAGGAGTGGAAAAATAGTTTAAAAATCTGTAAGTTATATGGCAATCATTTACAGAAAACCATGTATACCAAAAAATGACAAAAAACATTTTAATGATATGCACATAAATTTATTGAGAGGGTATAAAGAATTTTAATATTTTGTACCGGAAATTAGCTGGGTGATGACATCATTTCTGAAAACTCTGTGTAAAAATTCTCAAAAAAGTTTTGAAGATATTTAAAGGCAGTTCACATGATTTTGAAAAAAGGAGAATTGGCAATATTGACATCTTACAATATATATAAACTGATAGAAAGATATGTCAAGGGCTTTTTGTATTAGTGTATGAGTACTAAAACTCATAGGAACTTAATTATTGAAAGCTGTAGAAGCAGATTGCATCCACTGATGAAAACATTGGCAATCCCTCTACAGTATATTCCCCTGTCTTTTCCTAGGGGGAGTATAAATACTGCAGATATGGCAGCAGAAGTATAATTAATATTTGGTCTTTCCCGATTTGGTTCCAAACTGCCATTAATTCCCATTCATATCTGCTATCTGGTATCAGCAGATATTCCTTATCAAACAGGAAATGTGTTAAGGGAAAAGCTGAAAGTGAAAATTAAATTATTCCATGTCTGTTATTCCTACCACACACAAAAATCAATGTCTGATAAAGTGAATAGATCAATACAGCAGACTTGGTGAAGTGGGGTGAAAGGTCATATGGTGCCCTCAGCAAGTTAATTGGGATGATTAGAAAATGTGCAATAACTGAATATGCCAACACATACAGACTTAGAGAAACAACCACTTATGAATGCCCCAGGGCACTTGCACAATGGGTAAAAAACTTAAATGTTCATTTTTCCCAAAACACTGCAACTTAATACCTTGTGATCTTATTTAATGGTTCAATCCCAATTTGAAGGATACTTAGAATACTCAGTATAACAATAAGCATGATAAATATAAAAAAAAAAAACAAAAAAAAAAAAAAAAAAAAACAATTAGACAACCAATATTTAAATTTTATCCTAAATTGAAATTCATCAGAATTTTTTAATGTTCTACAATGTACATATTCATGCAGTTTTGGAATGTCTAGCTATACAGCAGAACTGTCACCATGGGTACTTTATATAAGGATCAAATCAATTTTAAAAGTATATATATATAATATGAAGTATGAGGGGGTGGAAGAAACTTAAGACTGGCTGAATCCTTTAATTGACAGGTGAGTGAAATACTTTATTTGCCAAAGTTAGTTGGTCCATCTCTCAATATTATTATCACTTTTTTCAAGAATTATTATATTTTTAGTATTCTGAACAATTTCAAGAAATTAAGAAATAAGGTATGGGGGTGAATTGAAATGTGGTTGAAAGACTTTATTTGCCACAGTTTTCTTAATATTCTGTGCTATTCACAGAAAGGTAAATCGTATGGGTGTAAGAAGCTAAAGACTTTACAGACAGGTGGGTGAACCATTGTATCTACTAGACATCACTGCCACTGGTCTCAGAATCTGTCCCCAAAGGCAGAATCAGAGAAAAAAAATGTGAATATCAGCTTAGGAAACAGTTGGCATATGGCTTTACAAGACTCTGGGTCAAAATACAACTTGAAGATCTTGACTACAAAATATGTTATACAGTATGCATGATCTAAGATTTAGGACAAATTGGATTTATTTTTCTCATGATACCTGCAGTTGCAGTTATTTTCTCACTGAAAGCGAGTCCTAATATAAATATATCATTGTTAAGGAAATAGAACTTGCTTCTTTTCAGTTATCAAAAATATTTATCTAGAACAGACTTAATGTCAAAATAAGGATTTAAAGGCATTGTGCCAATGCATTCTTATGCAGTTGCCATGGCTTTACATTATACAAAGTGAGAGAAAAACACGTTGGGTTTGATGTTTTCCATGCAGAACTAAATGGTGCTAAATCTTTGAAATAAAAGGAAATATCAAATGGCTGACAGGATATGCAATTGCATGGACAGATTTAACTCAATACATCAATCCAAAATGTACCTGTGAACTACCCAGGCTCAATCTTATAAATAACCTGGCAGTATTGCTGGTAAATGTACAGACAGAATCAAGAAAGATGAGAGGACAGAGAAGTATATCATGACCACAGCAATACACTAATTTTCTTCCAAGATTTATACTGAAGTCATCAAACTGCACAAAGAAAAGATTACAGTTTCAAAAGTAATAAGTTTAAAGGAGCATAACAATAAGTGAGGCGTGTTATTGAAAAATAAACACCACTTTCATCATTTTAGATTTCTGAAGTGAGTTATCTTAATATCAAATGCCAAAAGAAGACTTTCTGTCAATACTAAAAAAAAAAAAAGGAAAAAAAAACTGTCTGATGATCATGGATACACGTGGTGACATTTCAAATCTCACATAATTTGTAGTCTCTGCTAAATTTTCAAGGAGTCTTAATTTAACCTATTCTCAAAATGATAAAAAACATTATGGCATTAGCACAATGGTTTTCCAAAGTTTTCCGCCTATATTAGTGCTCAGTCCCATGCCTGCAATCCATGAACATAGAAATTATTTGCTCACTTTGAAGTTTTTCTCTTGGTTTGGGGTACCACACCACTTTGACAACTTTGGCCAACTACTGCATAAGTGAATCTCCATTAGTTTTAGAGATAAAATCAGACCATTAGAAAAAGAACAATTCCCTGTAAAAAAAACTTGGTCAAAGCCTGAATTAGGGGTGACATTTTGGATTTGACATATGTTAATTAAATTTCCATTCGACTTCATTAGTAACAATGTGATCAGCTCTTACTTTAATCAAGTAAATGTTGGCATGCATGATCCCCCCCCAAAAAAATACCTGTTTATATTCTCAGTGGCATAGGAAACTAGTACCTGGCTCTATCCAGACAACTGCTTGAATATGTCAGGGATGAATTCACATTTAGACAATACCATCTGAATTTTTAAAATAAGTTTGGACAGGCATTTTATATCAGAGTAATAAAAGCTTCCTGGCAATAAGGTCTCCAAAATGGAAATGGTTTGTTCTGAGAAAACTCCCTAGAGTACCTGCTATATTATTAATTGCATATATTAAAATAAATTATAATATGATGAAAATGCAAACCCACTGACTCTATGTTGGCTGCCTTGCTTCATTATTTCCACACTTAGTATAGCTCATAACATGCACTTTGTTGCAATGCTATTCAGCTCATATAAAGAGTGTATGATACTCAACATTGGTGTTCTGAGATTTAGAATAAAGAAAAAAATATTATAGGTAAGAAATTGTAGGTTTCAAAAGTATTCCCCACCTGAAATATTATATTTGCCTTTTCCTAGTTTTCCTAGTTTTTATGCTGTTTTTTACCCCTGCCAAGGAGGTTATGTTTTTGGTTCCGTTAGTTTGTCTGTCTGTCTGTTAGCAACATTACAGAAAAAGTTATGGACCAATTTTGATGAAATTTTCTGGAACTGTCAGAAGTAGGCCGAGGAACAGATTATTAGTTTTTGGTGGTGATCAGGATCATTAATTAATCAATAATTAATAATCAAAAATCAAAAATCAAAAAACTAAATCATTATAGAATGAAAATTTAGTGGTGAAACTGCACTGGGTGGAGACTTTGCTGCCTTGGCGGAGGTCTGCGCTCTCAGAGTGCTTTTCTAGTTGATAAGGCAATGATTTCATGGCAAGGCACATATTTTTTCCATTGATAATGTTCACAAGAACCAACCTTCACCATTATCATGAAAAATTGCAATGACATTTTTAAGTTGTTTGGGTTACATAAATGTCCTTCTTTTACAAGATCTTTTATTTTGAGTTATTCTATGATGCAAAAGGAAGAAACATGAAAAACAAATGAAGCCAATTCCTTTTCAGGGGGAAATCTCACAGTATCTCCATATCACTTTGAAACAAACAAGGCTTCTAACCTATATTTGTCTCATTGCCTTACCATGTGATAAGGCTGTGTTTGATGCAAATTAAAAAGAACTACTTCAACTTATGTACACGTATTCCAATTTACCACAAACAGTGGGTGATCAGTCAATTAACCTATCAGATTGATCAATTTTATTCCTTAAGTCTCTTGTGATTCCATACAAAATCCACCAACACAGAATGTCAAGAAGTCTGCATCATGTGAAAGGAATAAAATTGCAGAATTGGATATGCTAGTGAGTTGATGCAACATGGGATTCAACCATTGAATCAGTACAAACTGGTAACTCAATCTGACCATCTTAATGGCTTACCTGTTGGGATCTTTTTGACTTCTGACAAAGCAAATGCATTCCCTCTTGAAAAACACCTTCTCAATCCACGACTTCTGAGCCTAGAAAACAAGAAAGTATAGAGCATAAAAAACATGATAGGAATATTTCAGAAAAACATTGATGGACTGGTTATATTGTCAAACTGAACACTGGCCTTCATTCAGCAGTTGATATGTTGACGATAAAAAAAAATATACAAAAACATATTGTAATTCAGTTCAAAGATTCATCAATGTTCTTTATAAAATGTGAAAGACCCAGAAAGGACTATTTTTCATTTTTTAAATCATTAAGTTAACTAAATGTACACAGCAATGCAGCTGCACAAGAGTTAAAAAAAAAAAAAAAAAAAACTCATGACATATTTTCACGATTAAAAGAATCAATCATTTCCAGCATGATACATCACACCATTGCCTATCATTCAGCAGCCAGAACTCTGAAACAATTTATCTAAGCTTTAATTTCAACACCACAATGCAAGACTAAATGAAGCAATAAAAGGAGAAGAATCATGCCCTCAATATTCAATTAGGGTGCCAAAACAACACCACAGCAACACTTCAACTTGAATTTAGCATGAACATGAATGCTTTATTTAACACACATACATGAACACCCTAATACAGAGCAGCCTAGACATATCTAGCTATTCCACTATATTCATAATCTACACCTACTTTAAATTTTACATATGCTCCTTTTTCTCCCTTATTTTAAATCTTCACAAATTTTGTGTTCACATTTTGCCATCTGATAAGACAGACGCTTCATTCACTAGAATCATAAGTACCCTCAGCACTCAAACTGGTGGTACTATAAGGGCGATGACACCTGTATGTTGTTTAGGTTACATTAACATCTGACTTAAACACTATCTTTTATTGCGAGTTACTTATGAGAGCCATGGGAAACAAATTCAGGATTAATTATGTCACTTAAGGCTTAAATTTAATTTAAAGTTATTATTGAAAAGGGGAGAAATAAAAGAAAAGATCACTCACTGTGATTGGGTAGTATTATAAAAAAATGACCAGAGACAAAAATGTCCCACTGGTGGCTCACAACACCATCCAAGGAAATTCTATCACCTATTACTTCCATATCTAATATCAGGTCCCCTTAATTAACACTTCCATACTTGTTAAATCACTGACTCANGCACGGCGCCGGCGACGGCGACGGCGACATGATCGGCGACGACAGACGCAGGTGATGGCAATATGTACAGACACATCTGTGTCTGTACATAAAAACATTGATGGACTGGGTATACTGTCAAACTGAACACTGGCCTTCATTCAGCAGTTGATATGTTGAAGATAAAAAACATATATACAAAAACATATTGTAATTCAGTTCAAAGATTCATCAATGTTCTTTATAAAAAGTGAAAGACCCAGAAAGGACTATTTTTCATTTTTTGAATCATTAAGTTAACTAAATGTACACAGCAATGCAGCTGCACAAGAGTTAAAAAAAAAAAAAAAAACTCATGACATATTTTCACGATTAAAAGAATCAATCATTTCCAGCATAATACATCACACCATTGCCTATCATTCAGCAGCCAGAACTCTGAAACAATTCATCTAAGCTTTAATTTCAACACCACAATGCAAGACTAAATGAAGCAATAAAAGGAGAAGAATCATGCCCTCAATATTCAATTAGGGTGCCAAAACAACACCATAGCAACACTTCAACTTGAATTTAGCATGAACATGAATGCTTTATTTAACACACATACACCCTAATACAGAGCAGCCTAGACATATCTAGCTATTCCACTATATTCATAATCTACACCTACTTTAAATTTTACATATGCTCCTTTTTCTCCTTTATTTGAAATCTTCAAAAATTTTGTGTTCACATTTTGCCATCTGATAAGACAGACGCTTCATTCACTAGAATCATAAGTACCCTCAGCACTCAAACTGGTGGTACTATAAGGGCGATGACACCTGTATGTTGTTTAGGTTACATTAACATTTGACTTAAACACTATCTTTTATTGCGAGTTACTTATGAGAGCCATGGGAAACAAATTCAGGATTAATTATGTCACTTAAGGCGTAAATTTAATTTAAAGTTATTATTGAAGAGGGGAGAAATAAAAGAAAAGATCACTCACTGTGATTGGGTAGTATTATAAAAAAATGACCAGAGACAAAAATGTCCCACTGGTGGCTCACAACACCATCCAAGGAAATTCTATCACCTATTACTTCCATATCTAATATCAGGTCCCCTTAATTAACACTACCATACTTGTTAAATCACTGACTCAATAACAGGACAAAATTTCAATTACCACGCTTTCTGCTACAGACTTGCACTGTGACTTCTTGGACGTTCTTCTGTCACAAACCATGTGGACAGTTTCACTTAGATAAACCGATCTGGAGTCCACAGACCAAGAATCCATTTCACTCAAAGAGAAGTCATCCATTTTCTGCTGCTTCTATTCAGGCAAGAAGGTCATCAGCCAAATGTTACAAGTTCCAAGGGAAAAAAATAACCTCGTTATTTGTACTATGTAAATCTAGAAGAAGAGTCCCTTTTGTTCCATCTTGTTCCACGCAGATGCCTCGATTTAAGTAAATAATCTGCTCACTCGGTTTATAGAGCAAAGAAGCATAAACATAAGGTAAAAATATCTCTACATTTTTCACAATCAGTCATATCCAATGGCACAATTGCAGTCTATCAGCTTCCTATGATTGTTCACCCACTCTTGTAAGTCTGCACTGTAAAAGGATCCGAGCTTGAAGAAATAATGACCTACTCAAAAATTAATTTTCCATGGAGCCTTAATAAAAAAACGAGATGAACACCAACAGTAGATGGCATTTTCTTGCTTTTCACCAAATACCCATCACAACAGAGTTTGTCAATCATCCTCAAGGAACCTTTTATTATTTTGCAGCAGCTTACTGTGGGGAAATGCATTGTGCTGTAAATTCTATCATTTTAGGTACCGACTTCTTTTCACTTTACATTGTCATCTTGACACTATAAAAAGATTTGGACTTCATGAAACCACTGACACAAATAAAGTAATTTTTACTGCAGCTCTAATCACTATCAACAAATTAATCATTGGTTATTAAATAATAATTTTACCAAAGTGTAAACTATTCAATTCACAGTCTGTTGGTGCCTTCAAGTAATCTGCACATTTTCAATTTCTGAACACAAGACAAAAATATTACACAGGGTTTCTCTCCACTATGCATATTTTTCCCATAGCAGACATTAAATCTCAATGCTGAAAGCAACCAATGTACTTTTTAGCAGGTGCCACAGAAATGATACTTTCAAAAATTATTTCTTACAACACAAAATACAAATTTCCAATATTTGTTGTCAACAAGTCAATACAGGCAACAGAAGCATTATTTCATTTTTTTTTTTTTTTTTGTCATGAATTCTCCATTAAACTAATCCATTTATCTGAGTGTGTGGAAACAGTATTATGTATTTTTCACATCGATACTACCTAATGATTGTCCCTAGGGCAAATAAATTTCAGTCCTACAGCATTTCTCTTTCAGAGCACTCACACAACACCCGTTTAACTGGCTTACGGTATACAATGAACAAGGCAGCAAAGCTGTCAAACGTACAGACAAAAAGCAGAAAATAAAAATGCACAAAATAGGCTACTGTCAATTCTGATGCAAAAGTACATTATGCTTAACTGCAAATTCAACATCAAATTTTAATTATGCTCAACAGGTAATACCAATGTATAAAATGTGTAACAAGCATAAGGCTTCAGGCCCATGGGAGTTCAAGTTCACACTTTAAAAATGCCAGAATGAGAAAAATGAAAATTTCACACAAATTGCATAAATTCAATAATATATGATAACCCAATTGAGCTGGCTTTCTAATTTGAACTGCATGCCAATCCTAAAAATCATACTTGTAAGTTAAAAAAAATAATAATTAACACAGTTTTCTTTTCATAATGTTTGTAGTAGCAGTGCAAAAAGATTTTTGTCAATTTTGATGTAACATTACTTTATAAATTACAGAATAATTATCACCAATTCTTGATTATTGACTATAAATAGCATGGACAGAAAATTTGATTACCATTCGGCTTCATGACACATCTGTGTCTGTACATAAAAATGGAAAGAGAAACTTGGAGTGAAGCCATATGTAAGACACTATATGACAAATATCGTCATTCCAGAAAGGCCACCATGGAAAGCAATTTCCCCATATCATCTATTTCCATTATCTGTAATTAAGTGTTTCTATGCAATTTATTATGCTTTATCATGCAAATATCTTCTCATACCTCAAGAAGAAAGAGCAACTTCACCCCTTTGAAGTCATCATTAGACTGATCAGAGAAACACGTAAAATACATTATGAGAAACAAATGATTGGAAGTATATAAAACATATCATCCTTCTTTTTATATTAAATAAATTGAACATATATTTCAAAATTCGTTCCTCTGTTTTCTTCATCATACTGATTATTATTTATTTATTTATTTAGATCTCCAGAAGGTTGACCCCTTTTTTTTTTCAAAAATGTATACAGAGATGGTATATTTAAGGTAACCACGGATACTGCTTTATACTTAAATGATATTTTTTATTTAAAAGAGAGACAATGTGCATTACTTTTATATAGCGGAAACTTCAACAATTTTCCAGTGATCATCATGGTGTATCTTATTCAAATTTATGTACTTGTACTTTATTTCTGTGTATTGTTTAGAATGTACTTATTGTCAATGTGGAATTTTGTATCTCATATGAAGTGCTGTTATCCCTTTAATTGTATTCAAACAAATAATGGTAAGATTTTAAAAACACTTACATAAGACTTAATGTGATCTGAATTTGCTACTTTCTCCTGTTCTGCCTGCACCTTGTGGTTGGTCATGAGCATGGTAAATACTATTGGTCTAGGATTATTTTCACTTTGAGCTGGAAGTGAGCATAGAAATGCCAATAAGTTCTGTTCTTTTTCTATATTTTTATTTTTTAAGGTTTTAAAAGGCCAATTAATTTGAAAGGGAATTTGTATAAGTATTCAAAACCAATCTCCTACGACACACAAATATTATCAAATTTGCTTCAAACCTATCTCTGCCTGTAAGCTATTCAGATGTTCTCTGTCTTTAGCTTGCACCATCCTCAATGCAACTAGTCTAATGCAAATCATTTTCAGTGACATGGTAAATCAATCAGGAGATACACAACTGACAGCACATTACAAGGAACCAGTGAGAAAAGAAATGCATGAAAGATCAGCCTTTCCATCTCAAGTCTTAAATCTCCTTCGTATTGAATTCCCAATCAGATTTTAAACATGATCGTCTAACTGTTTCAGAATCACAAAAAGAACAGTATCTGAAGAGATAAGGACACCCCCATGAAAAACATATTTGACACCATTCATTTTAGGCAAATTTCCTGTCAATCAAGCAGTGACCACATAGTGCCAAACATACAACGTATATTGTCCACCAACCAACAGTAGCAATGCAGACACCAAGAACCATCTTGGAAAAAGAAAACATTTTAATCTTGTGATGGACTTGTGATGATACCAATCTAGAAGTGTTTTTACTGATGCAATATTTAGGCATACCAAATAGCAAATTAAGCTATCCCCTCTCCTGAGGACACCAATCTCCTTAATTGCACATCAAAAAAATATATATATATTGACAGTCTAACAAAAATGATGCATTTTCTTGATAAGTATAAAAAAAAAAATGACAGTGAAAATTTTACCAGCTCTGTCACGTGCACGGCTACACTTTGTGTCATCTTCATGATGTCCAGATAGGACTGTCGGATGTCCCTCAGTTTATTCAGGTCCATGCTGCCATTACAGGTGCAGAGTTGAGAACAACACTTCTCCTTGGGAGAATTTGATGGGCTCATCTCTGCCGGGATACCAGTTGCAGGGTGCACCAGAGAGGTTTATAAGCCATCACCTACGTAAATATGGACCTCGGTGCATTTTACGACACGGATCTTGGTGCATATTATAACACGGATCTCGGTGCATGTTACTGGGAGGTACACAGTCACAATAACATGTCCTTGGCTATTTCCTCACAAGAACCCCTCAAACTGTTCCTCTTCATAGAAAATTGTCAGGTTGAATCATCTTATTTCCATGCTGCTTAAGCTGGCCTTCAGAGGAATTCAAGGTGTCAGTAATGCTATCTGAATGCCAAACTAAAGATTGATTTTGGAAGCCCAACAGTAACTAACTACACCACATATACACACTGGTATTCTGGAACCTTGGAAATGAACACTCCCCATAGTAGCTTTTATATAAAAGATGATGTAACATCAATTTGGCAAGGCTCTGTTTTTTCTAATAAATAATATATCAATTAGGCTGAACCTAGTGCATGCTCTTTTTTGCTTTAATAACAAATATGCAAAATGAGGCACTATTGCAGGATCTGAAAAACATTTATTGCAAACCAATTTCCTTCTTGAAAGAGATGTATTGGCAACTATGCCAATTCATTGATTGACAGCTTATTTTCCAGTTCTTTTTTTAATCTGACAAAGCCATCTCACAAAATTCCATTTAAATCAATGAATTGAACTTCAGTTTAACTGATATTTTGTCATCTACAATAGTTCAATAAAGATGTCTATGCATCCAATCAATTTAATTTGAATGTAGTGTCATTGCTTCAATTACAAGATTTACTAATTTGTGTTATCCTAAAATAATAGACATTGAGTATATAATTATATGAACCCCAGCTCTATATAAACAAGTTTATAGATTCCTATTTAGGTAAGTGCACATTTCAGGCCAAATCAATAAGTACGTGTGGAAAAAAAAGTGGATTGATGTAATAGCAATCAAGAGAGAAAGATCCTGTCTGCATCTCCCAGTTTTGCATATATGCTGTTACAGCAGTTTAACACAGCTACCACACTGAATAAAGCCTACAACTTATTCATCCAAGATGAAGTCAATTCATTTCAAAAAATTTTTTGATTCAACTTCTTCAACTACTTCTTATTCTTTTTCACTTCTTTTAATTGTTACTTTTAAAAAATATTTTTGATAACAGCTACATGTTGAATTCTTTTTTTAAGGTTACCAGCAATACAGTTGGCTTTGTCATTTCAGATGCATCATTTTTTGCATTAACATCAATCAAAAATAAGTCCAATAAATGAACAAGAAGAATCATAATTATTATTTTTATCCATCTTTAATGATAGATTAAAAAAAGAATGGAAAAAGGATTTAAAGCTTTCCACTGCATACAAACCTTGACTGGATCAATTCATTTACCACTGATTAGTGAGACAACAGGAACACGATATACTAGATAAATACACAATTTTTCTCAAAATGTCTGCAATATATAAAATACCTTTATCTCACTAAGCCACTTGCTGTGGCTTTATTTAACCATTCTACTAACGTTTAGAGTTATACAGTTAAACGCAAACAGATCACCTGGGAAAATAAAGAGAGAGAGAGGTAAAGTGGTAGTCCTCTCAACTTTCACACACACACACACACACACACACACACTAAAGTGAATCTAGGGTAATTTCAAACGTCCATATCCTTAAACTTTCAGTTCAATATACCTTTGTCTAATAACATAGCATAACACTATTTGATCATGAAATATTATTTGTATTACATGTACAAAGTATTAGCAGTAAAAAAAAACATTACCTCGATAAGTTCAGCTACATGTAACTGTCTGATATCCATATTCCCTCCTTACATCAAAGTTGGTTCCCATGTAAGGTCTATATTTGCAATCTATGCACTACACATATCTCATAACAATAAGTTATTCTTCTTGCTAAATTTTAGTTCTGGTACTTTATATCTCTTCCTTTATCCAATTATCACCAAGTTTTTCCAGATGACCTTCTTCTGACCTTCAGCGTACAGATTCACATCTCTCACATGAACTGGCAAAGTCTGACATTCTGTATAATTATTTTGTGTTCTTCTCTCAACAGGTGCCCCAAAAATACAGTACTGGTACTTGTGGGCCAAGAAGTGCCTTAAAAGTGAGTCTGTTTCACAAAGATCTTCAGTCAAATGTTTGTCCCAACTTAAAAAACACTAATTTCTGTCTTCTTTGACTAGGGCAGTAAAGTACTTTTTTTTACCATAATCCAGGCCAGTAAAATAAATTTTCCAAACTAAAAAAAAAAAAAAACATTAGTGGGTAAATACTTCTGTTTTACCAAACTATGAAGATCTGCCTTAGGTCCAAATAGCTTGAAATATTTGCGTCATAAGTTAAACCACACTTTGACTGATGTCCTTATGTGAAACAAGACCAAAAACTGGACCACAACAGCAGATAAGACTACTGTGCGTGTACATGTGCCTCATGATTATATCTATCCCGCTTTTCTCCTCAGCATTGGTATATAGGGACCTGTGGCATTTCAGAAAGGAAATTAATTTCAGTGTTCTTAGAATGCATTGCGACAGTCATTAATATATACTGTCTAAAAAATTACCTTTGTGCAGCTCTGAATCTACTACAATCTTCATTTCAAATAACAAAGAGCTATTTTCTGTGCACATCATTCACTAATCAGACTAACTGCCATCACTTCACATTACTGTGAGATTCATGTTAACATTTTGTCTTTGATGAAAAAAAAACGCTTGAGAACATTATGTCACAAAGAGAAATCACTTCCACACTGATGTGACATTTCAGTAATGTTTCAATCTAATAATTCACTAGTCTTGTGTGTCAACCACATTGGTGGCACGCCCAAATGTATTGGTTTCTCTCATGCTCATCTGGTTTGTTAGAGTACTTGGCTTTTATTTTTGCCATAGAAAATATTTGATATTTGACTGGCATGATGTCGTTTGGCATATTTTGAAAAACTATATTTCGGCATTTGCTCTGCATAAAAAAAAGAAGTTGAACTATAATAGTGACACCAGAATTTACTTGTATACTATAATGTAGGTATAAATATTTGTTTTTCTGGATTTATTGAAGATAATATACTAATTCGGTCAATTGAGGTAATGAATTATGAGAAGTTTATTGTATTTCCTTCTTTGAAATTTGATAACAATGAATTTTGTACAGAAAACAACAATCAGTGCATAAGAGTGGTGAAACTGACACCAGGTATTGTACCACCAGCGAGATTAAGTTCATTCAAGTTTATTGGTAGCTATGGATCTATCTGTTTTCACTGTGGAGAAATAAAGGTTGCTAAATATGCAAAGTGCATTTCATGGCAAAAAGAAGGTCAAAGGTCAAATTCATGGTCACAAAAGATTCCCAATATATGACTTCCTAAATATATTCAAGTTCAATAGTAACTATATCTCTGCTAGTTTTGAAGATACAAGGGTTAGAAAAATTAAAAGTGCATTTCATGTAAAATGTAGGTCAAAGTCAAATTCAAATTAAGGTTACCAATATACACCCTGAGCTTCAGCGATAACTTGACACTAACCTCTTCACAATAGCCTATCTTCATCGTGTCAAGTTACCTCTGACGAAAATAGTTTGACCTAGTTTATATAAGCCAATCGAATCCAAGTTTCAAAAATTTTCACCAAAGTTTGGTGAAAACGCTGATTGGTTGACCGTCAATCGGTAATCCTCGGCTGATTCCGCAAGCTCCATACTAACAACAAAGTTATTGTCGAGTGCGGAGACATCTGAGTAGTTCCGAGTGCATAACCGTACACAAAGAAAGCATGGCGTCTCCTACGAGTGACTACGAAAAATAATGTGTTAAGTTATCTCTTGATTCTTTGCAAAATATGAGTATATCGGAATTAAAACCAGAGCAGTTTGAGGCCCTGCATCATTATCTACTGAGGGATGATGTATTTTGCGTGCTGCCCACAGGTTACGGCAAGTCCCTGATATTCAGCCTTATCTTTGATTGGTCCGGATTTGAACAAAGCGCGCTTTGACTCGTTCGCGTTCATTGGCTAGATCGTTCAATGAGTCATTGAGTGCGGGCTTTAAATTTGATTGGCGGGCGGCGGGAGCAATCGAATGTGGTCAGAGGTAACTTGACACGATGAAGATAGGCTATAGTGAAGAGGTAGGTGTCAAGTTATCTCTGAAGCTCAGGGTGCCAATATATGATTTGCTATTCAAGTTCAATGGTAAAAATAGGTGTATCCATGTCAGTTTTGTAGATATAAGTGTCAGGAAATCTACAAAGTTTATCTCAGGTTGAAAAGAAAGTTAAAGATCAAACTCAAGGTTACATTTAGATTGCCAATGTATGATTTGCTATTCAGCTTCAATAATAATCATGGGTTTACCTCAGCCAAATTTGGAGATAAAAGGGTAAGAAAATATGCAAAATTGTGCCTTACTTCAATGTTTAATTAATTTATTCCATTATAGTAAACAGACCATAGAACACTTTAGCCTTGGTGCCTTAAGGACATTGTCACCCCAAAACTTCTCCCAAAACTCCTTATTTACTGCCTTACATACATTCTTTTGGATTATAAATAAATCTTCAGTGTTTAGTGACTAAATTAATTAACATTTACACATCTTATGAGTTACGTCATAATTGCGATTTTGGGATAAAAACTGAAAAATCAGTTTCTCAAATTTCTCTTTTACCTGAGCTCCCACCCTCACCATTTCAACACCAATTTATTGACACCATTTAGTACTCCCACACCCTGACAGCGAATTTTCTTAAAAGTCTAAGTTCAGATTTTATCATTGATAAAGCAAAATAATGCTTTTGTTTTAATGAAAATCTGTAATTAGGGTATCATAACTCCATAACAAAAACATATAAACCAAACTGACGGCACAAGATTGTTGCCTATGCACTCCTGGTCAACTCTGCTAATTTTTTTCTAATTATTTGCAAAAAAAAAAAAAAAAAGCTGAATTCAAACTTCCTGAAAAAGACTTTTTCTCAGGAACATAATTTCCAGCACAAATGAAGTTCTTTAGAATTTTTGTCTGGATATCCTTACTTCTTGAAGAATATTAATAAACAAGACAAAGAACCTTGACCAGATAACAGTTCCCAACAGAACATGTGGTCCTGTCATGGGCCCTGGGTACATTTCAGGACAAAAGTTATTAATTTTTTTCACAATCCAGTTACTTAAAAAATGAGCCCATTTTTTAACAATTGGTGCCCAAAATAATCACAAAGTTCAAAATCTGCTTAAACCTATGCACCACAATGGGTTATTTACATTGATAAAAGTCTATTCTAATCTATCAGAAGATTCTACAGTATCAAATTATATTAACTGCAACTGTTTGTACGTTTTGGGGTTAAAATCCCTGATGGTTTGTGTGATTTATTAGACCAAATTGCAAGGATTAATTTCCCTGCTTGTTCATGTCCAACCAGAGTTTCTAGTATTTTAAGGTGCACTGTTCAGATGACTCTATTACAAATTCAAATAGCCAGGCCATTTAGAAGTTAGCCACTCAAAATGTTGCAATACAGCATGCTGCGAAATGTGAAAAAGGCCATAGATCATCTTGTGGTAAATGCTTGTAACTTTTGTGTGCTGACAAATTTACAAAATTATCATGTGATGAATATATTTGAAACCATTATCTTCAGTTTTTCCTCATTTAAATATATATCAATAAATCTGCCCTCTTTTTTTTTTTGTTTGTAATCATATTCAAGATCACTTTAACAAAACTTAACAAAACAATGAAATATGCTTTTTGAACTATATGTTCCTCTACATTTAATCAACTGGCATCTACACAGCAGCTACAGTTTGAACAGCTTATTTTAGCAGTAACTCTGCGAACAAGCATATCAGTCTCTGCATCAAGCTCATAATCAAAGCTCACAGCAATAAAAAAAGATGCATGGATGGAAATATCTTGACCTCATGCTTCTTTCAGTGATATCATTTATAAAAAGATTCACTTCTCACACCCATGTCTAGGTCATCTGAGGTGAAATCTGAACAGAACCTCAATCTTCAAACGAAAAGTTATATACCCTGTTAGCCAAAATATGACTAAAACAACTTTGCATAAAATTATTATTATATTATCCTTTACATTATGTTCATGGAGATTATTTGTCTTCAGAAGAAGTACGATCATCTTGCTGATAATGTCATATCAGTGCTTTTGAGGTAAAAGTGCTTTTTTGGGTGTCTTGATGTTCTTTACTACCTCCGTCCTTATCAGAAAAATGTTAATGGCATATATAAACTGTACATGAGTACCACTAAGGGGTACAACAGATATTCTTAAAAGCACTCTGTTCAAGAATAACCCTCATTAACATCAATTTTCGATGGAACCTTGAAAACAAGATTGCTTAAAATTGGGTTTGAAGATGTTATCAAAAATATTTGGCACCAGGTTGTTCTATACACTTTTAACAATAACTACTGTGGCACCAATTTTTGGGATTTTACTGCAACAGTAACTGAATTATCCACTGAGGGGATTGCTATCTACGGCCAATTAGAATTATTGAGGAGTGGTTGAATAACATTTTCAGGTATTTGGTAAAAATGGCACTTCTGAATGTTGACAGCTCACCTGGCATCAAAATATTGATCGGCATAGTCATTTAAGATATATGCAAAAATGATAGACTGATACATAAATATGAAAATGAAAGAAAAAACTAAAATTTGGTCACATAATGGCATATTTCAGAGTACATAACCTTAAAACTTTCGACAATAATGTGGAAGCATTACAATTTACACGTGAAACTGACAACAGCATCTGAAATATCCAACTCCCAGAAACACATCAAATCAATGACCAAGATAGTCTACCTCTACGTATATCATTGAGCAAACCACCTGCACAGCAACAAAACTAGTAGCCACCACATAAAAGCATGTACTACATGTATATACACAGTCAAGGGAAGATGGGGTAGGGAGGTATGCACTTCACTATGTACATACTTCATATTCCAAGGATGGACGGCTCCCCTGAAAAGACTGTAATTTTCACACATGTCATGTATTATTATATATATACAATGTATAGAAAAACATTGAGAAAATACAGTGAATCATTACAAAAGATACAGTAAGCTCAATACTTGACATTCTCACATTACCGGGGGCAGTTTAAAAGTACAAAGCAGTACGGTGCTGACACATGAATAAGATTTCAAAAGCAAGCAACTCACCTCACTATCCAACACTCATACAAAATAAGATTAGAGAAAAAGTGATGATAGTTACATTATTTATGCAGGCAAAGGTTTAAAGGTACGCAACTGGTGTTTGACCTTTATAGAACGAAACATTTATTTTACTGGAAATTAATTTTTTTTTCTTTCAACCACTGAAGTACACCTTAGTCAAAACCATTGACAAAATTCAAACCCTTCATCCAATTTGTCTAGAGAAAGAGGTCTGAGAATTTTACTTTTAACTGAAAAAGAGAAATTAAACTCTCAAAAGTGGGTCATAATTTTTTCAACAATTTTGGATTTAATCATATGTCATTTACCTTGATGATAAAGGAGAAAATGTTAAATAGGTTGAGCACACTGTATGCTTTGAAGGCACTGTTGGTGGACGTGGTGAGTCTATCATAACAAGTATAAATGATATTTAACAGGATATAATGATATATTTTCTCTGATAGAGAAATGGACTTTCCAACAATAATATACACTAAAATGGCATTATAACAACACAAAACAATCTTGAAACTGATCATATTTCCTAGGCAATTCCTTTTTATTTATATCCCAGGCAATCCACTAAATAAAATATATCTCATCAAAAAGCTCTTTTTTCTTCATTTATCAATAGATATATCCTGAAGTGGTTCAGAGATGATCCATGACATGGAAATCGAAGAAGATAAATCAAACCTTATTTCTTCTCATCAAGGGAAGAATCAAAATGGATTGGTACGGATATAAATAAAAAATTAAAGACATATACGTGCAGGACAATATCTCAATTACGACCCTAAGTAAATACATAAGGAGTCACTTAGTGTCATGGGAACGATGCAATACTCAATATTAATTTGCATCCCGCAAATTTCATTTCCATCAATTTAGCTACAATTAACTTGCCACCACTTTGACCTTGCACAGTTTTATTCCTCAGCAACCTATTAGAGAGACAAGGTGCATTCCAATGTACTTTGTAAAAAAAAATCAATTAACACTAGAAAAGATGGCAAACTGTTATTGTTATTATTGTTACTCAGTGATGAAGTCCAGGACTTCTGGATTGTGTCATCTAGTTCTACTCTGACAACTGCCATGCATCTTCCAGGGATAGGAAAAGCAAAAATATTGAACAATAAGAATCCCCATCAGATTTGCATGAGACAAGCTTGGCCAACATTCCCTTTCCTTTCAGCCACAGGTACCATTATGCACACTGCAAACCATGTTATCATTCATAAAATTGTACATTTATAGTCCTTATTTAAAATCATAAAATAAAATATATATTAAACCATGCTTCTCTGTATGCATAGATGTGGAAGTGACCCCACATGCCATGGCACACCAAGTCATCCAGGGGGCATGAAAAAATGCCCTTTTTACATATATAAAATGTTCTTTGAGAATAATTCTAACCATCAACTGCAAAATGTAAAAATTCTACTAAAGTGTGCATGCATGCGTGAGTGCATACATATGTGTACACCTACTGTACAGAATACATATATATGTGGAAGTGTGCATACGTGCAGGGTACACCAAGTCATCCAGGGGGCTTGAATAAAAATGTTCTTTTAAGAATAATTTTATCATCATATGTATATATACAAAATATAGGAATTCTACTTAAATCTACTGTACATACATCTTTGTGTGTGTGTATGTAAGTGTTTGTGTGCATGCTTGCTTGCGTGCGTGAGTGCATACGCCTACAGTATAACACAGGAGATATTTTATCTAGCTCTCAAGTCCTCTGTAAATGCATGACTGATATTAGGACTCAACACAGCACAAATAATGACATCACACTTCCTAAGACATCAACAATTTTAAAATAGAATATACCCACTTCTTTGGTTCTCCCAGAAGCAGAGGATAGGTCCAAGGAGCTCATGGAGTCCAGTGATCTGGACAGTCTGGGCATGGTCAGCACGCATCAATTCCCTCCCACACCTGAAATGAAAATGACACGATTCATTACTTTAGGCACAATTTTCACTTTCTCTTTTGTACTCAACAGGCTTTATCAATTTATATTGATTTATTATTAAGATAGAAGCACATTGATAAATGAAAATATGCACTGAAATGTGCTTTTGATAAACATATAACCCTTTGAAAAAACTATTTGTATTGTCTTTATAGTTAATACAAAGTACTTAAGAAAAATAGTCATTACATCTTATATGTACAAGAAATTACACTTACTTTACGCAATAATCTCTCAGTCTAAAATCAGATATGTGATACTGCCTTTACAATATTTTTTCATGTGACTTTTCACAAGTTACTGACTCACTAGTGCCTTTTCATAGTTTCAAAATTTCCAAACATAAAGAAATATAATGAAATGTACCCATACCAATTTTGCTGGAAGCACTTCAATGAACTTGTTCTATTTTGTGTAATACATAAATCATATTACCTCTGTCTGTAAATCAATCATATGTCTAAACTGTGTCTGACCTCTGGCTACTTAGAAATCAGGAAATGTCCAGTCTGGTATAATACAATAGGGTCCACCCAGTGATACAATATATAAAACTGCCCACTGCCCAGCAAGTGAACAAAGGATTATTTTAGGAGCTTACACTCCTAAGGTTTAGTCATTCCCAATGCATGCACAGGCATGACTTTAAATTCAACTTGTACATGTAAAGTGATTCTTTTTCTCCTATATGCTCTAATTCAAATAAAACCACCAGAAACATGCCAATGCTTTCAAGACTGCCCATATATGGTTCACTTATTTAAATGACAACAAACAGAGATAGTGAAACATTTTATGTCCCGAGGGTTAAAATTGCATTTTTTTAATGTATACCGTCAAAAGGCTTTTTTTTCAATCTGAAAGGACAGCTGGATTCAATTTATTATCAAATCCAGTAAAATATTTAATATCTAAAAAATTCAATTGAGAACTCACATACAAAAGCAGTATCCTATAGCTAGCTTTTCTAAGCAAGTCGACTTCAGCATCTAATCAAGTGGAAGAACATCATTCCAGAATATGGATTTTCAGTATTATGCATTAAATTCTGCCTCAGAAACTGGATTTCAATTAGAGGTTATCAAGGAGAACTTTCCAAATGTACACTAGCATGATATGTAGCTAATAAAAACATACTTATGGTTTTTTAACAATTGGCCTGTACATGTTAAGTAATAGTAATAATAAACTACACGATTTCTAAATGACTTCTATTGGTGAATTAGTGCAAAGGTAACATTTAAATTTCAAGTGTGTCCAACTCAAAATAAAATCTGTTACATTGGCTATAACTGCAAGGTCAAACATGAACTGGAAATAGTAAAATTGGTGTAATTAAAATATAAGGCCTTCGAAACTTTAGAATTCTATATACATGTATCTCATCCCCTAAAGAATGAGGTAATTTAAAAATAGCAAAAAGTTAATTGTTTCTTAAGAGACTACGTATGTTTGTTTTTTTTATCCCAGAGACATAACACCACTGGAAAATCTTCAAAACCATCAAAAGGAAATGTTTTCTACAAGTGTGAATAATACTTTTTTATACTTTCAAGATCCTCCCACTTCTCAATCTTCAATCTACATTTGGGTTTATTATCCAGGCTAAAAATAAAGCCATATTAGCAGATTAATTATACTTAAATACATGTAAATGCTATCAACCAATTCCTTCTGACTCTAGATAACTAAACCAACTGAAGATGAACACAAGTTCCATTATGACACTTTGGCCTTCATTAAAGTAATCCAATAATGCAGTAAGCACTCCAATCTGCAGATCTGCACCAGACCAGCTATTGTATCTATTGGTTAATTAAACTGTTCCAATTGTAAGAACTTTAAGATATTTTCATGGTAGACATCTGGCAATTTTTAAAAGAGGTGGACATATGAGCACAAGTAATTGCAGGAATTTTGTCATCAATAGCTCAAATTATGACTATACTTTATGTGAAAATATACCTTTGCCATATCAGAGACAACTCTAGCAATTTATATAATAACTAATAGCTTGGTATGTGCTGTAAATAAAAATAATTCCTAATTATATAGTAATAGTCTGATATCCTGTACATGGTACTTAAGAACCCTTAATTGCCTCAGTTATCACAACCTGCATTTAATTATTCAACCATATTAATATCAATTTCACCAGTTTGCACTTACAAAATAAAGTCATTGTACATACCAAATTGTAATTTGCAATTGCAACTGCCTTATCCCATTTGATCTGAAATGTATGGTAGTATATACCAAAATTGTGTATTTACAAAAAAATTGATTTAAATAATTATTTAAAAATCCATTTTCTTTCAAAGACATGTTAGTTTCCCTTTTAAGGAGTGGAATATGTATTCATGTCCACACAAAGCAATTTTACAAAAAATTAAAATGCTAAAAGTTTGTGCTACCATTAAAAAAGCCACAATATAAAGGTATTTCTTTACATTAAGATTCACTCACCTTTGGTATTCTGCTGTGGATTAAACAGTTCTTTAACACACATATTCTGTTACTTCGTGCCTCCTTAATTAAAAAAAAAAATACACATATTTCAAAACAAGCAGACTTTTGAACTGATTTTTATACTTTTTAAAATTACATCTGATATATCTGGAATAATAGTAGAACATGACATCATGTTAAGCCAATATCATCCATTTCTAAATGCTTAAGATGTTTACAATTATGATATGCAGAACTAGTGTCTGGTATATAATTAAATGTGCAATAAAAACATTATATGGGGTGGTCAAAGAAAACCCTACTGAATTCCAAGTTGATGGAGACTGAGAGCATCAGAATGGCAAAGCTGGCACAATATATTGTACCACCAGCCACATCAAGGTCAATCACAGACATGCTGAAAACTTTTCAGAATGGCCGGACATTTGGACAGGCAGTAATGAAAAATTTGACGAACCGAATGGATTTTTGTCGGACCAAAATCACTCTATTCGTTTGAGACAGATTCTACCAGTAAGATTAGGTAGCTTACTTTGTTTGTGAATGTGATAGGTTTGAAATGGAAGGGAAAACGCTTTAGGTTTTAAATATTTTTATTAGTGAAGTATGTCGAATGATGACTGTAGATTCAAAATTGAGGTTCTTAAAACTCTTGTCGGTGCTTTGGACCGACCAAGTTCAATTTTTTACTGGTCCAAACAAATTTTCCCGGTCATGACCGATTGGACCGACAGCTTCAGCATGTCTGCAATCAAGTTAAATGGTATGTTATGGTTATATCTGTTTTAGTTGTGGAGAAATAGGGACTGGTAAATATGATAAGTGCATTTCATGGCAAAAAGTGTCAAATGTCAAATTCAAAGTCGCATTAAGATGCCCAATGTACAATTTCCTATTCAAGTTCAAAAGTAACTATGAGTGTATCTGTGTCAGTTTTGGAGATTTAAAGGCAAAAAAAAAAAAAAAAAAAACTGCACTTCATGGTGGGAAGTACTTAGTAGTTCAAATTTCAAATTCATGGTTACATTAATTACATTTGCCAATACTAGTACATGATTCTCAGTTCAATTTCAATAGTAACTATGGAACCATTCCCAGAACCTATCGTACTAACTGTGGATCGATCTACCTCAGAGGGGATTCTCGCTTAATTACAATCAACTTAAGCAGCTTAGATGTCTGTCACGCCTACTGAAGCTGCTAGGGAGTAATTAATTATCACTTTGCAGCTTCACTAGGCATGCCAGACATCTAAGCTGCTTAAGCTGAAAACAATTTAGCAGGAAACCCCTCAGAAATGGATCGAAGCTGTTAGATCAATCTAGGTATGGGAACCCAGTCTTTGAGTTTATCTCTGCAAGTTTTGAAGATATATATATATATATATATATATATATATATATATATATATATATATATATATATATATATATATATATATATATATATATATATATATACGGGCCAGAAAATTTGCAAAGCTCAGATCTTGGTGAAAAGTACATTTTGGTCAAAGGTCAAATTCAAGGTCACATTAAAATTGACAATTTATATGATTTGCTATTCAAGTTCAATAGTAACTATGGGTGTATATCGGCTAGTTTTAGACATATATGGGCAGGAAATTTTGTAAAGTTTAGTCCATGGTGAAAAGTAATTTGAGTCAAGAATTTGCTACCAGATGAGACTAGATTTGGGAAGTTCCATCCACATCTGATATATTACATGTATGTAGACCCTATAGGCCTACACAATGCCACAGTGAAGACAGTGAATGCAATTTAGTCGCTCAACAACTAGTACAGTACAAAAGAGATAGAAGAAAGAATAACTTATATGAGTGAAGGGGGTACTGTAATCATGTGTATGTGTCAGCTGATGTGTACTAGCAGATCTGACAAAAACCAGTCTGAGTTACAGAAGGATTATTTTTAGTCACCCAAGATAACCAAACCAGTCATTATAGAATGACGTCAATTTCAATAGGTCAGAAGCAACTGTGCTAAAAAAGTGAAAAAATGAAAAGTTTTACAATTTGGAATGCAGTCTATTTCCAATTTAATTTTTAGTTTGTAAGATTGCACGATATTTCAAAGTGAGAATCTAACAAGTGTGGTGAGGGTACATGTACACCCTATGTGCAAAATCAACAATTGCCCGTGTTACCAAGTTACTGTTTCAGCATATGCACTACTGGTATGCAATGTCTCTTGCATTCCTACTCATGTTTTTTTATATTAACTGAGCTTGGTAAACTATTGAACCCAATATTCTGAAAGAAATTGCAATTACAAAAAAGGTAAATAACCGTGGTAAAAGCTGATCATCATAGACTTTCCAATGGGAGCGAGTGTCCAGTTTCGACTCAAGAAACTGAACATGCATCGGGGGCATGAATGGTAGATTGTCACTGGCTGGATATATTTTCAATTACAAAAACACTGCAAATAGGTGTTGAAAATGAAATTTGTTTTTTACCTTCTTAACAACTCCCCAAGTTTCAACATCACTGTTCAGTGAAAAATATTCATCTGGTCATATCTTGTATGCGTTTCACGGTCCACCATGTTGGATTCTCGATTGCGGTAGAGAAGACTGTTAACTCGGTCAAATCAGGTCAAATCAGGTCAAATCGCGAAGACCCAGATATGGGACATCCTGAACTTAGAGCGATTGGCAGTATCAATTTTGCAGTATTTCCCCCATAACTCTTTGATTTTCAATTTTTTTTTCAAATTAATTTATTGGTGACTTTGACCAATGTCTCCGCTACCCAATTAGGCCTAGATTCACTGGCCTACATGTAGATCTAAATTAGTTAGAAAAGGGAATTATACACCCCATTTCCATAGATTTTTAGATCGACCTATCTCTGTGGGGCGTCTCACTAGATTACTGTCACCTTGGCCGGCTACTAAAAGCTGAAAGGGGATAATTTACTACGGTGCCCGCTCGGCTGACTGCAATTTAGCGTGAACCCCCAGGGAGTTAGGTCGATCTAAATCTTAATCCAAATCTCTGGGAAAGCACCTATAGTCTTTATGCCTTCCAAATATTATGAGAACCGAGGTTATCACTGTGGTGAATTAAAAATTAGTAAGGAAACTTCAAACTAATTTTTAATTGCAGATGTAGGGGCCTATTGATCCAAGTCACTACAGAGGTCGTAACTTAATTTTGATTAGCATTGAAAATTGGAGAGTTTATACATGTATATAGGTAAAGTACCGAGCGATACATCAATTAACACAAGGCGAAAACGTCAACTGGCAAAATCATCTATCCTTAAAGTTAAGAATTAAACTAAGATTTAAAGTGGGAATTAAAAATAAACAAGTAAGAATGGTTAAGTAGACAAATAAAAGGTAACGTAAAAGCTAGATTAAATAATATAATAAGAATAATAATTTTTCAACGGCCCTTACCTACGACAAGAAGTTTTTTTTTTTGTTCCGTTAGTTACTTAGACTCTGGAGATAAACCGACAAGTGATCAAGAGGACTTGGGGAAAATGGCGACAAGATCGAGTTTGAGAATCTTTATTACAACAGCAATTTTAGCTCTAAGAATTCAAAATGATATAGCTCTTTCAATGAGGGTCCCATAATGGGGGGGGGGGGGTCGCAGTTCACGGAAAATAAAATCATCAATTCACGAATCACAGTGAACATGGACATATTTAGGTCCAAGCAGTGAATAAAGTTTGATTCATATCTCACTGATTATGAGGGTCGAAAATCATGAAAATCGCGAATCACCTGGTATAATGACTTCGTTTCAGATAAAAAGCCGCAGTCACTAGTCTCGGAATGGGATCACGCTAAATTAGGAACGTTTCACGCACCTCGGGGAAAAAAGTGGCTTTCACAGGTAACAAAAATGCACAACGGAACCCTCGGATTCGGGTGCTTCAAGGATCACGCTAAACACCCAAACTAAATATAGAGGTGGATTTCACATTCTGAAATATCAAAATAATAAAATTAAGTGCATTGGAAGTTGTATTCAATTTTTTTAAACATATATGTATACTAAAGAAAAAATCCACGGCTCTCTCAATTTTACATAGATCTACTTTTAATTTTTACCATTGCTATAGGCCTACATTATGTCAGGAGCCAAATGGTAGCGTATGTCCCGGTAATATATGTTATAATTTTAATTTTTATGTTGCATTCCGATATATTTTGTAGGGATTCAATCATGCTAAGTTATATATGACGCATGGATGCTTTTATAAATATTTTAAAACTGTAAATCAAGAGGCTTTGCGCCATGGTTAATACTACGTAACAAATGTTCCCCCGAAAATTTGTCAGAAAGTTTCACCTTGCCCAAGTAGGCTACTTGGTACAATAGTAAACAGGCTTTTCTGTTGCTGACTGAAAATATTTTTGATGCCATGATAGTTTGACATTTCTGATATAAAATTTGGACCACGAATGGAAAATAGTTTATTTAATGCTCATTTTACTGTCAGTGGGGTGTATCGCACCACCCCTCACCCCATTTATAACATTCAGTGACAAGCCTATAACCAAAATTATAATTATAATTATAATAGTAATTATTATTGTTAAGCTTTACTATATATGTTGTACTTATGATACCATTTTGAAGAATAATATCCCAAAATTTATTAAGGGTGTAAGTTTTCCCTCCGGAATGCGCACCCAGTCGCAAACAAAGGTGAGGTGAGGTGATTATTCTGCATATAGACCGAAAACTACATAGACTAGACGAAGAATTGGTTCCAAGAAGATACGAGCTGTCAATCTATTTTGAGAGGACAGCCTTTAATTATTAGTGCCTTGTTAAACGGAATTCTAAAGCATATATTTCAGCTTTAAATTCTATTCATATCTATTCAGTTAGTTTATGCTGCGCACGTCTAACATGATACTTGAAAAATTGGTTTTTACCTTTTTCCAATACCAGAATACGTGCATGTGTGAATCACGTGAAAAAAAATTCCTTTTAAGGTAAAACAAATTGTGACGTCATTGACCCCTGCCGTCGTTGCGTAGTAACGCAAAATCTATCGCAGACACACTGCAGCGCAGGCGAAAAAAATGCAGAGATTTTTGTTTTACTAAAACAAAGCAAAAATGATAATTACGTCGCAAATGGCCTTTTTAGGCATGAAATACATCTACAACTTTATTTTTCACAGAGAAACATTTGAACTAGAATACGAGGTGAGTTGCTGTTTTAAAAGGAGTAAAAAGGGAGAGTCACAAGCTCGGTTTGTATGAAACTTTGTAAAAATATTATGTTAGAGTTCTCTTTTTGCCAGCATTTTGCTGACATTAAACAAAATTATATTTGCATAATTGCAAAGTGGAACTGATTTACATGCAATGTGATATAGGCCTACACTTCAATCTTAAAGGTAATCAAAGAAAATAAAAAATAGTTTCGAATTTCAGAAGTATGGATAACGATTGAATATCTTTTAAAAAAATCCAGGTCGAAGCTCTTTTCCAACAGGATGACACGATGCTTCCGATCTTAGGACGCGGAGGATTCGGCACAGTGTTCAAGGTATTGTGAGGTTAACAAAAGTTATGTTTGGGTAATGGCAGGAGCGACAACAGTAGAATAATATTACTTGGAGTAATGGCCATAGTTATTGTAGAAACAGTTATGTTCATAGTAACAGCACAAGGAACTTTGGGCACACAATGTTTCCAGAATTATAACACTTTCGCTTAATTGCGAAGGAATACCATATCTAAAAACCATCTCCAGAATCAAGACCAATGAACCCCTTCTTTAGTTTTAAGCTATTCTTTGAGTCACTCTCGTGATGGAGGCTGATATACATATATATATCAACGACAAGAATAAAAATTAAGAGATCGAAAAATTAGTTTATAGACCGAAATCATATAATTTCGTTATTTAAGGTACACTGTATACCTTGCCGATAAATGGAATAAAAATTATTTTACTATATCAGATACTAAAGCACAAAGCAGCGTTCAAGCAAGTATATCCCACTTAACATTCCAAATATTCTTTATTTAGTTAAGAAACAACCTGGCTATGAAGGTGCCAAAATGCATGGAATACAGCTACCATATCCGAGAAGAAGTGATCGTTATGAAGCTGGCGCACAGCGACTTTATTTTGGGGTATTTGAACTGTTGTATATATTTGTAACCCATTTAAAAATTTTAATTCATTTACACGGTAGTAACCTTTGTTAAATATATGTTATATTTCAAAATGTTGATACATATCTTCAGATGTCTTAAGATGATAAACAGTTCATGCGAGGTTCTAAAATCATATAACAAAAAAATAAGAGTGTCAGTTGAGACAGAGACTCAGCTGGCGTAAAAGAAATTGAAGAAAGATGTTTAAATTTGTGAAAACATTTGGTTCCAGGCTTGTCCATTCTTTTGATGTCAGGCCAGAGCTAACGGTCTTGATTTCGGAAATATGTCCAATGGACGTGGAGGCCCTACAAGAATACTGCGAAAGAAATTTGTAAGTTTTTTTTCCTTTTGCAAATGCGCAGATTTCTTTCATATTCTCTAGTCTCCTTTTTTTAATGGCAAAGATATCCATATGATTTATATAATCCCCAGAATAAACGCAATTTTCCATATTTTTGACTAGAGAAAGTTAATAATACAGTTACTTTAATTCTTTTTTTAGCGACGCAGTTCCTCTCCGGATGGTGCAATTTATTGCCACGTGCGTCTGTAAGGCAATTGACCATTTACACCAACTGAAAATGGCACATTTCGACTTAAAATGCACCAATGTCTTGATCAGTCAGCAAGGGATCCCCAAACTGGTGAGCTGTTCGCTGGCAACATCTTTGTTCGAAAAAAGTTTGAATCTGAAAAAATGCTAGATATCATTTTATTTCTATTCTTGATATCTCTCCGATATATTTTATTGGCTAAATAAACCCTTATCTTATCTTTTATCGATATCAGATAATATGTTAAATAATAATTAGCTTTTCGATCTAACTGGATTTTTACGTCCGTAGCATAGCACATGAAATGGAGATTATGACTGACAGAACTTGTTATTCAGTTTTCTTAGGCTTAAACGTTAGATCTTGTCTACGCTATATGCTCTCTTTTGTTCTCTCCTTTTTTTTCATTCATTTACGAATATTTATGTTTTTCAGTGTGATCTGGGGTCGGCTCACCCATTGACCGAGGATGGGGAAAGTATTTGGGGACCGGGATTGGTGAACTTCACCCTCCTTAAAAACCTGACCCCTGAAGTCCTGACTGGCACCTCCGCCTCCTGGAAAGTAGATTTCTATGCTCTTGGTGTCATGTTGTTTGAGTTACTCGAAGGCAGGTAAGAAGGGGACGTTCGAAGTTACCATGATTCAGAAACTGGTAGCCATTTTGGTGCCCATATCAAATATTTTGAAAGACTACTGGACCAAATACACACTAACCTCCGCTATTACTGCGAGTAAACTTAACAGGTAGTTATAATATAGTTTTTCATTTGAAGGAAAATTGCATAATTATAGAAATGGAGCATTTTGCATTCCATACCTATCAGAATAATGCATATCAATGAATATCTACTAGAATGACGATTTCTAATAAGTCTACTCGATCTATTCAGACACCCTCTGTGGATTGAAGTTCCCAGCAAGCGTGAAGCCACTCGGAAAATCTTGCATGGAACCATCATCTACACAGATACGGATTATGTCTTCAGGGACCTTATTGACGGTCTTGTTTGGTGTGTAATACGTTATTGTGACTATTAGTAATCTTATGTGATGTATATGTTTGAATGTTGGTTTATAACTGTGAAAAACCTTACATATTTTAAACCCAGTTTATGCATCGTTCTGTTTGACATAAATGTGAATAATGTTCACATTTAGTCTTTTTAAAATGTCTAAAGATTTCTATACGCCATGTAAATATCTAAATGCGTTTTCCCTTTTTTTCAGTAACTTGGACCAAAGACTGGACAATATTGATGATATCTTATATCATGAGTAAGAATCATTGATAATTTTTTTCACTCAAACATTCATGAAAGCTTCTTTATCATGAGCCAAACTTTCTAATACGCATCAATTATTTCTTGCTAATTTTGAAAATTCGATCAGTTAATCTTATTTATTATTTTGTTTTATTCTATTCTTTTTATTTATTTATTTATTTATTTATTTATTTATTTATTTATTTATTTATTTATTTGCTGCAGTTGGCTATTCGACTATTACGTAAATGACTTTCCAGCCGACTTGGTCACTTCTCCCATCTTGAGCATTGCTCAGGTAAAGGGTCGCTTGAACTCTTTTTTTTTTTTTTCGCATAAATGCAGCTCCAAACAAAATTAATTGGCAAAATGAATGGCAAATGAGATAAACCTGGACCGATTTAAGTATATTTACATCAATAAAAACAGCGAAATGGCAACGAAATTGTACGTGACGGACACAAAATTCACAGCTTACAAATGTTTACTGCAGAACACCAGATGCACTGTTGGTATAACATATTTGAATTCTGTATTTTACTTTAGCTAATTATATTCTTTTCTTTTATTCTTCAATTTATTAGTATCATTATTATTTTGTATCATTAGGAAGTTATGGCCAACGATGAGTTAGTTTTAACACTTCTGAATGAACGCAGCAGAAGCGTACACAATGAAACCAGTGAATCCGACTCCGATTTGGCGGACATTCTGGCCTTTTACAACGAAGCCAGCGATGGCTAGGAGACTTCTGTCGACTGACACTTCACTTTCAATATTTATTATCAAGCAGCCATCTCTATAAACTTATATTATTTACAGACGTTAGCAAGTGTTAATCGGTTTTGATATTAAACATAAAGTTGTGGGCAGTATTCAAATAAGAAAAGTATTGCAATTACCTCATATTATCCATACTGAATGTCAACATTTTGAAAATCTACATAAAGTGGTGCTATATGCATGACAGATACATGTACATAACAGAGAATTGATATCATGGGTTACAGGGTCATTGCATTCGCTACCTTCTAATTTTTCCTTCTTATGTATTTTTAGTATGCATTGACCCATTTTTTTAATATATACGTGCCAAAGCAAAATATTTCAATAATAAAACATGTTGAGAATTTACCCAGTATACAAAAGTACAGGACACAGAAAACAATGTTCGTATGAAACTGCTATGAAACTAGTGTTCGTTAAAACGCAAATATCCCTGTCGTGAAATCTGGGAAATAGGTCTACATTTGCTCATGGTGTTAAATGAGAGGCTCGACCAGTTAAACCAAAATGTCTTAAACGAAACTCACATAGTCGGCAGAAAGTGACGCATTGCAATTTAAAACATTTAGTTATAATATCAGTCTAACTTATACGCGCTTTTCCTACGAGAGATAAAAAAACATTCGTACTGTAAATTATGAAACCTTCTTTTTATCTTTTTTTTTTCTGAAAATCCTCTTCTAGAACAGTAACAACAATAATCCAATGTCTGCACGATTTTGTCAAAGCTCCGAAGTTGGTCATCGCTACAAATCAGCCGACAAATGCATATCTCTCAGGCGGAAGTCTTATCAAGGTAACAAGTGACACTAGTAGGAGAAAGTGTATGTTGCAGGCTATGGTGGAGAATAATGACGGCTAGTATTTGTTTTTCTATTTTTTCATTTCTCATTTTATCTTATTTTTCTCAAGAGACCCATTTTTATTGGAGACCTTTACCAGGATCAAGAATATGGGTTGAATGGGGAGAGGAGGGAGGTTAAGAATGACAGTGTTTTTCCATTTCCACGGACCTAGCAGAACTGATGAAACTCTTCACAAGGAAAGTTGCTGATTACACATACATGACCTGTGTATCAGTGTGTTTCAGTATCCTGTTTTAAATAATTTTGAAATGAAATATTTTCTACATATATCACAGAACTTATATGAAAGTAAATTTACATTAAAACAGCAATGACAAGTGGTGTATGTCTTTGCCACAATCACAATAAAATGTAAAAATGAATATCTTTATTTTTAATGTATGTCTGATTATTCTAAAAAGGATATAATGGTAACAGAGTGCCAGTTGAAGACTAGACTATTTCATAACAAAAAAAAAAAAACATTGATACAGGTACTGTATACTATTGGCAAATTACAATAGTTTCCTTCAAAGTAAATGAGATCAGTTCAGTTTGTTGTGTTCCCTGTAAAATTATGACAATACTGCATTTCTATTTACTTTAACTTCATGCCTTTTCCTCACAAATCTTGAAATGAGATCAGTTCTATACCTTGCTCTTTATAGAACTGTCTCATGGCTGGACTTGTAAGAACTTGAACTTCATGCAATCTGTCTGTTGACTTAGCAAAGTCATCTGGGCCTTCCCCACAGCCACCTTGGGGGTCTAAATTTGGATACCCAGGGTGGACCATTAGTTCACACGACACCAAAGATTTATTCTTATTAATGTTATTATCTGGTGAAAAAATTGCTTTCAATGCACTCTGGATTCGTTCCTCAGTCATTTCATTGCCCATGGTGGTCATGCCCAGGAAATAATCAGTTGACCTGACAATTGAAATCAATTATTTTAGCATACAGTGAAATAAATCAGTTGTGGAAGCTGAAAGGATAAGACCATGAACGGGAAAAACATTTTTGCTAAATATATCAACCTAAAATATCTTTCTCTATTTATTTATTCCATTAATAAATTGTATACAAATTTTTAATGAAACAGAGAGTCATTTAAACCTTTTTCAAAGAGTCTGGCTTCAGGCTCACTTTAAAAACTGTTTGTTTCTAACAAAAATCCTCACCTGATTCCATTCTGATAAAACAATTCCTTGGTTTCTACTGCACTGTTCACTACTGAAGTTAAGAATTGTTTCCAGTCACTGTTAAGCCAGGGTGCAGAGAGATCCTCCACTGGAAGTCTGGTGCAGGAAATGTTGTGACTAGATAGGACTTCAGCAAACACTTTCCTCACTCCTGAATGATAGGAGTCCGACACTTTTATATTTGCCAAGTATTTAACAGAGATGTCACAAAAATGGAGAGATTTAATTGGGTCTAAATAAAAAATATATCTACCAGTTTTACATCTGAACCTCAAATTGAAAATTATATGTAAAGCATTATGTATGTTAACAGGATTTTTCACTAGAATTTGGGGTTCATACTAGACAAGATATAATGAGGGTCTGCAATTTTCCAAATGGTATATCAAGAGCCTCCCAAAAGTTACACTTGTGTAAACCATGCGACTGGCCAACATGTTTGAAGGCTACTTACCATCCAGGGTGTGGACATGCTGATGTCCATCTACATGATGTGGAAGCTGACCACACAAAGACTGGAACTTCTCGAGCTGACTTTCTAATTCTAACTTCACCTGCAATAAAAGAAATTGCATTTGAAATTAAATAATAATTCTGCATGTGTGTGTGTGTGAGTGTGTATCATCCAGATCACACATAATTCTACCTTCCAATTAAAAGCATTGCTTTATATTTATTTTATACAATCCAGGATCAGATGCCATAAGGATTATACCAAGTATAACATTTTTCCAATAAAAAAGATGTAAGCTCTCAAATCACAAAAATAAATTACATAATTTAACTGAAAAAAAATAATGAATGACATTGACCTCTTTCATATCCACTTTCTGTGCTTGTAAAGCTTCTCTGAAGCCCATCTTTCCTAATTTCCAACCATTTGCATCTGTGAATGTGCAGCCACTGTTCTGAAATGACTGGCAAACCGGCTGCCCCTCAGTTATGTTGAAGTGCAAACCTGCAAAAAATTAAAAGTAAAAATTAGAGTAAAATTAAACCTTTTGTGTAAAAATATCAGTGAAGTATAAACATTAAGTTGTAGTCAAATTATACCAAAGTCTGCTGTGTAAATATCAGTGAACTATGGTATTATAGCACCATAAAACAGTCTCATTATCTTTGTTTGTCTCTATACGTTCTAGGCCATTTCTTAAAAATGTATATGTATGGAGAGCATAACATTGGTTGATTTCAATTTTAATCAGAAATTCAGGATTCAGGTTATGTAAACAATCCATGAGTTGTTAGAAATTTTGTGATGTTTTCTATTCCTTGTAATTATAATTTTTTCAACTAAAAAGCATGAAAACTATGTAGAAAAAGCAAATGAACCAGTTTTTTACTTAATTTGACTGGTCTCTGCACTGTGGTGTTGGTTTAAATATCCTACATTACTCTACCTTCACTTTCACTTACCAACAGGTATATTGTACTCAGAGATAAGTTCAGCAGCTTGCTGGGCAGCTTGACCACTGACCATCAAGGTTGTACTTGTAACAGCCCCTGCCTTGTAACATTCTACAATGCCTTTGTTCCTCTCCTCACAGTAACCAAAGTCATCAGCATTGATGATAAGATGCTTCTTCATTCCTGCAAAAAAAGCACATTCAGTATTTAATTAAATTACAAAAGGTAATATTTGGATCAATCTAACATAAAAGTGGCAATTACTGAGAGAATGTCATTTACATAGCCATTTTGTTTTATCAAATAGATAAAATGAAGAGAAATCATGAATACTTAACTCACTATTTATATTTTAAGTCACGAAGAAGTAAGAAATTCTGCTACTTAAATCAAATACAGCAATTAATTGCTTAAAAGCATTATATGTGCATTCACTTCTCTCATCCACAAATACACACAAGCAAAAGGGACAGCACAGAAGATTTTTTTTTTCATATTCCTAAAAGGCAAATGGCTATTTTTCATGGATTTCCTAACATTTTGAAAAAACAACCAATACTCTGTGTTGTTTAACTTTGTATGAATGAGGAATAATAACATTATTGGTAATTTGGGATTGGTGACAAAGAGTGGTCATAATTGTATAACAGATATGTCCATCAAACATGTCCTTATGGGGAAATCATTCATTACTTGATTAAGTTACTTATATATATATATATATATATACTCACTTTTCTCATAACAGGAGGTACAGCATGGGAGAAAATTGTTTTTTATATTTCATCATGATAATATTTTTTGAAAATAAAGCAAATTCATTTCAGAACTTAGTTGACTAAAGGTTGATTGTTTGGTTTTAATGGGAGTCTTGTCTAAGGGAACATTTAATACAGTAATTTTTAATATTGGCTGCATTTCCCTTGATAGAGTCATTCTTTATCCATCAATTCTTTTCTTTCTCATGAACTGCACACAGTGTGACGAGAAAAAACTGCTGCACAATTGAGACCAAATATAATTTTTTTAGGATTAAAAAAAGTTGAAGAATACACAATAAAATAAGACATAAAAAACAAGATCACAACTGGCTAAATCACACATTTCCTTTTTTTTAATATTGAACTTTCCAGACAAAGAAAGTTGGTACATAGTAATTTATAGGTAAGTTTTTTTTTTTTTTGCTTGAATTTAACTTTTTCCTAAAGAATACAAAGTCTCCAATCAATATAGCACTATTTTGTTTTTTCACTCTTTTTATTCATTTATCTATTTATTGTTAAAAGGAGGGCACCATGCATCATCAAATAGAATGCATGCACAAAATATATTTAAAGACCATCCCCAAAATAAAAAATTAAAAATAAATAAATAAATAAATGTGATGTTATCAACAGTATTTTAATTACAAGCATGATCCCTGTTACAGTTTTTGAAATGACAGCGAGTTCGATAAAATGTTTTATGGATATTCAAGTATAATTAATATCCAATCATTATATGTGGCAAATATCATAAATATTCAAATATTATATATAGCCTTGTGAAACAGCCACTAATAATTTGTCAAAAATAATTCTGTATCATTTATCGGGATCTTCTAGATTACAAAAACTGAGTGCACCACAGTAAGTCATCTGTATGAATTAATGGTATTGTTGCCTTGTTCATGATGAGACTGAAGCAAAATTTGCAAATAGGGGAGTTTGCATGCAAAGAAATGATTTTCTTGTATGGGGACATCTGAACAACAAATCTAGAATGGTCAAGCTCAAAATTTGTAAGAGTGCGATTGATGAAGTCATCTTTGTTGTATTGTGCTTGCATACAGATGACACATGTAAACACCCCATGCTGAATGAACAAATCTTGATGCACTGAACATATTGGGAGCTCTTTGTTGGTCAGCTGAGTGTACTCTTTCCTAAGCTGCATGAAGTCCATAATCTTTTTTGATGATGCCGGCACAGAGTGTGCTTTCTCAAGGGCTGCCTGGATTTGTTTTGCTGAGTAGAATTGAATGTGCATAACATCTGATGCTTTCAGTGCAGGACACTCAAAAGGATACAGGTCCAACAGTGCCATTTTTTCAAAACTACAACTGTTAGTTGACAAACTTTCAGGTTGTCCACCTGTCACATTATCGGCATTGAGCAATGTATTGCTCCATCTATAGTTTCCTGATATTTCAACTGAAGGCAAGTTAAAGATATGTTGATCTCTGTTCCCCGTATCACTACCATGTAATACAGTTTCTAAGGAAGACCTTGGCTGCAAAGACTCCCTCTGGGCTGATATACGCGCATTATCTGTCTCCATGTCAGCAGTGGTCGAGTCGGCAGTTTCCTCCTTAACCTCCACCTCTGAGATATTATTAGTGTTAATTATTGGCCTGTGAATAGCGTTGTCTTTCTCCAGGTTTGACACCATGATTTGATTCTGCTCTGAGCTCAAGAGTGACACATGGTTGACACAATCCTCTGCAGCATAAGAAGCAACCAGTCCAGACTTCCTTGGGTGACTTAACAGTCCACCATTAATAAAATTTGAATTATATTCGGGCTGACTAATTTCTCCTACAACAGGACCAGCTCCTACTGACTCAGAATGCTCCTGGTTTAATGCTGGGCTTTCTGTTTCATCGTCAACTGGTTCGTATTTGATCTGGAACTGACACCAGTCTTCTGGCTGTGTGTTTACTTCTGTGCCTTGGTTATCACTACTGCCATTCATACTTGGTGACATTCTGTTAATGCCAACTTGGTCAGATACTCCAGTGACTGTATGTTGGGACGGATATGAGCTTCTCTTGCTTTCTATGACTCTAGGCAGAATTATCTGTCTCCACAGACTTTTTAAAGTTGAACCTTTGTGTTTTTCTTTTGTCTCTCCTGACCCAGGATGTGAACTGACATGATCACTTTCATTGTCAGAAGGCACAAAGTCGTCACTCTCATCTTCATTTTCTTCTGAAGCAGCCAGTGTCATCACTTTTTTGGCTTTTTCTTTGGCTTGGCGAGACAGTCTCTGCACAGAACTGTTAGGTGATGAGGCCAACACATGACCAATATTTTCATTATCATTTTTCTTTCTTGGCCAAAGATGGGGACTAGCACAATCACTTCCACTGTCAGAAGGCACAAAGTCATCAGAGTTGAGATCCTCTTCATCTGTGTCAGCCACAGTCTTCACTTTTTTGCTTTTTACTTTAGCAGATGGTGTCGGAGCATTCTTCTTTTTAACTCTCCTGCCTGCAGCATTTTTCTTCTGTTTACCTTGTGAAGGGAATGGGGTTTTAACTTTCAGAGGATCTCTTTTGGCATCAAGCAATTTTCTCCATTTCTCCATGGCAGATGGCACTGGACTTACATTCTTAGCAGACTGACTCAGCCTAAGGAGCAGCTTACTAGCAGACCCAGTGTCTGCACCTTGGGGTTGGATGTTTCCTTTCTGTAAGGCGATTGACTGCATCAAAGTTGATGCCCAAGGCAGGGTGGTAGCATCAACTTGTCCAACATTCTGTGTAGTACTCTCTGGCTCTCTTATCCTCAATGAGTTAGTGAAACTCGGACTTTGAGAAAACGGCTGGGACTTTTTGGTTGTGGTGGCACTTAGTAACACAGCACTGAGAAGAGGGTGTGTTGAAGTGGTGCACTGGCCACCATTACTGACAGATTTATTCACCTGTGGATTTGGTTGTGCTTCAGGGTTGGATATGGTTTTTTCAACATTGCCGTTTTCTTCCAGTTTGATGTTCTGCTTTTTCTCTGGATAAGAGTCCTCCAAATGACCCATTTTTCTTTTTCGGTCCTCCTTATAACTTGAAAAGGGGCTTTCTGCTGAATTGTCACCAGTTTCAATTAGTTCTTTGTTCTGAATAAAATCTTGTTGGCTTGTGTCATGATATTCTGAAGTTTTCTTTCTCTTGTCCATAATCATTCTTTGTAAACTGCTATGCATGCTGGCTCTTTCTTCATTTGATGGCTGTTTGGGGGAATCAAAGGAGATAGCGCTACTGTTATTGTCAGACTGTTCTAGTAAATTTAAATTGCCATTTGATTTTTGCAGCATAGAAAGCAGAGTGGTATGCTTTTCTTCTAAAGGTGAACTTCTATATGTTGTCTCTGATTTTGAATTGATAACATCTATCATTTGGGGGAGAAGATGTGGAACATCTAGGTTGTCATACTCTTGTTTTATTTGAAGTAACAATGAGTTCACAGGATCTTCGCTCTTCTGCCAGTCTTCTTCTTTATCTTGAATTTCTTCAGCAGAAGCCATGGTTACTCTATCAGGAAAAGAAAAAAACTTGTATAATGAAGTGACTATTACTATGCCTGTTTATTACAAAACTTATATCAATACAGCATATATGGATAAATGTTTCAAAAATATATGCCAAATAATAAATAACTTAATAATTATTAAAATAGAATAAAATGATGATCGATTCAACTATATTTTAGCACCAACTACTAGCTGTGTCCAAGAAATTAATACTCAGTTGCCTTAGCAAGGGTCTCCCGAGTGTTTTTCTAGACTTTACTTTTCTCTTTACACAAACATCCATGTGATTTTGAGCCAAAAAGTCAGTTGGCAAATTTCCTGAATACCCTCAACAATTTTCTTCCCTTAAATGAAATTTTAAATTAAGAAATAAAGTATAAATTTAGATTTATATTTATCATTTTTCTTTGGTTTTCTTTAACAATAAACCCATAGATTGCTTTCTTTTGGAATTAAAATGCAATTTTAATTTTTACGGTTTCAACATTTATTTTAATTGTCATTTAATTTGGCATATTTTAGGAATATTATATAAAAGATGGGAAGATCTGAGACAAAAGTTTATCTTATGTCCTATCTTTCTTTCTTCCCTTAATCTTTGTGCAGCAGTGGTGTTAAAGTTAAATTAACCTTTTATCAAGTGCGTAAACTATTTTATCTTACTACCAGTGTAAGATAAATATGCTGGCCTACTAATATGAACCGGTTTTGTGCTGCCCCCTGCAGGGCAACCCCAACTACAGGGACCATGCAATACTAGCAGGCCAAAATGATCACTGTGATCATGGGACGTAGCCATGCCCATTCATCACAACTTAAAAACTTATTACATATTTCAAATCTGATTTCAGTGATGACAGAATAGCTGTCACATCATATACAACGATTGGCTATAGTAACGTTATTCCGCCAAGCCATGGTTATCGTTAATTTTCACATCCTGTTATTGTAATATGTTATTTATCTGGGTCGTAACCTTATATCCACATTGAGTGCATTTCTTTGCAAGCAAAGTTCAGAATTGCTTTTCACAATGCCTCACCTAACAATATAAATTGAAAAGAAAAGATACCTAGAGTTCAATTCAGGTTTCCTTTCTCTGCCGTAGTCAAACTTCAACCTGCTGCTGCCGTGCCATTTGCATGACCTCGCTCCATGACCTTCGTCTCGTAGGCAAGTCCTTGAACCCTTGACCTTTACCCTACATTTGCTCTGTTACGATTAGATGTTTTCTCCGTAGTGCGATCGTTACATTGCCAGATATTAAATCGATTAATGTATAACTTTTACTGAATCATTTTTTAAAGCTGAAATACATGGAATTGAGACTAGATACTGTATCAGTTAAGGGGCCTGTATACCTACCGTGTTGTTGACCGCTGATTGACTTGCCCAGGTATCTCGAAGACGAGTTACTTTTAGGTTATTTAGGGTCAGTGCTTTCAGCCCTGCACTGTTATGTAGTTCACGCGCGGTTAACAGGACAGGTTATTTAACCATCCAGGTTTCGCTATATATAAACACTGGAACCGACTGCATGGAAAGCACTTCCCCTTTGTTCACACTTAATTGGGTCGAATCTTAGCGGTTTAACCTACCTCACGCACACACTGATCATGACGGATGACGATTGCCCTAGATATACTTATCTAACTTGTTAATTCTTGATTAGGCTCAATATTAAACAATGGCCTTTCACTCCAGGTACATTGTACTTGGATGTAAAAATGTGTGAATTTAACAACGTTAGTTGTAAAAATTTGCAGAGAACTTATTAAAACAGAGAAGCATTTGTTAAATTCAGTATATTGCCTACTTGCAAATATAGGTGTAAAACCTGTCATTTCACAAACGATACATATGGGGGATATGGTAAGTAATGCGGGTAAGTCAGCCTAATGCAAATGCTCATTAGGGTCATATAACAATGTTTACTTCTTTTTTTTTTTTTTTTTTTTTTGTTACACTTCAGTGCACTAGCCCATTGACATTGATTTTGCTGCCGTGGTTTCCATACGGTAAGTCAACTACATCTTTGGACTAATTTTTTTAAATGCACTATAACCAACATTGCAAAATCCACTTAGCATATTAAATTGCCCACTGGGTTAAGCAGTCTATGCTAATTATCTCCAAAAATCTTGAGACTAAATTTTTTGAGACAGACCCTTTGGGGTCCAAGCTTTGTACGTGTTCNAGTTTACATTTTGTACAGCAGTATGGAATCAATTCTTTTAGATGGCATTGGCCCCATTTATGTAAATTATATGTGCCAATTAAAGCATTATGTCATCATCTGATATGTTTCAAAGCTGTCATATCTGGGATATTCTGGACTAATCTAATTTTTTCTAAAAAAAAAAAAAAAAATTGGTGGTGGCTACTGGCTGGTCACTTACAACTGTGCACCATGCTCCCCACATGCTTCATACCTACCAACTTTGACAATTGCCTAAGAGATTGCCTCACATGCCCTATGTCTTCCAACCCAGCACAAACGCACACATACCAAAAAATTTAAGGGATAACAACTGTTCATTTTGGCAAAAAAAAAAAAAAAAAAAAAGAATTTTCCTGGGGTAAACAGCAGTTGTCCCATACTTACCAATGGATAATGAATCCATTTCGACATTCAAAGTTAGTTCCTGATTTTTTTTTTTTTTTTTTTTTTTTTTTAAGTTATTTTGTAATAATATCTTACGAGATTATTACAGAGTATAGCCATCGCTGGAGGTCACGTGGTCAGATGCCATGCACATATTTCATATTAATTACTGTAACTGCTGTTTTTTTGGTAAAATTAAATGTTATATTTCTATGTGTTGTTTACAGTGTATTTATTGTGAAATGTAGATCTCATACGAAGAGTTATCTCTTTAAATATATAAAATAAAAATAAAAAACAACGTTGCCTCATTTAATTACGAAATTAACTGTTTTTAATGCTTTGGAAAGAAATGCCACTTTTTTTATTGGCCAAGCAGAAAGTAAGATTTTTATTGCTTTAACATTTAAACATATTGAAATATGATGTTGGTTTTCAGTAATCAAATCCTAGCCAATGGCATAGATACCTAAGGAACCATTCTCACAGATATTTGGATTGATCTACCTCCCTGGAGAGTCTCACTTAATTGCTATCAACCTAACTGACTTAGATGTCTGCATCGCCTAATAAAGCTGTTAGGGGGTAATTATCTTTACTCTTGCTGATTCGGTAGGCATGACAGACATTTAAGCTGGATATGTTGTTAGCAATTAAGTGAGACTCCCCAGGGAGTTAGACCAATCCAGATGGATGGATGTAGGGATGGGAACTCAGTCTAAGAGATGGAATCCCTCTGGGTGAGCTACTCATGGCAATGTGGCAAAGTGGGGTTATATGCAATGGGTATCCATGGAGACCATTTAGTCTTAATTCAAAAGATGAACTTTATTTGGCATGGGATTTTAACAGAAAATAATAACAATATTATTAACTTTTCCCCCTCCAAGTTAAGTTTACTGTTTATGATTCCAGTGCTCAGTTTCAATGTCAATGATCTACATGCTATATACAGCATGTACTATGAACAATGATGAATTTTAACTTATTTGTGTAATTTTCGTCAACTAAGGCCAGGCTGCTAAGGTGTGTAAAAATATGGTTGCTTTGGCTTCCATTTATATCCTTTATACTTCTTCCTGTATTTAATGCTAGTAACAATAGTGTCTCTTCCAGGAAAAGCAGATATGCCTCCAAATTTTGTGTCAGTTTCTGGATGAAATCGTTTTGGTTCTAGTTGAATATGGAGATTCCTTGGCAGATCCAGTTTGGCCAAGTCCTCATAAGCAGTAGTGTCTCTGACAGGAGTAAGAAAAAAATCGAGGACATCTGCCCCTGTATTCATATCATGCAGACTTGTGTTTGAGATGGTATGTCCGAATTCTTCTTCACACTTTGTCAACACCTGTCATAATGAAAGATAAATGGAAGAGTCTCAATGTTCAGAATTAATATATTTAAAAGAATTATTTTTACACTTTTAACATGATAAAGGTAAAACTACATTGATGAAAAGGGGTTCAACTTACCAAAAACTGCAATCTTTAGATAAAATCTCAGAGATCCCTGAGTGATTAAAATTCTCTAAAACAATAAAGACTGTGATACTTATCTGATCAATGGTATCACAGGGGCGGACCCAGGATTATTTGAAGGGGGGTGGGGTTCAATTTTTCAGGAGTGACAGGCCTCAAATGCGAAGCTGACCCTTGGCCCCCTTGGAGTGTTTTGGAGAGAAACAGTGCCATTGGAGCAGTTAAGAACTATAAATCAGCTAGCCAAAATTCTAATTCCAAGAGGGGATATATTAGTGTGACTTTTTTTCAGAAACCAAAGGGGGGTCAGGACCCCCCTGACCCCCCCCCCCTCTAAATCCACCACTGTATCAAATGCCCAATGCATTACTGAGTCCATGATGAGTGGAATTCCTTGGGAACCACTTGATTTACATATAACCCAAGCTTAAATAAAGGGCTACCTTGAATTTAAGCAATGGGTCTGTGAGTGGCTTTTCTGTCCAATCAGAGGAATCCCCATATACTTCTTTCACCAAAGTCTCCAGTCTTTCTCTGACATTTTTTGGTGGAGAATAGCCTCTGTTTGTTGATGTTGAACTGAAAAAAAAAATAATAATAAATAAATCATAAATACAGACTAACAGTAATGCATTGGTTTGGATTTTTTTCAATGCTTAAAAACTTGCAACCTTAACAACTACAAGATATAAAGTGATATCATTTAACTGGCAATTTATTTATTTAATTAGCTTTTTTTCTATTAAAATAATTTCTTAGAGGGGGAGGGGGTTTATTTTCCATAATATGTAACAGATTGAAAGAATGTTCATTAAAATTGAATATAATCAACAAACTGATTTTTCAAACAAACATATATCTGTTAACAGAGAAATTAAATAAGATTCATATCTCAATGCAAAATCTTCAAAACAATTTTCTTCAAATGAATGTCCCTTACCTTTTTCCTTGCAGAGACTGAAACATGTTATTTGTGTTTATTCCATCATGTATAAAATTTTGGGGCCTTTTCTTGGCTTCTTCTTTGTCCTGTATCAAAGGGACTTTCCACTTTTGTGTCTCATTTTCTTTCTTTTCTGAATCCTCAGCAGTTTTATTGGCGAGATTCCATATTCTCCATGTTGACCGTCCTCTACATGGGTATACTGAACTATTGTGCTGAAATTAAAAAAAAAACTAATAATAATTTTAAACCTGACTGACAACAGTACACTTCAGTCAACATTATCACATGGCCAGTTTGTGCTCTTTCTGACAATTTCGACCTTTGACTAGCACTAGTTAAAACTCTATCATTAACTTGGCAACAAACAACGAATCCTTAAACACTAACAGAAGTGACTACTGATTAACGTTGATATTTGATGTCACAAACACTGGAAGTAGAAATTGAATTAACGTTAATGTAACGTGTAGTTACATAAATGCAGGTCAATTTTTACTATGAAGCTGTAGGAGTGATATTGGAGCAAAGCATGAGGTTTTTGAACTTCGTGTTTAGATTTTTGTACACTTACCACAGAAACCAAAATTCGATGGAGAGTAGTGGACAGCATTACGATGCTCACGTTTTCCGGGCACACGGAAATGTCTGACTACGCATGCGGGACGTACTATATCTTAGACTTCCGGATTTTATAAGAAACATTGCGGGAAGTATGAAGGCGAATAGCTGTTAACCATAACTTTTCCAGCTAGGTAGGTTTTGGTTGAATATGAATATAATGCTAAGAGATATAAACCACATTTGAGACCTGATCCTCTTGTTGTTTGATTATATAAATCACTTAGCAATAAGTTAGGATACATACAGTAGGTCTCTCTCTAAATTTTACGAGAGAGCTTAGCATTTCATTACACAGTGTAGTTGTACTATGTGAGTCACTATAGCACAGTAGGAGCCACCTGTCTTTTGTAATGCAAGGGACTTGATTCTTTTTGTACAGATAGCCACATATCTGAGAATGGATAAACCGTTTTAATACTGAAGGTAACTCCTATAGATCAAAAGACTTATATTTTAATGACACCATTACATGTACAGTAGGGTCCATACAATCATACACGATTTTCTTTTTCTAATTAAGTTAGTGCATTGCAATTTTTTCCCAGATAATTATCTAATTTCAGTAGTGAGCAGGCTGTCATGCCTCTTGTGACCCTCCAGTTAGGACAATGTGGGAACCAGATAGGAGGTCAGCTGTTTTCAACTATAATTGAAGATGCAGACTGCAAACATACAGGTTAAACAGCATTCTGTGTTCTCAACAAATCATTCATGTTTTTCATCTTTTTTCAATGTGCTTTTTAATATCAAAATGTCATTTACTTGTGGTAAGCATATATGATTTTTTAAATACATACATAGTTTGCTATTTATTTATTCATTCATTTATTTATTGCACTCTTTAGGTGTAACCAAGAAAGAGAATGACAACTACTTGGAGGCAGTCAACGAAAGGTTCTTCGTGGAAGACAAACATGGAAAATTGGAAGCAAGGGCTGTGATGGTTGACATGGAAACAAAAGCAATTTCCAAGACAAGACTAGATGCCAAGAAGAGTGGGAAATGGCATTACCCTGACAAGCAACAGTTCTGCCAAAAGAAAGGTTCAGGGAACAATTGGGCTCACGGGTTTTGTGCACACGGACCTAAAGCTCATGACGATATCATGGCTCTTGTGCAGTCTGAGGTCGAGAAATGTGACCACTTTGATGGTTTCCTGACTCTGATGAGCTTAGCTGGAGGGACAGGTTCTGGTGTCGGTGCTTACATCACACAGTGTCTCAGGGATGAATATCCACATTCTTTTATCATGAACCAAGTTGTATGGCCGTACAACACAGGAGAGGTCATTGTGCAGAATTACAATGCGTTGTTGACATTGTCGCAGCTCTACCTCTACTCTGATGCATTGCTTATCATGGAGAATGATAAGATTCAGAAAATCTGTTCACAGTTGCTGAATATTAAACACATTTCATTCCAAGATATGAATACAGTAATTGCTCATAAACTGGCTAGTTTTCTTCAACCCACAGTTAGAACAGAAGGCAGTCACACTAGGCAGAACAGACTAGGTATATTTTATTGACATTTTCAGGGATTTCATGATTTTTGTTCCTTTTGGTAAAAGTATTTGGTTCAGTTGACATCACTTTTTTGTACTACTCACAGTTTGCTACCATTATATTCTTGCTGCAGTGATACTGAAAGACAAACTCTCATTATTTTCGGCATGTTCAGTGTTGCTGGTTTAACAGTTCCCCATGTTTTTATTTTCAGGTGACATGCTGGAACACCTAGTTGCCCACCCAGATTACAAGTTGCTGAGCTTGCTCAATATCCCCCAGATGTCAGAGGCAGCATTGCAGTACAGCGCATACCAGTGGCCCGGGCTTCTGAAACATCTTAGACAGATGCTCATTGCAAATGCACCCATGGAAGAGGGTTTGTGTAGCTTTTTTTTTTTTTTAGCAGCAGTGTGAAAAACTTCAAAATAATGCAGAGACACTTTCTTGCATACATACATGCATTCTAGACAGGTATTTGTTAAGTACTAAAATTTTAGAAAAGATTTAAATTGAAATGGAAATCTTTGTAAACAATTGTTAAATTATTCAAATGAATGGCAAAAATTATATTGCTAGGTTTAATTCTTTCAGGCAGATATATTTATCTGATTGTGTTCATTTTCACATAGGAATCGACTGGAATGTGCGTGTCTCCTCTGGTGCAATCCGGAATCACAACTTCTCACTGGCCAATCTGCTATTATTAAGAGGAAAAGATTGCAACATGGCTGATGTAAGTGCATTTACAGAACCAAAACTGTATACTGACTGGATACCGTCTGGCTGTGGATTATTAGAATGGAAGCAGCCAAGAATGTTTTGTCAGTATGAGAAATCTGCTTCATTACTAAGCAACAGTCAGACACCAGTGACTCCATTGAACAGCGTGCTTGAGAAATCGTGGTCCATGTTTGGAGCAAGGGCTTTTGTACATCAGTATATTAAATTTGGTCTAGCTGAAGAAGACTTTCTAGACAGTTTTGCTTCACTGGAGCAAGTATTGAAAAATTACAAAGATCTTTGAAATGAGTAAACTTTTCATTAAAATATGCCCTTCTTTGTTTTATATTCTTATAATTAAGTACTTTAAGTATTTTATATCTTTTGAAAGTGTTGGGATATCAGTAACATATGTATTACCAGTATATTCCTTGTCACATGCAGATAATTTGCAAATGATTTTAAGTTCATTCCAATACAATTTACCATTTTAGCAAGAGAAATGTTGAAGAATGTCTAAGCATGAAATTCAAGATAAAACGTGATATTTTTGTAATTTAATTCCAGCATGGCATTTTTTGTTCTCATGATTTCAGATTATGATGCATTGTCCAGAAACTATTGGAACAAAAATTCAATATTTCAAAACACAATGGTTATTTCCATCAAGTGGGGAGTTGTATTTTAGCCCTTTGGAATTGATGGTATGGTTGTGTTATTTGTCATTTATATATGTAACATGATAACACCACAAACAAATAACAGTTATATAAATCAAAAAGCATGACATAAAGTCATAAATATTATTTTATTATTTCTAGCTATGAACTATACAAGCAAGCATACCTTTGGTAATTGCTGCACAATTAGAAGCTTTTAAGCACCAAAGACTTAAATTTTCTGAACGTTCAATAAATATATATGTATTTATAACATGGCAGTAGATTTGAGCAATGGAAATGGCAAGATAACCAAGTAAAAACAATGGAGGGAAACAAGATCCGACTTTTGCCTTTTGTCTTCTGTGATATTTATGGTCACATATCTTTAGGTCTCAGCAGTGTTTATTTGAGGTTTTTCACCTTAATTAAGTAATGAGAATTGTTAATCCAGTGAAATGCATGCAATTCTCACTTGTGGATACTTAGTCATTGATCTGCAATAATAAAATTAACTTTGAAGTAAATTTATGATAACAATGTTACAGCCAATACATTTTATACATATATATTCATATATTAATAAAAACTGCAAGAAGTTTACTTTAATAACTTAGTCCACATTACAATTTAAAACTAGAGGATCAGAGAGGCGATACCGCCTCCGGATATTGTACCACCAGCTGGAGTAAGAGCATTCGAATGGAAACCCCCCCCAAAAAGAGACACCACAACCAGTCTTGTCCTTGACAAGCTCTATGCAATAAACAAGAATTCTCAAAGTATGAAAAAAAAATCGAAAAAAATATAACATAAAAATGGTTCAATCAAGCGGATTTTCCAATTGGCCTGTATTTTCCTAACATTGATCACTCCTGTGATTTTCTGGACAATATAGGCCTATTGCTTTTCCTTGAAATGAGTTATCAGTGTTGCATATATGCTGAGAAAAGAGAAAACCTAGGGGCAACACTGGGCATATCTCTGCTTGTTTTGAAGATGTGAGGGGCACGAAAATATGCAAAGTTCAGTTCATGATGAAAAAGTAGGTCAATTTCAAGGTCACAGTACATGACTTTCTATTCAANTAAAAGATGTCATTACTATAATTAAAACAAAAATGTAAGTTGAAATCTGAGATCATTCAGCAGTTGAAGAGAGCCCATAACCGATTTCTGCTCTTGTTACCACACTCATAAGGTAATTTTTGCAGTCCTTTTTAAAACTAAGACTGACTTAAAAGATATGTACAAAAACTGCTAAAAGGTACAACTGACACAAATGATATCATGTTAAAATTCTATGTACAAACAATTCAAATAAATCTGGGAGTATGTGTTGAATCTTAATGGAATAAAATTATAATAATTCAACAAAGTGGAACTTAATGTAAAATAAATGTAAAATAGGTACTTATACCTGTAATTTATCAAAACAATAGCACCACAACATCAGGGTTCCTGCTGAGAGTAAGTTGACTCTCAATTGGATAACATGCAATTCAAATGATGAATATCTATTTACTAGTATACATACTTTGGCACTTTATAGAAGCACATGGCATGTGTACATGCACTTATTTTTTTTACATGTTGAGTATTTTCCAGGTGATTTTGCAACTCTTGTTAAATTCCAAAATATCTAGGACTTGTTGCAATGGGCATCATTGTTGAAAATGTTCTTATAAATCACTGGTGCACAAGTATAATCTGTAATGATCTGAATGAGTAGTGTTTAGAAGCGTGATGCTTACTAAATATTGTGCTTGTTTATTTCAGTGCACATACAAAAAATAACCCTGCATTACCTGTATTGCTACGCTAAAAGTGTACTTAAATATGTGTCTATGACATGAAAATTCACTCCCACAAAAATTTTCTGTACTTGTCTTTGGCATCATGACTGGCCTTATTATGAAATGGTTGTCCTGCACCATAAAACAACTAATAGCAACAGTGCACATCTAATTTTTACCAATTTATGCATCTTCATTGTGTAATAAACAATCAACAAAATTATGATTTTTGGTTTCCATGATTCTGATATGTATTTCAGTTGACCTCTGGGCTACAGAAAAGCTCTGAAAAAACCCCTGGCTCTAAATAAATACTACGCTGTTAAACTCCCACCTCCCCTCTAAAATACTTTGCGTACACATTTTCCTACACAATGGTAGTTAACAGTCTGATTTCTATGTAACTGATCATGATTTAATAGTATGAACTGTGGCCATGATGACTTTCCCAACTGATCTTAAGATGGTTAGAAATGCACATGGCACATTAGGAAGTCAGAATTCCTATCAATTGTTTCAAAAGAAACTTAAATTTAAGTACATAATACTGTTAGTAAAATATTAAGTATGTTTCACCTTAGTTTTGTAATAAATAAATGTAATGTTAAAAATAACAGTATCACTGGACCTATAGAAAGTTTGTAAATACTACTGCCTCCACCTACTGGTGCTTTTGTATTTGATTCAGTTTCTGATCGTGTAGAATTGAGGGGACATCCCATCCACTTTTCTGCAGAAGGTTGGGGAAATTGGTCTTCAACTTTCATGAGTTCATCATTAAACTGCCAGTATTGGTCTCCCTTGAAAAAATATGTTACACCTGGAAAAAGAACAAGATGAAGGATTGTACAAATTGGTTTATGATTTTGCATTTTTCCCTTGGTTTTCAGACTGAAAATAATATTTAACAATCATTCACTGCTTTGCTTTACGTCTGATAATTCCAGTAATTATAAAATCGAATTAAGAACGCATAATGATTTCAATTAATATTATTTTTTATTTCAAAATCAGTTTTGTGTGTTTACTAACTTCAATGGTACATATAGTACAGACTATGAAATCCAAACTGAACCACTTAATATTAATGCATTAACTTAAAAACTATTCTTCTCCCCTCATGTTCTGCTTGGAAATTCCAGGATCTCTTGATATGTGTTTATATATCATTTTATTTGTTATTCTACAAATGTTTAGATTTTATTCCCTCACTGCCCAGCGGCAAACGTTTGGTTTGGAAGTTCTGGCGCAGGGCCACCAGGTAGATGGTTTACAAAATACAGTGGTTGATTTAGTCACTGCAGCACAAGACTGATCTTCTGTTTAGTCTCATTATGTATACACTGTCAAAGCAAAGGCTTCACTAAATTGATTGAGCCATACTTTGCAGATTACTCATATCCCCAAGCTGTCATATATAGTACATGTACGGAAGGATGCAGCATTAGACAGTCTCGGTCTTTTATGGAACAGTCCACTGAGGTTAAATATGTAAAAACATTTTGTAAAAGTCATAAGCCATGTCTTAATGTTCCAGTACAGGATTACCAACTCAATGCAGTTCACTAATCATTGCAAATTTTTGCACTAATTCTATTAATGCATAAAGCTAATTATATATCAAGCTCTTTTTTTATTCAAAAATCAGTAAAATATCCATAAACATGCTGTAAATGTGGCCCTGATTACTTGTGGTCATTTATGGGGTGTAGTGATTTAAACCAGAACCCTCTCACTTCCTGTGAACATGATTTTCTCTGCTGACTCAGCCAGGAAGACACCATCAAGGTGGAGAGATAAGTGCAACCATCCTTCCAGATTGAGAAAACTTCTAAGTATCTCACTGGTAACAGGACTTCCTTGCAAGTAAAAAGGAGGATCTGGTAATAAAATGTTTTATTGCTTTTTTGTCCCTTGTGCATTTTTAGTAAAATGGACCCTGTCAGTTGATGGCAATCAACATGGGCCATTAAAACTGAAGCACACCCAAGAATTAAAATTTTTTTTCATTCAGATAGGGCTATCTTCATGTCTTTCCATTTTTTCCTAGACCTATACCACATCTCCCTATGCTCATCTTCTCACCAGTAGTAACATGAGGTCAGGAGTAGTCATTTGGTTATATTGTGTGCCCATGGAAACTTGAATAGGGATGAATTTTGTAATATCATAGCTGTTGTTTTTTAGCACTTTTTACTTCCTCAGCGCCATGACTGCTTCTTTCCAAATACAGCATACTTTTATTTTCAAAATATTATACTTTCTTTTTTTCCAAGATACATTATTCTCAAATTATAACATACCGTCCCAAAACTGGAAGGCTGCATCTACTGGGGTCGGCACTCCTTGCCATATCCCCATGTCCCGTGGGTAGTCAAAAGGCACCACCCTCTGCTCCTTCTCATCCAACTTCCAGTACATATTGCCTGTGATGAGATATGTTCTGCTGTTATAACTCCATGTGAAGACGGCATCAATTTTCTCTATGTCATTGGGTAAACCGTAGTCTGTGATTGGGCGACCTTCTTCTGGAAAGCCGTGGACTAGTTGGTTTGCATTGAAAACATAGTAGCGATTACCTAGAGAAGGAGACAAGAATTTTTGTGTTAGCTTGATGAGGACAGTTGACTGAAAATGGTGATTAAATTCTAAATTGAAATATCTTACATACATGTATTTTTAATGTATATTTTTACTTGTAACTAAATAGACATTTTGGTCATTACTGTCCATTTAATTTATCAAGAAAATAGTATATAATCAGTTGAAATTCACTTAGAAGATCAATTTTACATAAATGTGTAGGGTTTGTAAACAAAAATTCTACGGGATGATGTTAATTAAAATTCTAAACAGGGTCAGATTTTAATTTACAAAAAAAATTTGTAAAAAGACAACTAGTGCCTTCAGCTAAGTATAGGAATAAAATATCACAAGCTTCAAAAATATTTAAAACATTCTATTATAGGTATAATGTACAGTACTTCTACTGGGTTAGTCATGCAACAAACTCTGATATCAAAGGTGACCTGCAAGCATACAGATATCTCCAGCCAAAAATGCTTGATGCATATAGTTAAGTTATCAACTTTTCTTTGGCATGAAGCACGGACTTCTGCAAAAGCTGCCAGGCTGTCTGCATAGTGTTGTGCCAAAGTTGTCAACATCATTATTTAAAACAATATATTCACATACTGTACTGGAAACTAAATATGGCTGAAGACTTAAGCTGTTTGCAGCATTTGGCAGATATGTTTTTCATCCAAACTAAATTACTAAGTACTAGGTGACACAATGGAGCCATCTGCTTAACACTCTGAAATAAACAGGGTTAAAAAACTAAATGAGCAAATTCTGTGATATTAGTAAAACAAACAAACAAACTTGGCCTAAGTGGTTCAAAAACTCATGCAGTAGGCCATGCTAGCTGGCATCTTCCTCTAATGTTCACACCATGCCAATATACCTGAAAAGAATATTATTCTGTGATCTGATTTTCTCTCATACACAGCATCAATGTATTCTACATGATCTGGCATTCCATACCACAACCTATGGAGGCTTAGAGGGGTGTTGCCATCAAGGAGCCCTTTCTGGTCTCTGCGCCAGTTCCACTGAAAGAAGTCAGGGTTAACAAATGGTTACAGAAAGTTTATTATACAACAGCATGTTACAGTTCCAGATGCCTGCGGCACAGTTCTATCAAAATGGGTTGAAAACGGTTACCTTTTCTCTTCCTTTTTGAAAGCATGATGCAAAGATGCATCTTTTTTGACTAATTCGAGTTAAAATATAAACTGAGAACAAATTGATGTTTCATTTCAATTTACACCCACAAGGATATTGCATTTTAAATTACATCTTGAGGTGTTTAACCCAGTTTGATATGACTGTGTTACATTTGGCAACAGTTAAATAAATTAATTCACCAGACCCTCTCTGTGGTAACCATGTGTCTATATGGATATCACAGTTAGGTTTACTAGTGACTGTATCATACCTGAAAAGAACACTAGTTTTTTATCCTGTGGCCGTTCATAGGCACAATTTATTGTAGCACCATCTGGGATTCCCTTCCAATACATGCTGGTGGATATGGGTTTTTTGCTGTAATACTCAGCTGGACGTTTCAACCAAAAAAACCACTAGAATATAATCAAAGATGTGAGGAATATTCTGATGAAATAAAAAAGAAAACTTTTTTGTGTTGATTTGCTTATAGGTCAAACTCTTTCAGTATGAGAATCGGGCAAATATTTAGCGTATGTGCCATTTGGAAACTTCATACACCCCATTTCCATAGATTAGATCGACCTACTTTAGATTGACCTAACTCCCTGGGGGTTCACGCTAAATAGCCGTCAGCCGGGCGGACACGAAAGTTAATTACCCCCTTACAGCTTGTAGTAGGCGGGACGGACATTTAAGTCGGATTATCTGAAAGTAATCTAGTGAGACTCCCCGCGGGGATAGATCGATCTTAAATCTATGGGAATAGAGCCATATAATTTTTCTTTTTCATTATATGGACCGTTGGAAGAAGAGAGAGAGGAGAGCTCTGCTGCTTGTGTTGTAATTATAATCTTGCTTAGCAGACCAAATCCCTGTCACCCACAGTAACACTGGTGCTTATAACTTTAATTATTATCAGGTGATTAACTTTACTAAGTATCCCTAAGGCGTGGAACCAGTCTACTTGTATTGATTTTCCACTGCATCATTACAATATCATTTCAGCGATCATAAGCATCGACCTTCCAACCCAGAACTCGGAGAAAAGACCTGTTTACTTAAAAACTGTTACAGTAAATTGCTTTTGGCTTCTACTTTTTTTTTTCATATCACAAACTGTTTCTGTTCCTTTCAATGGCATAAACAGCTATTATTTGGTCAGTTACCCCAATAATCTTATTAAGTGATTCATGATTTTTGTATCTTATGGCTATTTCAGCTAATATTCCTTCTGAGAAACAACCAGCATCAACCAAGTAATTATATTATTTGATAGCATAAATTCCACTGACTATCACACTTCTAATGTGTTTATTCAAGGTATATGATGTAATAAATGTCAGACATAATTAAACCTGTCTGTGTTTAATTGATCATACATGTCCCAGAGGGATAAAATTAGGTTTGAGTCATCTTCTTACATCATTGACTAGCCATTGATATCTCTTCAATAGAACATTATCTAAGTGTTTCATTGCATTAAGTATAATCATGTGTTTTTTATTAAAGAAGGCTATAGATCTTTATCACATTTTGGTAAAAATTACGTAGGATGAAAAATAATCTTTAGAGCTGTTTTAACTAGAAGTGAAGATCAGGCATTACTGTGAACGAGATGTACAATCTAACTAATGAAACTAATGGTTGTAATTAACACTGGAGTGATGTAAAATGTTAATTTTACAGTTCAATCCTTTCTTATGTTGCATGTATATTTTACAGACATTATAAATGAAGGAAGTTAAAAAATTTGGCCATTAACACTATATATATATATATATATATATGGTCATTTATGTTTACTGTTAACGAGAGTTAAAAGATAAAACATCATTAGTTTAATACATCAAAAGTTCCTTGTTTCTAAGACTTTTTCTAACAAGCCTGGACATACAGAATGAGGCACAAGGCAACTTACCTTTCCTTTGAAAATAAATATCTCTCCTCTTATCAGAGCAATTGCATCATATGTAGTATCACATGTCAAAGGGGGTGAGTTCTTGTCCCTGGGTTTAGGTGTGGTGGGTGCTTGTGTCACCGGTGGTGAAGTAGGGGGAGCCACAGTTGGAATGACATCAGGATGAACTTTTCCTGTAACACAGTTCAACACTGGCTGTTAATATTGTAAAAGTAGAACTCATGTGATGATCAGTTGCTCTATATATAGTAAATGTGTAAATGGTTTCAGTTTTTATTAGGTACCATTTAAAGGCAATTTCTGAATAAAAAACACTTATTATGCATTTAAAAAAAAGGATGTAAAATATCATCTGAATTAGCTAGAACATTATTGCCCAATGGTCAAAATATTTAAAATTTTCTGCAGACACATCAAATTTATGTCTGTGCTGTGTACATGCAAGAGTGAGTGATTGAGGTGAGGGGCGGGGGTGCTTTAGCACACTGCATATACTGCAACAAGTAATTTGACCCAGTGGCCATGTTGATGAGTCATTACTCCCTGGGTGCAGCTTACCACACCATCTCTGAACTGCACTGAGTGACTGAAGTACAGTCAAGTACAGATTTTCTCAGTGTTATTTCAGTAAAGTTACTGTAAAGCGTAGCATACAGACTGGAAAGTGTTATTTTAGTTAAGTAACAGAAAACAACTCCCTGTGCTGTGTCCCATCATTACCGCTTTTTTAGACGGTACTTATTGCTTTATCACAATAGATCTTGACAGGTGAAATTGCCAGGCCCTATCCTTAAGGAAGCACACACTTGGGTATTGTTGAAATGCCTATGCTAGTTAAGTGTGGAATAGTACCTATTCTGTAATATGGATTGACTTGGTTTTGAGTCTTAATTTATTGGGAGAACACCATCTTGTAAGTGGCATGGGAAAAGTAAGTAAGGTATCTGTCACAAAAGTTTTTTTTACCTGAATGTGTTATTATAAAATTTTGTTTCTTCAACCTTTGCATTGGAGAAACGTTTTTTTCTGTCTGAGACTGATGTTGATACCAGTATGTTCATGAAACTTAAAGAAGTTTTTATTACTGACAAGACAATTATTTGAGTTAATATGTTCAAAATGCTATTATCATTTAAAATCATGGTTCTAATTAATTGTGTGGTACATCTACGTTACTATACTCACCATATAATTTTGATATGGCTTCAATATCATCAGAATGAAAACCAAAGTTTGGACGGTTGTATTTTTTATACCATGGAAACATAATGGCATTTCTGACATCACTATGTGCTAAGCCTAGGGCATGACCAAATTCATGCACAGCAACAGAAAACAGATCTGTACCTGAAAACCAAGTAAAATTACATAATAATATGATATTGTTATTACTTGTTGGAGAATTAAATATATTAAAAGGTATTGCAGTACTGTAGTTGCTGAGCATCAAGTCAAATTAAAAAAAAACTTTGTATGCTTCATAATCAGAATCAACAGTGACACTTGACATTATTTCAATTTGACAACCAAGAATACCTACCACTTTGATGCTCTTCTGTGACCCATCTTTCATCATCATCAAAATGTGTGTCTCCACCATTGTCATCTCCAGGGAAAAAAGCATGTGCAAGGATGCCACCTGGTGCAAAAATATATTGCCATTAAGTAGTGAAAAATTCATTGAAAGAGAAAAGTAAATAAAGATACACATATTTGTGTATAATAGATAAATAACTGTGTGTGTTAATTGACTTTATTTCTAAATGACAAAGGTATATGTGTACCAGATTTTAGTGCCCGTATATTGCAACTGGGCATATCGTGATGATTCATAGTTTTTGCCTTTGATCTCTAGTTGTTTTCACGTGCAAACTATGCAACTGACCACATAGACAAGTATTCCATGACACACATGCCTAAACTCTGACTGTTGAACTAACAAACAATTCTACATGTTCACATCTGAATTCCAGATGAAACCACTGAGCACTCGCTTCCAGACAAACCTTTTGCCTTTTCAGAAACGGAATGAAAGCACAAGTTACAGTTTCAGAAACAGGACTAAAATCCACTAAGTTTACATTCATGATTTAGTTAAACCCAACAATTCACTTGCACCAGAACTGAGAGAAAAACAACCTAAACAGATCAGAAATTCTCGAAAATCTGAAACGGTATTCAAAGCCAACGTGCCAAGTGGTTTGGTAAAAGCCGTTTTGCAAAGATTTTAATTATAAAAACAAACAATTTTTGGGTCAGTTGGATCGCCTTTGAGAACTTTGCAGTACGAATAGTCGCGGTAGCATATTTAAGATACAATTTTACAAAATGCAGGTTTCCAAACAGGGAGTACAGTTTTCAAAGGTAATTGGAATCAGAGCGAAAGCAAACAACTGCCTGGTTCCAGTTGCTGCACTGACATTTCGAAATAGCGGCATCGTGAGTAGCACCGCTGTTTTTGTAATGAAATAGATATAAACCATCTTTCAAGAAGCAGGCTATCTGATGGGAATGATTGAGGTTATTTATTCTTGGGTATTGCCACAGGCTGCGTTCTCTTTTAAAAGAGCACTCATGCTCTGACGCTGTGGTAGAGTGGGTCACGTGCCAGCGTTTTACCACTTTTTACCACAAACGAACTTTAGAGGTGGTTGCTTTCATTGCAAACAATACCTTTTGTTCAATCAGATTATAGAGTCGTCATGTATGTAAGTGTACTATGAAACCCATGTTTTTTTTTTCCAAAATACGACACAGAAACGTACACAAAAAATCAACGTTCACAGAAAATCAATGTACGCAGAAAATAACCGTACACTGAAAATGCTATACACTAAAGAACTTGGAAAAAAGCCAATACCGTAAAATGTCAATGGAAGTTTATATCCCATGGGTAAATACGACATCCCCGGTATTGACATAAAATCATCAGTTGTATTTTCATCTTAACTCCGACTGACATGTCGTTTTACACGCTACACGCATGAGCCTGGAGCGTTCATGGTAACGGCTGCCAAATGCTATCCTGTGCGCTCTACTTTGAAATGGAGAGATGAATGGGGGTTTGTTTCAAGTCCAGACAGTTGTATGGAGTGATTCATGGGCTTCGCCACGGGAAGCGAGGATAAATACAGATTAACTTCTTTTGTTTCAGGATTTGCAGGACATTTAGCGGGTAAAAAACCGAATCCACAGAGTGCCTGCATGGAGCCCGGGCACGGAGTATCAAGCCGAGCAGGGTCTGTGCTGTAGGTTACTGCCTATCATATTACCCTTATATACGTCAAATGCCGCATGATCGAGATATGGAGAAAGTGGTACATCTAAAAAGATGGGTTTGCGCCTTTCTTTTTTATAACTCTCAGTCGTTACTGTACGTTTATTTCTAATCTGAAAACTGTGCAAGGTTAATTGCCATGATTTCAAAATAAATAGCCCCTCTCAATTTTTTCTTTCCTCTATTTGTTTCCTACAGGGACGATCCAAACGACAGTTGTTACTACCCACCTCGACCATCAAACGGATAACCGTCGCCATGGTAGTTTTTGCCGAATTTGATCTTGATGTCCGCCTCCCCGGACAGCTGTTCGGTAAATCTAAGTGTGGTCACCTTCTCCCAATGTTTCAGTGCCTGGGTGATGGCATCTCTGGTCCGTAAATAGTCTGACATCACGTTGGAGTATGTTTCAAACCTGAAATGGCAACATTGATTTGGGAATCAACTTAATTTATTAATTTTTTTATCAATATCCATTTCCAACCCTGTTATCAAATTCGTGTAAAAAGCTGAAAAGTTACATTTAAAATAGGTTTTATTCATTTTTATTAATCATGATCCTTTTTTGACCAGATTTCTTTACATACATGTACAGGCCTACCTCTACATGGTATTTCTTGAGAAAAGCTCTCATTACCCATTGGAAAAGAAGAGAGAGGGCGAGCAATACCAAAGTCGTCATGGTGATTGACGTTTCAGTTCAATAAAAACGCTGAAGTTTAAAGTTTTCGTTTACTTGATAACACTTAACAAAGGACATGTCAGCACTCCTGTCAAATATTTCTGTAATGTGTGACATTGTCAAGCTTTTTTCGGTCTGAGCTTCGGATCATATTTCGTTTCAATATAACAGGAAGAAGCTTGGTGATAGACATGACGGCGGTAAAGAGCATAAACGGATGCGTCTTTGAAGTATATTTTAATCATGAGCAGGTTATTTCTTTTGGTGTCTGGGTCAATATGCAGACATTAACTAGAAAAAAATATGTACAAATGGTTTATTTATTTTTCCTCGTGACGTAAACTTGGAGATATTTATAGCGACGGGTAGATTGGTTTTTACTGACTTTCGAGTGAAGTTCAACAGGCACAAGGTCTGGAAAGAAGCTCAGCTTTCCTCGGCTGATATCAGTTTATTTATTCTGGAGCATCGCATTACATGGCTTACGACAGTGACTTGAGCCATATCATTGCCATGTCTAATTGCGTCTTTTCATTGCTGCTCTTTTTCTTTTCAAATTAGCTGTATACTGGTCTAACTCAACTTTTTCGTCCTGAATTTTATTATGATGAAATAGAAGCGTGAAGGGTGGTCACTTCAACTGAGTGTTGAAATTCAGCAGTATTCTTATGTTCATTTATAATGTTCTTGATAATATGCATTTTGTCTTTGTCTTAGTTAATGAACTATTAACCTTTTTATCTTTCTTAACCCAAATGATTGTAGGTCTACATTGATTGTAAGGATGATGTCAAGAAAGCTTTGCCCTGTATGTAAAGGATGCTGACTAATAGACCACTCTCATTTCGTTGAGTGTTTAGTTGACCTTAATTTTCGCTTTTCTTATTGGTTAACAAACAGATAAATTCAGTTGTAGTTCCAACGGCCGGCTATTATTCAACCTGCAAGAATAACTTCGTTCAGAAAAAAGTAATAAAACGAAATAAACTTTATTACTGATTTAATTTTTGCTCCACACCTTATGGTAAAAATTTTAAATGGCTCACTCTTAAATTATCGTATCTCATTCATTAATTTATAGCAGGGCCTATCGCGGGCTATGGCGTTTCCTTTGAACGGACGCCTTGCCTACATTTTTGAAGAGCATTTATTTCCTACAAGGCGGAAAGCGTCAATTCAACTGGAGAATGCCTTCTTCTTTAAGTTAAATTAGCACACACACCCCCACCCCCAGATTTTTTTGCGTTGCTCTCTATCATGTTGTGTTTTACGTGCAAATGAAACGTACGGTGTAGGCATGTGTGGATTTCTAGATACACACTAGTCGGGAACTCCCAAGAACAGGAACGGATGCACCTTATCAAGACGGAATGCAGGAACACCGTTCTTCAGTAACAAGATGAAAGACAAGTTTTCAGACTCTCCCATTTCTCACCAAGGTTGTCAGATATTTCGGAGTGTGTTTGTTGTTAATTTGAGGTTCAGATAGGACCAGTTGGAGCTTTTCTGCTAAGTTTGCAAGTCACGCCAAAGTCGTGTAGATATGGTGTAATAACAATAAACCATAGCAAGAGCGACCATCTGCAGAATTCTAGGAAAAAACTTCGTTTTTGCAGCTGATTTTGCCACTTCTCTTTGATCTCACTCGGTTGATTCAAGAAACAAACCCCCAATTGCGCCAAATTGAGTCAAGTGTTTTTGGGTTGTGCGCTGCAACTTTCATGTTTTGATTGCTGCTGATAATTTTGCCGCCATTTTTGCAGCACTCCTATGCCTGACGTCACAAGGGCGGCACCCTATGTGCACCCCGTGTAAGAAGCAACTTAACGAACACGTGGGAAACTTTGTTGATAGAACCGCCAAATTTACCTCCTTCATGCAGGTTGTGATGACGTCACTATTACATCACAACCCACTGATTGAGGTAAACGTGGCAGAAACATCTCGTGGAAACTCTCAGCCCAGAATGGTTTAAATCTACTGAAATAAACCATAATGTTAAGTACCACTGCCAGGCTAGGATACAAAATTGACTCTGAAAAGTTTCAACCCATAACCATTTCTTAATGTCCAGATTTTTAGTACCACGCCCAAAAGCGGTCTAACTTTCCAACGCTGGAAAGTTGCCTCACCTGTAAGTTAAATGTCTCTTTTTCCACTTGGACGGGCCAAGTATGTATCTTCGCCGCCTCCGTCTGCTGTAACGGTAGCCTGGGCGAATATCTTGAACCCCACACCTAGGGGCCTTCATCTGAGCTATGGTGGCTTCGTCAAGGTAACCAGTTTTGTTGAGCCCAGCAAATTGTTGGAAATCTCTGATGATAGTGCCCAGTTCTTCTGCAGTTCGCAGCTCCGCCCTCCCAGATTCCATGTCCGAGCTGGGGAGGTAGCCATAGCGAATGAGGAATTGCTGAAACGTGGAACAGAAATGGGTTACTCCACAAGTAATGCAAGTCTGACAATCAGTGCAGACTGTTTCCACGAAAATGGAACGCTAATTTGGGGAAATTCAATACAGTGATCTAACAAATCTCTTTCATGAAAGCTCGCTAGTGGTTGCGCATTAGAACCGTTCTTACCGGTGTGACCGGTGCGTTCTGCAAACTGCTGGAAACGCAACCTTACTTGAGTGGAACAGGACGATTTATATTCTAGTTTATTAGGAAGTCCTGCCGGGAAGATAAGGAGCTTGCAGTGCCCTAACCTCTGGGCTATCTAGATAAACAAACTCGTAAGCTCAGTTCCTATTTCCTCTACTCAAACAAATCTTCCGTCTGTCTGCCAGCAAGTTAAAGCCGAACCCTCTGGTTAACTTGAACTCTTTTGGGATCCTCTAGCCATTTTGAACACACATACACAGTATACAGCATGTACATACTTAAAGCATTTAAAATTGTAGGCAAAGGGCGTGAAATGAAAAATCCCCTCTGTTGCACTGTAAGACGATATCCAGTCACCATGGCCAAGGCCAGTCCTTAATATCTGCAGGCGCAAATAACTGAAACTCTTTAATCTGTGCTGAGAAACCAGAGCATCAATGCAAACGGCTGTGGCTATCTGCCTCTGACGCGTTTGGGATAATATTTTCTTTCTCAGCTTGTTGTCGCTTTTTGAGTGGTTGGCTGGATAAGATTCCTTAAGACTTTGGCATTTAGGCCATGGGGAAACCACATGGCCGATGAAAGATAGACACTGTCAGAGCAGTAATTCTGCGTTACGTAATCAAGCACCCGTGGCATTTGTTATGAGGTAATTTATTGCTAAGTTTGCTTAGGCTGTCCACCATCCCAGAACTGCCTGTATGTCAGGTCACACCCTGGTGTTGTTCCCAGCAAGAACTCCCATTGAACGCTGTCCAGGATTAATTACAAACCCTTCTCCCCCTTGGTGTGGTAAAACAACCGCTCTGGCTGAACAACTGGACGCGGCGCCACTAGTTCAACACAGCGATATCTAACGGGCACCTGTCTCTTTAAACATGTACAAGGGGACGGATGGGGGGGGGGGTATTTATTGTATATAAACGCTGCAAAATTAGACATGTATTCTGGCATGTCTTAGAGTAAACTTGACAGCCTAAATAACAAATAAATAAATAAATAAATAAAATAAAAACTAGACCTGGGGATTTCTGTCCCTCTTCAGAGTGATTAAAAATCTACGAGTTCTTTACATTTTTACTTATCATCAAGTTCCTTATCAAAGTTCACCGAGGAAAAAAAACGACAAGATTCGCCTCGAAATGATCGCATGATTCCAGTGGGACCTTCCCCCCACATTTGAAACCCCACAAACAACGGACAATAACAAGAGTATTCATAAAAGCCACAGATGATATATGATCGAGTCTTATGACCGGTTCTGAGGTTCAGGGTGTATAGGCCATAAATTACATTAATTGGATTTAAAGGATTGTATTTAATAGCTGTGCTTAGTCACATACATTGCGCAAGGTCGTTTAAGTTAAAACATCGAAAATCACAAACTTTATAGCTATGAAATCCGGGTTAGTGAATAAAAGGCGAATATGAAATGTAAATTGAGGTCATACTGAAAAGTTGGCTTATGTGTAGCATAATATTTGATTCAGATGCATATGAACATACATGGCTCCGGTCATTATCAAATCGATATAAGTGAGAAAATACTATTTCCTATTAAGTGCAGTAGGTATTATATCGTATACACCAAAGCATTATGAATTAGTAGCAACAGCATAGACAACGAGCTTTGGTACAAGCGACATCGATTCAGAAAATTATGGACTTAGATGTGCACATACACATGGAATCAATATGCATTACCTAGTATCGGGAGAGTTGTCTGCTTAAATCGTCTGTTAAACCTTACTAGTCTGCACAGTGCAAAATAGTCTGGCCCAAGCCCATTTCTGAGCGAACTTTTGGTTCAGTCTCGAAATGAAATATTACGTTACGCTAGACTAATCTGGACCTTTCGCTTTCCATGACATACGAAGTGTATGCAATATGAGCATTTGGCTCTCAGTCCATTTCTTACGCACGGCACCTTAATGTATGGCCTAAAGAATAAAATGCGCTGTCTCATCGACATAATTTAGTTGAGCAGCAAATGCTAAGTGTCATATCGACATACCTAATACTGAACTTACCAGGCCTTCATGAAACACGCTCGCGTTCCCGTTGCTGATTATACCGTCTGCTGTGTGCGTTTCAGAGGTTCTGGCGGGAACTAGCAGGAATAACAGGAAATGGAGCAATGCCCCAGCAAATTCAAGCCAGGCAGGCATCTTGTCTTAATTATCTGCTTTCCCCTAGCTTCGTTGTAACTGACTCATATAGTGCTGGGAAAAGAACGGCACAACGCTAAGCGTGCCCAGCGCTGAAACCGAATTCAGCTATATATATTGCGTATGATTGCCAAAAGCTGCTGCTGGTGTGCTACATGTACAGGCTTTTTCACCGTACCGTATACGTTTAACATCCCGTTCTGTGCAGTGGCTTCGATATAGCCTTCCCCCTGACAAACCGTACTACTGTGTGTTTATACAAACCGAACATGTAAAACACATAAAGCTAAATTAGTTCTGACTGGAATCCTAGACCGCTTTATCCGCACTATGAGCGCGTGAGTTCTGGCTTCAAACGTCGTCTGCGAAGATAAAAATCAAACCCCTGCAAGCGTCTTCTTGGCAATAACTCTTTGTTGGTCAGTTTCCAGCGTCCTCTTGTCACAATGATGGATCCTTCCTCTTCTTTGTTGTGCTCTTTATGAATGATGTCGTGTATAATTCATTAAAATCCTATTAGTACAACATGTGTCATCTTCCTTGTGGGTTGTCTAGCTAGTAGGGGATGGTCTGCTAACTGTCCTAATTCCATGAATATGCATTGTTGTCGGAAATCGGTTTTAAAATAATACTTCGACTTCTTTGGAATATTGCAAGACAATTTTAAATTAGCACACCGAACGCGAGTTATATTGCCAGTTTTTACTCCTAACTTTCACTTCAGTCTCTTTTTCTCTCTCCGAGCATCTAGCTCACATGTGCAATCTATTAACAGTGCATTTATAAGGCCGTTTCCGGACGGGTTGTAAATAAAGCTATCCTTGTGCTCTACTCTCCGCTGGCAAAGTGTGACGTAAACATTCATCTCACACAGAATTCAATTAGTGTATATAATCCCAGCTCGCTCTAATTAGCTTTAGTCGGGTCGGGGCTCAGTGATACAAGTCAGATTTCAGTGAAACCATTCTTTCAATATTGCGATGTGTCACGATGGATTGTTCTTCTTTGTCAAGCATCCTGTGAGAGATCTTCCATTTCCTCTAAGTGGTGCGATCAGTTGCAGCGACGTCCAGTATTGTTACAAGTCTTCCCGCGGGAAGTAGCTGCCAGGGGAAGTATAATATGTGACAACTTATCCTGCTGTGATGCGTCATACTTACTGAAAATTCACAAGTGAATATTGGGTCTGTTCTGTTTTTTTCAATTCATAATCCCTGCGAAATAAACGCCTTTGGTGCACCGATTGATTTTGCTGGGTGTTATGTTGGCTTCGATGCACCCCCGTTTGGTCTCTCCTGGTACGTTAAACAAACTTAAGATGCTAGAATACAAAAGTAAGGTTACACACGGGAATGGATGAAGGAGCATAAAGTCAAATGTTCAGCTGTCTGAGTTAAAAGTCGTGTTTACTGTTATATCCTAAATTTGTTTGTATGTCAAATCGAATTGTGTAGAATGAGAGTCAAGTTGTGGAGGGAAAGGAAGGTTGCACCATCCTAGATATTGATTTTCGCTTCTGTTCATTTCTACAGACAATGCACCGGCTAACTCAACGCTCAGCGTGAATCATTGTTCCGCTGATTTACATTTATCGCGACTTTTAAAGAGCCATTCTATCAAATGTATGGCAAAACATGGGTTTCCCTAGGCAATCTAAATCTCAGAGCTCATTTAAGATGACAGATTTGCTTTGTTCTTTATCATGAGTGTCCACTGCATTTCTGAATGATCGCATCTCTGTAATCATTCAAAAGCGAGTCGATTGTCAGATCTTGATTGTGTTAGAGAAGAAAATTGAAGATTGCGCTTCATTACAGCAGAATTATAATTTTTGTAGTTCTTGCAGTTGTTGATATTATTATTATTATTATTATTATTATTATTATTATTATTATTATTATGCAATGACCTAAAAGTAAAATATCTGTGTTTACATACACGACATGGAATAATAGAGTACATGTGATATAAGCATAACTTTGCACTTAATAAAGACTACATTGTTGCATGAAAGTGCAACCCCTTACTGACTACGTATAACAAAAATTCGTATGGTATCGATAATTTTTAAAGATAATTTTAGTTCCTAAAAAACAAAAAATGAGGATATAATGTATAAGAATGGTGCGGTGTACACTATAGTACACGTTGAAGGTGGGATCTGCAGATTTTACAGTGTTGGTTCACCTGATGGTATTTGTGGTGAAGAATACCATGGCCTGTGACTTACTTTTGAGGGTTAAGTATATAAACCGTTTCATTTCCCCAAGTGCATGTAGATTATTTTGTGTGATTAAAACTGGACATAATGATGTAAAATAAAAAGGGTTGGAGCTTTGCTGGGTAACATTTCCCCCAACGAAACAGTGACAACCAGTAACAGTAACAACCAATGACAATCTCCAGCCTAAACTGGTAAGAGAATATGTGACGCAGCCCATTGGATTGCTTTCGCGGTGTGGTTTCTAATTCCTTTAGTCACAGCTAACGCATTGTTAAAGTCTGACCATCATTTTTGCATGAAATAATAGTTATAACAATTGTTTTGATTATATTTGTCATTGTGATGCATTAGACGAAGGAAAAATAAAAGAGCATCATGAAAGACTAGAATGAACACTTCAGCTTGCTTCATGTGACGCATTGTTCATCAAGTAGGTGCCTAAGTTAAACAACTTAGGAGAGTCAACTAAGCGCTCATTTTACTCTCTTTTCAATACTCCCTCTGTTTTTTTCTACGATTTCACATTTAAGCATCATCAAGCATCTAAGGAATTTCGAGTACCGTAAGCCAAGAGAGGGGGGGGGGGGGGTGACCTACTCTCACCATTGTGATTTTGATAAAGGTTCAAAATTCGTTACCTAATGAAAAATGATTCATAGCAAGCAATATCGCAATGTCATGTGGGTGTCCTTTAAGTAATCAAATCGCTGAAGCTAAACTGATACACGAGCTGAATCGTCCAGAAAGTATACCAGGGCTTACTATATCTGACAGGAAATCCGGCCTTTAATATTGCAATACATCCGTATTAAAGGTGGCGAATGACAAAGCCTGTACATGTGTCGGAAAGTGCGTGTTGTAGTCCAGAAGTGGCGTTTATGCTTCGCGCAAGCAATAAGATTGCGGTAATTTTGGAGAATGATTCAATATAAACGATGATAACACTGTTTACCACAGTCACCTCCACTGTTTGGCGCTGATGGTGACAACTGAAATTTGTATTGGTCACTTTCTGACCGTTTTGTAATTTTGCGTTTTATATTATTATTGTATTATTTTTATGTAGAGTGAAATTTCGCTCATACTCACTTCAATGAATTCTTTTATGCATAAATTCATAATTTTATGTGCCCAAAGCCAAAAAATTAGGTTGAAGATTTTTGTAAATCGTTTTTGTCAAACGATAATTCTGATTCATAGCATAAGGTTTTTATCTCGTGTATAACTGATCTAACAAGAGTAATCCACAAGAGTTTAGCTTATCCCTAATAAACTCCTATCGTGGACAGATATTATAAGTACAAAATTCATTCTTTTTCTTGGCAATCATGCTGTCTGCTATATGTTATTTTAATAAAAATGTGCAATTTTGCCTAATTCACAACATCAACAGTCCATAAAACAAGAACGGGACAATTTACGGCGGCATGTCCGTTTTTTATTACATGATATTTGCGGTAAGAAAAATTTTTGTTTACTGTAGTCTACACCGACCACACACACTCTAAGGTTTTGTTACACCTAAGCAGAATTAAATCCGATGGTCATTGTCAAAAATTGTGTCACTTTCTTCCGGATTATTGTTGATGGTCTATTATTAAGACGACTTTGTGCACCTGAAATACTTTCGGAGAACATTCTTTTCATATTGTCTAGTTCTGCCATTCATATGATATCACATAGTTGTCCAGTTACATGCGTTTCAAGACTGTTGAAAAGAAAGAATGAGTAAGGCCAATAATATCTTTCGAACCTACATTTCAAGATAAGTCTATCAAAAGAATTTACATTAAAGATATATAATGCAAATATAAGTAATATTTGATCACATAACGTGTCCCTGTTTAATAGTGCGCCTCATATGACAAAAAAAGCTCGTTTCATAATGTCGGTTACTCAAGTTTTTGGATAGACGTCATTGCTTCACTTCCCACTGGTCGCTGGGTCAATCACAAGCAACCCACACTCTAAAATATTTACAGAGTAAATATGTATTGCTCTAATATTTAGACTAAGGGGGGCGAAATCTGACCTCCTTAAAAAGCAGAATACACTTAAAAGGACGCAAGGAGAGAAAAGAATCAGTTTAGTATTCATCCCGTTTCAGTTTGAACGCGGTTATAGCAGTTTAAGTGAAAAAAAGAGGAAAGCAACAAAATGCATGTTGCTTCCTTACGGTTGACTGTACATGTATTGTGGTTGATCTATTTTGTAAATCTTGCTTTTGCGGCTAAGAAACTTGAAGGTGAAGAAGAAGTGAACTCAAGGGATATCCGTTCTTCAGGGAACGCTTTAGGTTCAGTGGTGAGTCCTTTTCCTGGATTTTTTAAAGTGAGAATTAAATTATGAAGGGACGGTAAATTGGTAAATTTGTCAGAATAGTTGCTTTCATTTAACCGATATTCTCGTTGCGCTTCTTTTGTATTTCATTGGGGTTGGCGATACCTAGTGGGCTTAATATAGTTTTTCTTTTTATCGTCATCAGCATTTGTTGGTCAGTATCTATATCTTATCTGATGTGATCCAGATGTTCATTTTCTTTGGCGTGGCATGGCGCTTCTTTGATATTCTTCATCTTGCTACTAAGCTCTGTGATTCCCATTCCTTAGTTTTGAACTGAGAAAAATGATGGGTCAAATTAAGTTCAAACTGTTTGTTATAAAGTTAAAAATAACACCAGTCGTTCATCTTAAGAACTTTTTTCTTTATGTCTTTCTTTCTACAAAGTGGGGAGGGTCAAAAAATAAAACATCGTTTAAGGACGAAAAGCTGTCTAGTTCAACTCTGTTTGCATATAGAATATATCGCCCACTTTCTTACAAACAGTACAGTTTTACCGCTATACAGGCGATTTTGAATAAATAGGAATGTAATCTTGGATGTTACTAGTATCTTTGTTTGTTCGCAGACGCATTAAAATCATATATGGTTATTTGTATCCTTTACGTCTCTTTTTTTAAGAGTTTCCTTCAGAAGTTTGGATATCTGCCAAAGACGAACAGATCTGATGGTTACGTAGATATTTCAAGCTTCCACAGAGCACTGAGGTAAGTACAGAAGGTAGAAAGAAAAAAAAAACACAAGAAGACCATTTACAAATAATAAAGATCACAGATTATTGAAGTTGTCCTTATTTTTTCACTTCTCAGCATTACACTGTTTTAAATCATGACTAGCACATTCTGTAAACGGCATTTGATGAGTAGCCGCTTTCTTTGGTTAGATTATTGCACAGTGCCCTATTGCTAAAGTCATCGAACGCCATGGCGTCAGCATCCAACGTTACCTTACACAAAGTTGGTCCCTGCCCAGCGTTATCTTTCTACTCAAATAGTGAACTGGACACGAAGTCAAATATAGCATGGCTATTTTGTGATTACACCGGTAATAAGCCCACCGACATGTCTATTCTCAGCTTGAGTAGTCTAAATCTACAGTTTTAGAAAATCGGTTGAGATAAAAATATTAGAGGTTGGCTTTTGTTTCCGCATTTGGCTATTTACAAATGGCAGTTAAAAAAATAACAGGCAGAGTTTGTGCATGTGTTTCTGCTATATTCTCGTCTCAGGGTATACATTTGTGGCGTCTGTAGTGCACCCTGAATTATGCAGCTCTCTGATTGCTGTAGTGGCGAATTCCCAGTGACTTTTGAAACAAAGGGTATTGTTGGGGCAAACATTTAATCTGCTGGGAAGAAAAACAAAAACAGACATACTGGAAAGAAAGAATCTAGGCTCATTTAAAAGAGCATACTGAAAATGCCAAAAATACATTGGGTTTCACAATCTGATGTGAAGTGATACATGTATACATAAATACGTTTTTCAATCAGGCAGTTCCAGCGAATGGCGCACATCCCAGTAACGGGTGAATTGGACGCGAAGACGCGTGAAATGATGCGAGCGCCACGGTGCGGTATGCCAGACATGGACAACTCGGACCCCAGGGGCCCTCAGCAGTTTAGAGCTCAAGGTAAAATAACAAGGTTTGGTAAAAAAATGCTGACTGAAATCAGAAGATGGAAGCGCGCATTGCCACTAAAGTCAAAGATCAATTGCATTTTTTATATAAAAAAAGCATAACTTTAATGCAACTGTTATTCATCGATATTATGATTTTTCTTTTTCAAAAACTCTAATTTTCAATTTCTGAAGTTTTACTATAATGATATATGCTACTTCAGGTTCAAGATGGCGGAAGACGGACCTCACGTGGAAAGTGATAAACTATTCACCGGATCTGAGCCAGGGAGTACAGAGGTAACCACTGCTTCCTTCAAACACTTTGTATTGAATTCCTTACGCTTGTGCTATTTTTTTTAACTGATACGCTTTTCCTTTTTTTCAGAACATTTTTTTCGAAAGAAATAATGTTCAATGTTTTTTCTCGTAATATATACAGTATATTAAAACATATAATTGTAGTAAATTTTCACGCGAATCATGACTAATCTATACCGTTTTTCTTAACTGCATTTTCAGGCGCGCGTTTTATCAAGCATTTGAACACTGGAGCAAGGTGACCCCACTTACATTTAGAGAGACTCGTGGGACAGCTGACATTGTCATACAATTTAGCAGGTACAACCATGGTGACGGATATGCTTTTGATGGAAGAGGTAATGTATTTCGAAAATTTGCTAAGATAAATAGACTCACACAAACACACACACACACACACACACACACACACACACACACTAATAAGATAGAGAGGGGTAGTTTGCTGTCCTCAACATTTTGTCTCTTAAATCAACTGAGAACATATCTATGAAATTCCAAAAACATACATAAACAAATTATTACACCCAAGAATAAAATGCATATTGTTATTTTTCACTTCCATAAATGTAAGATTATAACATTCCAGGTGGAATTCTTGCCCACGCTTTCTTCCCCGAGAACGGCGACACACACTTTGATGAAGATGAAACCTGGACGGACAATACGGACTCTGGGACCAACCTCATGATCGTAGCAACGCACGAGTTTGGCCACGCTCTCGGTCTCAGTCACTCCGAGGTGCGGGGGGCACTGATGGCCCCATACTACCAAGGATTTGAACGGTCTTTTGCCTTACGGGCAGATGATATTCGTGGAATTCAGAGTATTTATGGTAAATTTAGTTTGTAAGGTTTAGTTTCTAAACATTGTTTTTTGTTCGGGTCATGCTATTCATTGCTGTTAAAAGTTAAGTGATTTTAATAACGTGGGTGAGTACGATCTTCAGAACGCTTACATTCACGAGCGCGTTATTTAGCAAGCAGGCAGGCAGTAGATAGTAGATAAAACGATATCCTGGCTTCGAATTTGAAAAAAATATCCTCAATTCAATTTTTTCTTAAAATTCCTTTTCTTGTTACCTTTGTAATAATGAAGAATTTCGTATTTATGCCAAAAGGTCCCAGAAGAACCTCAGTGGTCACCAGGCGTCCAGTGCCACGCGTGACCTACCTCCCTCCAGTACGTCCAACAAGACCGCCTCCACCGCGACCCCGCCCCACACAGCCGCCCACTGGAAGAACACCGTCATGGTGTCGGGATTCTTTTAAGTTTGATGCCATTATGGAAGGTTTGTAGATATCATGACTCATTTGAATTAAAGAAAACATTTTTTGCTTGTGGAGTCGTATAATTACACCTAAACAGCTCTAATTTTGGTACGTCTTCAAAAACATCGTTTTACGTTTAGAATAAGTTATACGGTCTTTAAAACCCATAACTTTTTTAATATCCTTTCATTAATATACCACGTTTAAAGCATTGTTTCTTACACTTACCATTTTTCTTTCCTAGTGTCTTCCTCTGTTTATTACGTGTTTCGCTCACATCGTGTGTTCAAGTTGAATGAGCGAGGGCTGATGAGGGGGTACCCCAAACCTATCAAGAGTGAATTCCCTAATGCTCCAAAGAACGTGGGGGCGGCAGTACATTCTACGAGGACCAGATATTCATATCTCTTCAAAGGTAAGAAGGAATCCTTCATAAGACAATACTAAATAGCATATTTCTGTATTCTGAAGTATATCGAGGTATTGAAATTGTATTCTGAAGTTTGTCGAGCCACAGAAAGTAAAAATAAGTGACTGGTTTGTGGAAAATAGCTATAGAATGAATCAGTGATATATGAAAGTGTCCATAGTGTATTAATTTTTTTAATCATTTATGTTTTCTTATCAAAGCATTATGTAGATATTTTTAGTCTATGCCAATTATATCAAGTTCTTATTGTAATGGTTTTAAAAACAAACGTGGACATGCCTTATAAAATGTTTTTTCTTGTAATTTACCCATCTATTTAAACTGTTTCCCCCCAAACGACTACCACTTGTATATTTTAATCTGTACTCATCTCATGGTTATTTTGAATCCAGGACGCTACGTCTGGAGATACTACGGAAATCGATTCATCTCCAAGACCGAGATTCGCGACCGACTGTACCCTCGCTCTCCTCAGGCTGGTCTGGTGTGGTCCAACGGCAACATCTACCTCTTCTACGTGAGTTATCGTACCTGAAAAATGTGAAATATTATGACGAGGGCATTTTAGTTCACTCCTTATGCCAATGTACACTTGCAGATCCAGAATTTTGCTAAGGAGGATGGGCAAAAGAACAAATAAAGTTTGTCGTGCGAAAATAAGCAAATGTAAAACATATCATGGCACGTGTTAGAGAAAAAAACTTATTTTGTCTCTTTTTTCATTTTGTAGAGAGGGGAGTAAAGGATGAGGGATTGTGCCCC
>NW_019775948.1:120515-138835 GCF_001039355.2 Lingula anatina
ATATGCATAATATGGGTAATAAGGATGTGGAAAACATTGAGAAAATACTTTATTTGATAAAAATCAACATAAGGTATGTATACATTTCTACAGAATATCACAAATTGGCGGCCATTTTGGATTTTTTGGCCAAACGGTAAATTTTTTCCGTGGGCTACGGCTCTAATTTGATTTAGTATGTCAAAAGGTACCCACATGCAAAATTTGGTGCTTTTATCCGCCGTGTCACGATTTGGCCATTTTTTTGCCCTAAGCCACTGGACTAATAAGGGTGTGGAAAACTCTGAGAAAATAATTTATTTGATAAAAAATCAACATAGGTATGAACATATTTCTATAGAATCCCATAAATTGGCGGCCATTTTGGATTTTTTGACCAAACGGTAAATTGTTTGAGAGGGCTACGGCTCTAATTTGATTTAGAATGTCAAAAGGTAACTACATGTCAAATTCGGTGCTTTTATCCGCCGTGTCATGATTTTTTCCTTAAGCCACCGGACTATTAATAACACAAACATGATCAATTCACAATACAGTATTTATCATATCATTCAGTTTACCTTTAAACTTATCAAAGTAAGCCTTTTTACATTTCAGTCCATCTTCATCATTCCAAAAGTATGTAGGCATGCTTGGGAAAGGCTTTGTACATACTAATTCTCCACTTTCTCCAAACACAGGTTTCTCTACAACAAAGCATAGTCATATTTCAAATTACAGCTGCATTAGAAGCCCCTACATAATACATAATGAATGACACCACATATAATAAGGGATATCGAATGATCCCATTTTAAATGATTCCCCATTACACCTTATAGGGGCTTATATATATATGTTCCCATAATACTAGATAAATCTTTTTAATGACTGCCTACCATACGGTCTGTAAGGCTGTGAACGGTGTATGGAAAATGCACCCTAATTAAACACCAAAAGAACAACTCTGGATCCTGTCTTATTTTCCTGACAGGCAGACTAACACCAAAAGTACCACTCTGGATCCTGTTTTATTTTCCTGACAGGCAGACTAACACCTAAATTCATCTGACCATAGACCCTTAAAAAACATGAATATGTGTGTTTAACATTATCAAAACTATAATATCGTTGTCTTAACTTATCATTCATAACTAATTTAATGTTAGAGGAATAGTAGAAGGAAGGAAATAGAAGGAAAAAACCAAAACAGATTGAGTGCTGCTCTGTCATCACTGCAGCAACAGGGGTAAAGAGTGACTTGACTGCTGAACATGTTAACTTTCTAATGGAGAATGCCTCACCAATATGAACCTTTGAGGACGCAACCTTGACTGCTGAACATGTAAACTTTTTACTGGAGAATGTCTCACTAAAATGAGCCTTGAGGACACAATCTTCAGGCCCATAGCCAGTAATTTCAAAAGGGGGGTTCTTTTTCTGAAAAAAGTGGACCTTTTCCCATAAAAACTTAATGTACCTAGATCAAATTTTACCCAGAGTGAACCTTTTCCCAGCAAAAGGGGCGGTTCTTTCGAACCCCCCGAACCCCCCCTGGCTACGGGCCTGATCTTGACCGCTGAACATGTAAAGTTTCTATTGGAGAATGCCTCACCAAAATGAACCTTTGAGGACACAACCTTGACTGCTGAACATGTAAACTTTCTAATGGAGAATGTCTCACCAAAATGAACCTTTGAGGACACAACCTTGACTGCTGAACATGTAAACTTTCTAATGGAGAATGCCTCACCAAAATGAACCTCTGATGACATAGTCAAAAAACAAGCATGTTCCCTCCATAGACAACATTTTGTGTGAACAAATTCTATGACAGATATACATGTAGATATTTGAACATGTAAGTGCAGCATAACTGATCTGTCATCCTTGCAATAATTTTCTTCAGTAATGACATGACAATGAAATGTGATATATAGGGCAGACAGCATATTACCATCCTCATTCCAACACTCCACAGCCATTCCTAGGTTTCTAGCCTGAATTTCTCCCCTATATACAGGCAGAGTGCAATTCTGGCCAGCAAAGCACGATATGATGTCTGTTCCTCCTGAAATATAAACAGAATATGAGGCCTGTTGTCCCTATTATATTAGATACAAATAACACCAGTCACACTTTACTTACATTGTCATATTAATGTATTTCTACATCGCATGCTGTATCAATTGAACTGCTGTGGGTTATTCACCTGTTATTGATCCTAGAAGTAAATCTTTTTTAATATCCCTGTAGACATATTCATAGGTCAGTGGTTTAAGTGGGGACCCTGTAGACAAGATGGTGTGCAGGCTTTTCAGACTGTGGGTTTCAACTGGAAAATAAAATGATGTAAATAAAGCTTATAAAATAGAGTTTGAAGCAAAATGTTGCAACAGTGTACTCTTAGTTGAATTCTATTGAATATGACACACATACATTCATGACTTAGGACTTAGACCAATGCCAGTGATCATGATCCATCCATATAAACCCATGGCTTAAGATCCACATTTAGACAAATGCCATTGTTCATGATCCACCCATATAAACCCACAGCTTAAGATCCACATTAAGACCAATGCCAGTGTTCATGATCCATCCATATAAACCCATGGCTTAAGATCCACATTAAGACCAATGCCAGTGATCATGATCCATCCATATAAACCCATGGCTTAAGATCCACATTTAGACAAATGCCATTGTTCATGATCCACCCATATAAACCCACAGCTTAAGATCCACATTAAGACCAATGCCAGTGTTCATGATCCATCCATATAAACCCATGGCTTAAGATCCACATTAAGACCAATGCCAGTGATCATGATCCATCCATATAAACCCATGGCTTAAGATCCACATTTAGACAAATGCCATTGTTCATGATCCACCCATATAAACCCACAGCTTAAGATCCACATTAAGACCAATGCCAGTNTTGCAGGATTCCACACGCCTTCCCCTCTTTACAAAAAAAAAATAATGGTACATATTTTTTTTTTAATTATATCAACGTGAACAACCAATACTCCCAGAATATAAAAATCCTTTTAATTAAACCCATCGAAAAAGTTGTGCCAAACTTTAATTTGTGATATGTAATCTGTAAACATGTACTAACATTATCTGTAAACATGAATCCTACAAACGAATTTTACATTTTCATCGACATCAAAATTAAAATTCATATTCAAACTTGATACACCGTGACAACCACAATGGAATAATGATAATCATTATGATAATAACGCCGTTTAAAATGGTACAAATTATACCCAATTCCGTCCTTATAAATTTTATAAAGGATGCTTCATAAAATTATATTTTACAAAATATATATGTATTCAATTATTATTATATCCCAATAATCATTTGCCTTTAAACAAATTACACTTATAACATATTCATATTAATGAATGCATCCCTTATACCACGTCCTTTACAATACTCTGGAATGATACGCAGATCTTCAACAGATTTTGTTTTTCATTCTGTTAGGGTGTCCAGTTCACCCAACCTCTACCAGGAAGACCTGGCGGAGTAACCGGTTTAGTCGCCGGACTGCTCGACTCTTCTTCTATAATATGCACTTTTTCGCAGATTTAGAAAAGTTTGTTATCCGGACTGTTCCAGGGTCTTGTGGTGTGGGTGTGGCAGTCTTTTCCTTCCAGGGACGTCACGTATCGTACAGCTGAACCCTGATCCAGTGTTACAGTATCGCAGACCTTGACGCTGAAAGAGACCCTTGCCACCAAAACCCATGCAAAAGATTGCAATAAGGACACACCGACACTGAATCCGAAATCAAAGAAACCGATTCCGACAAAAACAACACCCATTAAATATATAATATTAAGCATCTATAGATAATCAGGCATTTCATCTAAAGGAAAAACAAATGATATCATTAATATAACACAACATTATAAAATAGGATTTCCCACATATTTCGTCATTTAAAAAAAATCAACTCGGGGGCTGAGGTCTTCCGGAGTGAGGCTCGTCTCACCTAAAGGAAAAAAATTAAGGATTTAATAAACATAAAACGTTCAAAAATCAATATCAAGCACTGCTGGACCTTCAATTATCGTTCTGACCTGCACTTGGTAGGCCAAATAAAATAAATTTCCTCAAAATTTGTAGGTCTTATGTGACTTTTATAGTACACCCATACATTCATTAAACATATAATCCCATGGACACTCTTCACAGCTTGTTTTGAAGTTCCCTTTACTTCTCGACTTTTCCTTCTGGAAAATACAAAGAAAAATACATGTTCACATATATATCGAATCATCAACGCATTCGATTTATTTTCTTTCTTTATCAAGATACCTAACTGCCCGATCACTTTACTAATAACACTTACTTCTGGTACAGCCTGTGTATTACTCAATCTTATCAAAATTCATACCCTACATTGGAAATAAACTTATCACTTAATTAATCCCACAGGTACTCTGGGTTTCAATTTATGAAATCTGATGACTCTCACCTAAGCATGAAGGATGGGCCCTATCCCCCATACTAACCCGTCCCATCACCACTAGTAGTGAGGACACAGGCTGGCTTGAATAATCCAATTAACATAATGAATATTTTCCCATTATACTCTGTGCTACCGCTGTATCTTCCCTCTTTTCCTAAGCTTCTCTTCTATCTTTACATGAAATCCTTTAAAAATCAATGATCTCTAAACATTATCATAAACACTGCATTTACAGGACCTTCCTATCGCCGTAGTTAAGCAGTCTACCTCCATATCATCACTTCTTGTATCATTCTGACCCATTTTCCTAACTTTAATTGGCTTGGGGCTTGATTGATTTTCATCTGGGACAGCTTGTGTTTCAGCGTGTTGCATGCATCGTTTTCTAAATCGTGTATTATGCGAGTGTGAGGGTATGACAATTGGCCTTTTAGGTTGTGTGATTTCGTTTGATTCTTCCGAGTATGACATGTCAACACTTTCCGTGTCCTCTTTATTATTATCATTTTCTGCACTCACCACATCATTCGCTTCTTCGCGATTTAGATTTTCTGTGGGTGCATTGATGTCAGCTCTAACAGCTTCTGTTTGCGCTGGTTCTGGACCTCGTTGCGCAGGTACTGCTGCAGGATTAGGTCTTCGGAAAACTCTCCGAGCTCTAGGTGCAATCCCTTCCCAAGCTATGTTTGGTTCAACTAATTTCAACCTACGCCTGTTTATCATGTGCATTTTACCTGTCTGCTGATTTACCAGCCAAAAAACATTTCCGCGATACCTAGTTACTGTGAATATCGGATCATATCTTGATCCAAATGTAACTCTATCTGGTGCCGTAACAATGACACTATCTCCAACTTCAATCTTTTCGGCATTGGCCTTCGCGTCATACTGTCGTTTTGTTTCTATTCGTGCTGTCTGAAGGTTCTCTCTAGCTATCGCTAACGCATCTGAAAGTTCCGCTAACCGGCCGTTTAGCGCGTTTGTATTATCTCCATAGGTGAGCAATTTATATAGGGGGACTCGTGGCATTCTGCCGTACACTAGAAAATATGGACTAAAACCTGTCACCGTGGAAATGCTACTTCGATAAGCGAATAAAGCATTTGCTACTTGTCCCTCCCATGATTTGACATCATTGTTCACTAAACGCGATAACAAACCTTTGTAAGTGGCATTGAATCTCTCTATTTTCCCAGAACAGGCAGGGTTATATGGTGTTGTCCTTCTGTGATCAATTCCAAGACCCGAAAGATACGCTCTGAATTCGTATGCGCTGAAAAAGTCATTTGCCAGGGCGTTTTCTACCGATTTAGCAGTTTTATTTGGAATTGGATAAGATTCAGCCCAACCCGTTAAATAATCTATCACATTCAAACAATATTTGTTTCCTCTCGGTGATTCTACAAAGGGGCCAATTAAATCCATTCCCACGATCTGGAATGGGTATGAGGCGAGAGGCAATTCACCTAAAGTCGTCCTCACTGGGCGGGATTTATGTACTAAGCAAGTCGGACATCGTTTTAAGGCTTGTGTTATATGTTTTCGCATTCCTGGCCAGACATACGCTTCTCTTACCCGACAAAGTGTTTTGTGGATACCCATGTGCCCCACGTTTTTGTGACAGTTTTCAATCACCTTCTCTCTAAATTGTCTTGGTAACATCAACCGAGGATATTCGGGTTCAGCGTGTGTCGGAGGCCTCGTTGAGTAGAGCAGACCCTGGTAAATTTCAAAGTCAGACTCCTCGTTTTTCGCCTCTTCAATTCCATCCGAGAACTCTTCAACCTGACCCTTCTGTACCTCTTCAATATTCAAGCCGTCAGCTTCAAAAGGGATGTTATAAATGGGCATGCTATCAGGAATCATCCTTGGGTCTACCCAATCGTCCTCAGTATCTACGATAGCCATCTCCCCTTTTAATTCTTCTCTCTCCTCAGGTAACCTGCTCAAAAAATCCGCGCATATGTTTGTCGTGCCTTTCACGTATTCGATTTTTGCATTGTACTCTGCCAAAACTGCAGCCCACCTTTGTAATCTTGAATTTTGAATTTTAGATGAAAACATTGCTTTTAGCGGTTTATGGTCGGTGTAAATTGTCACGTCCGCANTTGAAAGTTTGGTGGTGAAAATTTTGGTGAATATTTTTGAAACAAGTATTCATCTTACTACCTGTAGGTTTTGCACTTCCATGTCAAAATGCTACATTTTTAATTCAAGAAATTGGCCCCATCGCATTTTTACTGAATTCTTCTTGTATAGCATACCCTGTATTTTACCATTCAAACTTTCAAATATTTCCAATATATTCTTCATTAAGTATCCTTAAAGAAAAGATGTCAGAATGATCATCAAATATCAAATAGATAGCCTTTTCATAGGGGAGTCATTGGGTGTTAGAATACAAATCTTTAATTTTTCTTATTTTTCATGTGTTTTTTTATTATTTTTTTCACCCAATTTTTTAACCATCAAACTTTCAAGTACTTTCAATATATTCCTCCTAAAGTATCCTATTGTGCTTCAGCCACCTTTTTAGTTTGACACAAAGCAACTGCACGCTTCAAACGACCTTTTTATATGCGCACATTGTACATCACCTACACCTAGCATTGCCATGCTGGAAACAGCAGAGGACTACAATGGCCCCTGTGGCGCGCGTTTTTGTCATGCGCACTTCTTGTTTCCGCAAAAGATGAAGGGTTAATTAAAAATACATGGCAATTTAAAGGTGTCAGAAATTATAATTCTAAAACCCCTGTGTCACTATGGCAACAGCTGAATCTGTCACAGCCAGCAGAATGTTTTAACTTAGGGCCTAAGCTATCAGAAAATCATAGTAAATAAAAATTCCTAATAGGGATGAGCTAGCTTGAATTTATTAAATTTTATATTTTGTATTGGAATAATGTATTATTTCATTTCATGTGTAAGTAAATTGGCAGCCATTTTGAATTTTGAAAGTCATAATGCAATCTGAATTAACACACATTATTGAAAATGGTTCTAGTTGTATATTCAGTACACCTAAAAGTAATAAAGAATGTTATTTGGGATGAATAATGTGGCATCTTTTCAGTTGGGACAGCCGTATGTAAAAGACATGTTTTGTGGTAGCTATCTTGGATTTCAGGATTTTAAGATAAAATTAAAAGGTTACATCTTTAACAAGCAATTTAGGCAGAAAGCAGAGGCTTTTTGCTATCATGGTACATAAGACGCATGCCGCATTGCAATTTCTTAATAATTTTAATTTTATTTGAAAAATAAAAACTCAAAAATCAAAATTTTCCAAAAATTTCCAAACATTATTCAAAAATGAGCAAAAACTTGCAGCCATCTTGAATTTGCTGCCATATTGGAACATTTTAACGATTGTGATATATAGCACACTTCTTAATTTACACATCTGGTATAATTTTGAATTCCATGATTTAAAATGCATTTGAAATAATTTATTTTCATTTTTGGTCTCAAAAATATCAATTTTCAACCTCAGACATTACCATGGCAACAGCACTGATTCTCACACCCATGGCAAACAAGTAGAAAATAAAAGCTAAGGGCCTAAATTACCAGAAAATCATAGTAAACAAAAATCACTAATGGAACTAAGTTCGTTGGAGATAATTAATATTCATATTATGTTGGAAGAATATAATATATCAATTTTAGCCAATGTGTATAAGCATATTGGCGGCCTTTTTGAATTTTGAAAGTCCTAATGTAATCAGAATTAATGGAAATTATTGTGAAAAGTTCTAAAATTCTGTTTATTAAAAGTAATAAAGAATATAACTTTGATGATAAATCTGGCATCTTTCCAGCTGGAACAGCAGAATGTAAAAGACTTGTATTTTAGTTGCCATTTGTATTTCAGGATTTTACAACAAAATTACAGGGTTGCGACTAAAACAAATACTGTCGGTCACAAGTATAGAACGTATGCTATTTCGGTGCATCAAAACATATCCCTCATTCTTATTCCTTAATAATTGAATAAAAACTAAAACAAAAAATTAAAATTACTCAAAATTTAGCAAAAATTGGTCGCCATCTTGAATTTACAGCCATCTTGGAAAATTTAGAGGATCGTGCACCTCTTAAATTATACATCTGAAATAATTTTGAATTATTCAATATATATTTTTTTTTGATCACAGAAATTTCCATTTTTAATCTCAGGCGTTACCATGGCAACGGATGTAGCACACACCCACCACCAGTTTTATGGCAAACAAGCAGAAAATAGGAGCTCAAGACCTAAGTTATCAGAAAAACATAGTGAATGAAAATCACTATGGGGGGGGGTCTACATTGGCCCTTAGACTAGAATGTATTCTTTTGGATGTAAAAATCGTCAATAGAATATTTCGGAACTAATAATGCATGATTTTTACAATTTGAAACTTAGACTAACTGCCCTATTAAATGCTACCTACCCATTTGGAAACTTTCGGCCATAGATTTTTCATACACGACACAGGTTATCTCTTTGATAGTCGGTGCATTACCTTGGACATATTGGTCAATGGCTTTAAGCATTCCTAGGGATACCACATTGGGGTCGAAACCACCAGCTCCTAAATTCATTTGTTGTCCTTATAAATTATTGTATTGAGTAGTGGTTCGAAATGAGACGATGTCTACATTTAATGGCATGTGTTTTTTTAGATCAGTATTTCAGTCGTACATCTTTCAAAAATCTATCAAAATCTATTATTTTTTATGAGTATCCTTTGTTTATCTTTGAACAACGTGTGTGTGTGTGTGTGTGTGTGTGTGTGTGTAAATGGTGGAACCTGAGCAAAGAAACAAATTCACCTAAAAGCACAAAGAATACATGTGTAGTGAAATATGTTGGTCTACCTGTTCCAAATATAGGCAGTATGATTGATAGTATGCCTAAGCTGTCTGCTGTTTTCAAGACTTTCAATATTTTATCCGCCCACGACCCTTGATGGTGAATGTCCAGATGAATAACGTGCTTGCAGTTCAGCTCACCAGGGTCGGTTACTGCCACTCCGTCCGTCGTTTTCTCTGAAATGAAATGTAAATTCATTTATACAAGGCAGCAAAGCTTCAAAATACACAGACAAAAAAACAGAAAATAAAAATGCACAAGATACCCCGTAGTTCATTTCCCCTTTTTGATGCAATAATAGGCCGCATTCAGAACAGAGGTCAAATATGGCCAACCCACTTGAATACTTCCCCACGGGATATCTATTCAGTGTCTATTAGCGGATTAGGCTGCAACCTCTGTTGTGATTTGCCATACTTGGCCCTCCGACTAGTTAGTTCACTGTTCTGAATGCGACCATAGATAATGCTTAACAGCACAATCAACACCAAAGTTTTAATCAAGCACAACAGGTAACATGGGCAATAAGAATACCAGGGCTTAAGGCCCACGATACTTCAAATTCACATACGAAAGTCCCATCAATTTTTGAATAAATGATGACAGTGCACAAAATTATACTAGGCCTACAGGGGTATATAGTGCTCAACAGCATAAACAGCAATTTTATTGTTCATGTGGATATACAGAAAATGTTACCACATGTAGTACATGGCTTCAGGAAAATGTGAGAGTTTGAAAAAAAAACATTTAATTATCACTCCTGTAAGTTTGAAGACAATAAGCTAATTCGTTTTCTTTAAAAGGTGATATCTATATTGCGTAGTATGATATATTCTTAAAAAACAATTAAAATAATTTTAAAAAATAGTAATCAGATCAGGCTCGTTTTTCGAAATCGACCTTTATTTGAGTTATATTGATCATTCTTGTAAGTTTGAAGACAATAGGTTAACCGCTTTTCTACTTAAAGTGTTATCTGTATTGTATGTATGCTGAAAAAGGCGAAAAACGACATTACTTTAAAATATATATGTCAAAGGCCTGGATCAAATCTAGTCCTATGCATAAAAATCCCATACCCCATGTTTATTACGCCCTGGCTGGACCCATTCTTTATGGTGTCTTTGCATTGTTAACAGCATAATGGGCAAGTTAAATGACCAGATAATCAGAATGTATTCAGCTATAGAACTACTGGCTTACAGTTTATAAAATTGATTTTAGAATTCGTACTATACATGAGAAATCAATGGTGTCCTTACTGTTGCGACATCCCTCTACAAACTGTGGTCCGCCAACAATTCGCAACCGTTTCGCAAGAGCACCTTAAAATGAGATTAAATCAAACCACATCACCTTATTTGCAGAGACAAAATAATGTAATTAAGTGAACAAATGGCAAAGAAAAAAGAGGTCAAGTAAAAGAAAACATTATATTTTACATTTAAACAATGATGAAAAATGGTATCAGGACAATTCCCCCCCAGACAATCCCCCCGGACTATTCCCCCCTCCCCCCCCCCGGGAAAATCCCCCCCCAGGACAATCCCCCCCGGACGATTCCCCCCCCCCCCGAAGAATATATATTTATATAAAAATATAAAATAAAGAGTTCAAATATTTTCATCCATTTTCTGAATATTTCTTAGTGTGATGATGCAACTCGAGGATAGATAATATTAATATTATAATATTAATATTATAATATTAATTTTATTAAAGTTATTTTCATGGAGTACAAGTACATAAAGTTTTCGAGAGAAAAGTACAGAACATTTTATTAAAAATCTGATCAAAGTATATCTCCAGGTAAAGGAGGGGTGAACAGATGATCTCACTCATCCAGGAAGCCCTTTGATAAATTAACTGTTACTTTTAATTGCTTTATTACTCCCCCCCCTTGATTGAGTAAGTCTTGAATCAATGTGCATCTCTAGGGAGAGGTGGGGTAAACAGATTTTCTCGCTTATCCAGGTATCCCTTTGACTCTTTTTCACTTTTAATTGCTTGACCACTACCCACCTACCCACTACCCACCACACTAAAAATATTCATAAAATATCTGTTTACCTGTTCATGCATCTGTTTACCCCACCTTTACCTGAAAGGGGGGGGGATAGTCCTAGAATCATGAAAAATATTGTTAAACCACATATTAAAATTGAGAGTCATGTTTACCTTTCGTCAAATCCAGATAGGAGTTCGTAGAATTACAATATGCACCTGCCCCAAGAGTTGTCATGTCTACCCCTACCTTAACCCTGATTGTAATACCACGGTACTGGAACTCTATTCTTTCCAGTGGAGTGGAGAACAGGGTAGGCATCTGAAAATTCAATAGAGCACATTATTTAATACACCATTGCTGTATTCTTCCTGTTCATTGTCATTGTAACAACACGGAAAGATAACATTTTATCTTTATGCATTTGGGGCAGAGAATACTTGTAGAGATAATAGGAGCACGATATGAAAACGTGTCACAGAACTTGAGGGTGAAAAATCGTGCTTAATTTGCAGACAATTTGTTTTGAAATATATGCTACTGTACATCAACGGCCAGCCCGAGCGTCAAGGGAAAAGAATTCACGGGAGGCTATTAATAGTTGTCATGTTAAATATTTGCATGCATGCAACCTGTGATGTCCATATCTAAATATTTTTAGGTGTTTTATGGTATGTGCTGCAATTATGACTATATTTTAGAGTCTTTGAATGACCTTGTGAAAACCAGGAAATAGTTCGCAACTGACAACTGAACCGTACCGATCCACGACTGCTGTGCAAACATGTAACTTTTTAAAAATATTGTGACAATTTTTAGACGTTAATATGTCCATCTGACATGAAATTCCACACGTGATCACACTAATTTACCTATTACACCGGGGTACATGTAAGCACAAATCAGTGACGAATGCCAAGACAAAGGTGACGTTTTGACAGCCTCTTATCTGAGCTAAAAATCACAAGCAAAAGAGACTGGCAATCAATTGCTTCAGGCTGGCAATCAATAGCCTTGAGGAACTCACAACGTCAACTTTGTCTTGGCATTTGTCACTAATTAGTGCCTACCCTCGTTTAATGGGTGAATTAGTGTTATCATATGTGTCGGTTCAGTGTCAGTTGCGAACTACTTCCTGGTTTTCATAATATCCTTCAAATACTAAAACATCGTTATAATTGCAGCAAATACCATAAAACACCCAAAATTACTTAGATAATTTGCCTACCTGCAAAAATTCCACATGACAACGATTAATAGCCTCCTGGAAATTCTTTTCCCTTGATGCTCTTGGTCGCGCCGACGGTCAAAACAAATTGTCTGCAAATTAAGCACGATTTTTCACCCTTAAAATCCCTGACACGTTTCTATATCATGCTCCTATTATTTGTACAAGTATCCTCTGCCCCAAAAACAAAAAGATAAATTGTTATCTTGTGTTGTAAGAAAAATGCTTTTTTTTTCTCCGAGTCCACGTCTTTACTCCCGTTCACCTCCAGCTAAAAATGACCACTTAGCTTCGCGTCTTACACCACTTGACGTCACATGACATCACACTTTCGGAACAATTCTGATCAGTTCTGGTCTCCTACAGTTTATTCTTGTGCTTCTGCTCACGATTCATATGTAAAATACTTATCTACCTAGAGGAGAAGAGGCATACTTCCGATGAAAATTGGTTGAAAATGTATCATTACAGTTAATAACATTGGACTTAAGTCATTTTATTCTTTGACTGCCATAATACTATTAAGAGTAAAGATAAGTAAATGTTCATGTAAATGTGTATGAATATTTTTAATAGAATTACATTTTTTAATGTTTTGCATCGATATATTTACTGGTGAAAATGTAGTACATGTGGATATAACTATATAATTAAGAATGTGAACATTTAATGACTCTACTTTTTGTTGGCAGCAGGAGCATGAGGGCTCATTTAAGTAATCGCTTTCTTCATCTTTGGCTTGATTTAATTCTTTTCAGAAGCATACTTACCTAGGAGGAGGGAAGGGAGTTTACCTAGACATTCAATAATAATGGTTCGCAAATACCATTTCACATCATTTCCTCTTTGTTCAAACATATGTCAAAGATATTCACGTCAATTGCTCACATTTTTATTGACACACTATTCTATTTTTTTTTTTTTTTTTTTTTTTTTTTTTGCTTATAAAAACAATAAATACCTCCATTTAATTGCTAAATTTAGAGACGATTGGTTAAAATATATTGAAAATAGAACTAAGAAAAAATAACTCAATTTACACTTTTTATTGGGCGTTCTGACCAGGGAAGGGTTAAGCATCATATTAACAAGATAACTATCATGATATTATGGTGCAGAAAACTCGGATGTAACAGGAAGGAAAATGCCTTGTTGAAGGCTTGTCGCACCGTCTACAGGAGATAATTGCAGTGCACGACCCACACGCTGTTAGGCACGTGACCTTTAACGAGCACACCCTAATGCTAATTGTGTGTGAATTTGGTGACATTTGATGGCGTTTTTAATTTTCAATTTATTAGACATTTCTTTACATCTGTAGAAGTCACAGTGAAACAGTGGATTTGAGGGGGGCGCCTCTTATAAATTTTACTAAATAGTATAAAATATGCATATTCTCACCACTATTTTATATTTATTTTAACCATTAATCATGTCGGACACGGTTTCTGTAAGAAAAATGCGTTATATGGTAGTGTATTGTAATTATTTTTGCACATTAATGGCTTGTCTGTTACCGATTCCTAATCGTCAATTGCAACCGAAACCTAGCGCCCTATTGATTGTCACATTCTCTTATTCGATTGCATCTATTGCTCAACCGGTCCCTAGTGCATGACATAGCCACTTGGCCAAATAACAGCAAAGTAAATAATGTCACAAAACATTCCATTGACGTTTCCACTTGAAAAGGGAAGTTCTGTTGAATAAAGATTGAAAATCAGCCGAGGTCAAATTGAATGCCGCACCATTCATTTCATAAGTAGGACTCCAATTACGGAAAGTACCTGTTGCGCCTAATTTTCGGTAGCAAAAGCATATGAAACACATTGTTATTTTCAGTGTTTTGCAATGGGACCCAAGCGTTTTTATGTCGCAAAACACACAAATTCTACGTAATACATAAGTTAAATCGCTGATGTGCCACAAGAAACCATGTTTTTCTCTTTTAGTATTGTTTGTCCTCTATAAATTTGCAGCCATGTTTCCTTTTATCATATACAGTATACGCTGGACAAAATCCAAGGTTGGCAATGATATTTTCAAATACTAACAAAATCTTGGGTGATTAAAGATGCATACAAAGTCAATTTTTTTGTCACAAAAACCAACCAAATGCCAGCATATAGTTTCAAGTAGTATAACTAAGAGAATTACCAAAAGGCATTGTTTAATTTTACCCGAAAATAACGTTTGAACGGATTTATCTGCTGGCATTCTTAGCTGTATGTCAATGGGGCAGGAAAGTAGGTCACAAAAGTAGGTTAAATTTACAACCAAAAATTTAAAGAAAGGAGCAGTCTAAAGCTCTTTTATGGCTGATCGAGTGATCTATTCCGTTTATCCTTTGGCATGTCGAATTTATTTGAATCATATAAGAATCTAATAGAAGTGATTCACATGTGTTACTGGGAATCCACGCTCCACCGATGCTCGGTTCGTATGTACCTTTAATAGAAAATTGAGTTTGAGACCTACGACCTATACGAAATATAACCCATATAACTTATAACAAATATAACTTATTTCAGTAGCGCAAAAGTAGTATACTTCTCCTAAAAGTTACATGTACCTTCAAGTGTATTTATCTTTTCTGTGTGATCAAACCGGTTGATATTATTCAACTTCCTTCCTCTCCAAATTTTGGGTTCCTATGGTTGACACCGACCTCTCTCTCCATCTCTCTCTTTCTCTCCCATTCATTGCACCACCGTTGTTAATGCCCGCGAAAAGAAATGCCATCATCTCGTTTACGATTACGATGGGAAAACACCGCTTGAATGTATGTCACCAAAATATCCCCCAAATTTTAAGTAGCTATATAGAGGGCCCCATTGGGTATTTTCGTTACCCGTGAAAGCCCATTATTTATTTCCCGAGATGCGTGAAACGTTCGTATTATTTAGCGTTCATGTTAATTCACCGTATAGATCTTGATAAAAATAGAAGTATATATATTGATGCACCTTGAAAGATCTACATTATAGAAAAAAGTGACTTTTTGTTCATAATCCCCGAAGAAAGCCCAGGGACCAAAAGCTCGGATTGTATTTAACAAATATAATGTAGATCTTTCAGGGTGCATCAATATATATACTTCTATTATTTAGCGTGAACTGCAAAGCACCCCATTCCCCGCGACACTTGAATACGAGCTTTATTTTTATTCTTCGTACTTCGTGAAATGAAATCACTGTATTTGATGATTCATGATGAATATATACATCAGCCCCAATGGAACACTTTCTGTATTGTCTTCGGATTCGAAAGTGGGAATTTTTATGTTTTTAAGAGAGCCAATTGCAAGACAAAACAAAAGAGTTCAGTTCTGCCACAAAAGACGACATCAAACAGGGTTGGGACGTGGCCTACCCCTTTTAACATGATCATATCTAGCAAAACGATTTTAGTGGAGTTAGTGAGCATTAAGTCATTCTGAACACCCCTTAGAAAGTAACAGCTTATAGCAAACAATTTCATGAAGAGGCAATAATGGTCCGTGCGGGGTAAAAATTACTTTCAATTTAACATTACTTTTAACCCTAATGTTAAAGGTAAATATCTGCTTTGCTGCAACACTATATTTTGTAATAGCCATCCGGTTGGTTATTCAAGTTCTTTGATTTGCTTTTCACCAATAAGTCAACTGAGACAGGCAGGTATAGTTTTCTGCTACATGGCTTATTTAACTGACTGTAAATCTTAGGTCTCTGCTCTCTCTCTCTCTCCATCAATTTAACATTTCTTTTTATCCCAGTGTTAAATGTAAATACATGCCTTGATGCAACACTATACTTGGCAAGTCAACAAAACAATTTCAGTGGGGGAAATTTGTTTGTTTACTGGCCTACCTTCGAGTGTTTCTTCTCGTGATCAAGTCACTATCCTTTTTGATATCATTCAACTTCCTCCTTCTCCAGCAGCTGGATCTCGAATGATCCAGTGACGTACAAAGTACATAGAAGAAGAGAATACAGGGTGTTCGAAAAATATGCTTCGATAAAATAACATTTTTCATTGAAAAGAAAATTCCACAAATTCCTTCATAAACCTGCCTTACAGACGTAGAAGTTTGTGTTGTTTAAGTTTTTCTCTTATATATACATATCAACTGTTCAACATGTCATGGGGAATTCTCCTGATCTCCGTTTGAAAATAGTTCTTGAGACCACCAATAGTTTGTGGATTGTTGGCATAGACATTGTCTTTCAGGTATTCCCACAGAAAACAATCCAAAGGATATAAATGTTTATATAAATGTTCATGCCAACGATGGTCCGTACCACGGGAGACTTATGCCTTTTGGAATGATTTCTGTGCCGTTACCCACCAGACAGTGTCCATGCAAACAATCCCGAAATTCCCCATCACATGTTGAACAGTGTCTTTACAAACGTCAGTGTGCGAGTAGCCACAGCGATGCGGCAAGTAGCCACAGTGATTGATGTCTGTAAGGCATGTCTATGAAAAAAATGGCTAAATTTTCCTTTTAATAGAAAATGCTTCTTCGGGAATACTGTAAACATCTTTTTTAACCACCCGATAAACAGCGTTGGGCATGACGATGGGGAAATCCCGAAGTACAATTTCCCGCCCTATTACCACGCCCCACTATGGGCGGCCAAAAGGGCAAAAATTCATGTCAGGTCATACCCCACTACCATCTTGTGTTTTAGACATGTATATTAGGCGACCACCCTTTTTCACACAATCGTACCATACTGTAATGCAATGTTTTAAACAGCGCAAATTGCAAGCCGAAATTCCACGGACTTTCTTTAGGTAGCTCAAAGAAAAAACTCAAAGGCACATATAGGCCTAGTGACCAGAGTAACGGTTTGTTTGTTTACGATCGCTAACTACATGAGCTACGTGACGTCTCCCCCTCATCCACAAGGAAATGGAACCCTACGTAAACCCTGAAACCGGGTCTCAGAGGCCCGGTGTACCATGAAAATCTGACTCCCCCAAAAAAACATTCAAAAATCTAATTTAGTTGGAGTAAATGACTATGACATTGTAGTATGCATAATGGAGGACACATTGGCACTTTTTGTTAGTTTGCAGGTGAAAATTTTCATGAAAAAAATAAAAAAAATTAAAGATTTGTATTTTACCACCCAAGGACTCCCCTATGAAAAAGCTATTTATTTGACATTTGATGACCATTTCAACATCTTTTCTTTGAGGATATTTTATGAGGAATATATTGAAAGTACTTGAAAGTTTAATGGTTAAAAAATTAGGTGAATAAAATAATAATAAAAAAAACACATTAAAAAATAAGAAAAATTAAAGATTTATATTCTAACACCGAATGACCCCCCCCCCCCCCTATGAAAAAGCTATTTATTTGATATTTGATGATCATTCTGACATCTTTTCTTTGAGGATACTTTATGAGGAATATATTGAAAGTTTGATGGTAAACATATTTTTCATAAAGTATCCTAATAGAAAAGATGTCAGAATGATCATCAAATATCAAATAAATAGCTTTTTCATAGTGGAGTTATTGGGTGATAAAATGCACATTTTTAATTTTCTATTTTTCATGTTTTTTTTTAGTTTTTTCACCCAATTGTTTACCATCAAACTTTCAAATATTTCCAATATAATCTTCATAAAGTAAATTTAAAGGAAAGATGTAGAAATGATCATCCAATATCAAATAAATAGCTTTTTCAAAGGGGAGACAATGGGCGGTTAAGTGCACATTTTTAATTTTCATATTTTTTTCATGAAAATA
>NW_019775948.1:139176-159811 GCF_001039355.2 Lingula anatina
TGTGTATGGAAAATGCAGAAAAACGTTTTTTTTTCTCAAAATGGAAAGTTTCGCAAAGGTAGCACAGTCTATCAGGTATGTAATAATTATAGATTTAAACTGATATCTGCATATCAGGTGACCAAGGTGACCGATTACTCATAAATAATAATTTCTCCAGGTCTTGAATCTTTCACAGGCAGATTTCATTGACCATACTGATAGTCATAGCACACATGATATTGCTTGTGTAAAACATTTGATAGCAAAGCTATTTGAGGTAACATGGACTTATTTATCCCATGTGGAAGTAAAATTATCAAGCGACCGGGCCTCAGAGGCCCGGTTTCCAGGATATGGGACTAACTTTTGGAAAAGTTAATTTCTTCATATGTTGTAAATTATTTCAAAACTAATTATTTATCCATTGATGGGGTATAAGTTGCTTGAGGATTACATGAAAGGAACAGGCTCAAAACCTCATGCGAACGAAGAGAGAGCAAAAGATACATGGGTCCGGGCCTGCGAGGCCCCTGAAAGGTGATTGAGGGTTAAGATGTCAAAGCTCAGAAATGTAAATTAAAGGCATCAGGTATGCTTACAAAATACTTTTATTTGAGGTTTGTTTAGTTATTAAGGTTAAATTGAAAAAGAAAAGACTTCAGAAGAAAATAGGACTTTTGGAACATGTTCAAACATGCTCAGACCTGCTTTAAGCTACTCTTTTTAAATATGAATTGATTTGTTATTATCAAGTTGTCAGAAATGTGAAATTAGTAAGCCACAGCTACTGAAAAAGAAGTGTGCACAATGATACATAATACTTCTTTATATACAGAACATCTGTAAATACCAAGTTGGATTTTTTACAAGGTAACTAAATTACACGCTAATTACTATCGGCTTCCCAAACAGGTATATTAAAGAACAAAACATGGATAAGGGAACTTGGTACATTTGATAAATGTAAGTACTTATTACTTTAGTCAAAAGATATAAAATCAGCAGTCACAATTTGCACATTGAAACATGTCAAAAGTAAACAAGAATAAAGTGACACCAGTTGAAAACAAATTCTAAGATTGCTGCACAGAAGTTATAAAAGGTGAAGAACAGTTACCAAATATGTCTGTTGTATGTCACATTCAAAAAGCTACTTGTATGGGTTATTAAATTAACATTGATCCATCCATTAAGAAATTGTTCAAATTGTTGATCCCCTTATGATGAACGTAAACATTGTAATTAATCTTCAAAGGGAATATTCATAATAAGTTATCTTTAACTGACTTGGATAAATGCTGGGGAGTCTCTGCTTGGAAGCTTAATCCATTTATTAACCAAACAGTACCTTTTTATATGGATAGGGAAAAATAACTGGTCTCGTGCTCAAGTGTGGTATTGATGGAACAATCATACTATGAAGTAAATGCACACTAAATTAAAAGGATATTTTCATTTATAAAAGGGCTGCTACTAGTAACTCATTCCTTCTGTAGGGATCTAGGTGATACTCTTAATACACAACAGTGTTCAATATGCTCATTGATGCTCTGGGTGACAAGTTAATTCAGCCCAACACAAATCTGGTCATCATTTCTGTACCAAACACCTGTAAATTGCACATTTAAGAGAGATGAACTAATTAAGGGTCTATTATGTATTCAAAAGCAACCTTCAAATGTGAACAATCAGTCATGAGCAAAAATGGTGCAAACTTTTTTGAGCCTTTTCTCATATTTGGAGAAACCAATCAGTGGATACTGACATTTTAGATTTCAGGAAAGTATACAACAGTATTATATTAAAATAATAAAAATTGCCATAAAGGCTTGATGTTGCTTCAATAACCAACCCAGATATTGCCAACAATAAAGTATCTACCTATCTAAGGCTGTATTCCCAGAGCTTTTAGAATGATCTATCCCTGCAGGGAGTCTCACTAAATTACTGTCAGATAATCCAGCTTAAATGTCCGTCCCGCCAACTACAAGCTGTAAGGGGGTAATAAACTTTTGTGTCCGCTGGGCTGACAGCTATTTAGCGTGAACCCCCAAAGAGTTAGGTCAATCTAAAGTAGATCGATCTAATCTTTGGAAATGGGGTCTAAAGGTATTGCCTTGGTATGTACTTGGCTGCTAGTAGCTATCTATATAAAGTGCACAATGCTGGTACTTAGAAGATCCTGAGACTTAAATGAAAAGTATCTAAAACAATACTTACATTCTATTGCCACACTAATTATCCGGACAAGGTACAATTGACTGACTGAGTAGCTGACTAACTGAGTAACTTCAACTGGGAACTGGAAGAAATAGAATATTATATAAACTCAATTGACTATTATTTAATCTAGCACTGATGCTCTTTATATCACAAACATATTCCTTTACTTTTCTTCAGCTCCACATTGTTGAGAAGAAACTATGGTTACTCAAAAATATATGGCATATAATAATAATAATAATAATAATAATAATAATAATAATAATAATAATAATAATATTTATATGAAAAAATAATAATAATATTAAAAAATAGACAGTTAAGATATAAAGTTATTGAAATATATGGTGCAATGTAAATAAATATATACTGTAGGTTCCATTCAAAACAAGATGATCCACCAACTAGCAGATCCGCCAACTAAATAGGGCTGACCCCACTTTAAAAGTGATAGCGCTGAATCCCGAAGGTCTCACCGCCTCCACATGTGCCCTTAAACGGATTAAACCTCGTGTTCGGGTTTAATTATTAGGCCCCTACAGTTGTGGCTTGTGTGGGGGCAAGAAGACTGTTAAGGAATTAATGACATGGCTTTTGAAGTGGGGCAAAACATATTTAGTGGACGGATCTGCTTGTCAGTGGTCCATCTATTATGTTGCTTCAATAACCAACCCACATATTGCCAACAATAAAGTATCTACCTATCTAAAAGTATTGCCTTGGTATGTACTTGGCTGCTAGTAGCTATCTATATAAAGTGCACATTGCTGGTACTTATATAATCCTGAGACTTAAATGAAAAGTATCTAAAACAATACTTACATTCTATTGCCACACTAATTATCCAGACAAGGTACAATTGACTGACTGAGTAGCTGACTGACTGAGTAACTTCAACTGGAACTGGAAGAAATAGAATATTATATAAACTCAATTGACTATTATTTAATCTAGCACTGATGCTCTTTATATCACAAACATATTCCTTTACTTTTCATAAGCTCCACATTGTTGAGAAGAAACTATGGTTACTCAAAAATGTATGGCATATAATTATAATAATAATAATAATATTAATAATAATAATAATAATAATATTTATTTACAGTCTAAAATCCTTATAAAATGTTTAGTAGATTTTACAGAGGTAAAATGAACAGAATATGACCAATAGAGTCAATAATAATAATAGACAGTTAAGATATTAAGATATTGAAATATATGGTGCAATGTAAATAAATATATACTGTAGGTCCCATTCAAAACAAGATGATCCACCAACTAGCAGATCCGCCAACTAAATAGGGCTGACCCCACTTTAAAAGTGATAGCACTGAATCCCGAAGGTCTCACCACCTCCACATGTGCCCTTAAACGGATTTAACCTCGTGTTCGGGTTTAATTATTAGGCCCCTACAGTTGTGGCTTGTGTGGGGGCAAGAAGACCGTTAAGGAATTAATGACATGGCTTTTGAAGTGGGGCAAAACATATTTAGTGGACGGATCTGCTTGTCAGTGGTCCATCTATTCTGTTGCTTCAATAACCAACCCACATATTGCCAACAATAAAGTATCTACCTATCTAAAAGTATTGCCTTGGTATGTACTTGGCTGCTAGTAGCTATCTATATAAAGTGCACAATGCTGGTACTTAGATGATCCTGAGACTTAAATGAAAAGTATCTAAAACAATACTTACATTCTATTGCCACACTAATTATCCGGACAAGGTGCAATTGACTGACTGAGTAACTGACTAACTGAGTAACTTCAACTGGGAACTGGAAGAAATAGAATATTATATAAACTCAATTGACTATTATTTAATCTAGCACTGATGCTCTTTNCATATAATAATAATAATAATAATAATAATAATAATAATAATATTTATTTACAGTCTAAAATCCTTATAAAATGTTCAGTAAATTTTACAGAGGTAAAATGAACAGAATATGACCAATAGAGTCAATAATAAAAAATAGACAGTTAAGATATTAAGATATTGAAATATATGGTGCAATGTAAATAAATATAAACTGTAGGTTCCATTCAAAACAAGATGATCCACCAACTAGCAGATCCGCCAACTAAATAGGGCTGACCCCACTTTAAAAGTGATAGCACTGAATCCCGAAGGTCTCACCACCTCCACATGTGCCCTTAAATGGATTTAACCTCGTGTTCGGGTTTAATTATTAGGCCCCTACAGTTGTGGCTTGTGTGGGGGCAAGAAGACCGTTAAGGAATTAATGACATGGCTTTTGAAGTGGGCCAAAACATATTTAGTGGACGGATCTGCTTGTCAGTGGCCCATCTATTATGTTGCTTCAATAACCAACCCACATATTGCCAACAATTAAGTATCTACCTATCTAAAAGTATTGCCTTGGTATGTACTTGGCTGCTAGTAGCTATCTATATAAAGTGCACATTGCTGGTACTTATATAATCCTGAGACTTAAATGAAAAGTATCTAAAACAATACTTACATTCTATTGCCACACTAATTATCCGGACAAGGTGCAATTGACTGACTGAGTAACTGACTGAGTAACTTCAAATGGGAACTGGAAGAAATAGAATATTATATAAACTAAATTGACTATTATTTAATCTAGCACTGATACAAACATATTCCTTTACTTTTCATCAGCTCCACTTTGTTAAGAAGAAACTATGGTTACTCAAAAAATATATGGCATATAATAATAATAATAATAATAATATTTATTTACAGTCTTAAATCCATAAAGTGCACATTGCTGGTACTTATATAATAGTGGATGGACCTGCTTGTTCAGTAGATTTTACAGAGGTAAAATGAACAGAATATGACCAATAGAGTCAATAATAAAAAAAGACAGTTAAGATATAAAGATATTGAAATATATGGTGCAATGTAAATAAATATATACTGTATGTCCCATTCAAAACAAGATGATCCACCAACTAGCAGATCCGCCAACTAAATAGGGCTGACCCCACTTTAAAAGTGATAGCACTGAATCCCGAAGGTCTCACCACCTCCACATGTGCCCTTAAACGGATTTAACCTCGTGTTCGGGTTTAATTATTAGGCCCCTACAGTTGTGGCTTGTGTGGGGGCAAGAAGACCGTTAAGGAATTAATGAAATGGCTTTTGAAGTGGGGTAAAACATATTTAGTGGACGGATCTGCTTGTCAGTGGTCCATCTATTCTGTTGCTTCAATAACCAACCCACATATTTCCTACAATTTAGTATCTGCCTAGATGTTAAAGTATTGCCTTTTCTATATATTTGAATTCTAGTAGCTATCTACATCAAATGCATATTTCTGGTATTTTGATGATCGTGAGACTTAAATGTTAATGATTTAAAACAAACAATACTTACATTCTATTGCCACACTAATTAATCTGCGAAGCTTCAACTGAATTGCTTCTAACATCAACTGTGAGCTGGAAGAAATATGAAATTATATAAATTCAACTGACTATTATTCAATCTAGCATCGATGCTCTTTATATCACAAACATACTCCTTCAATTTTTATCAGCCACAATGTTGAGAAGAAACTATGGTTACTACAAGTATATTAAAATATCACCAGTAATGTTAGCAATTACTAGTACTGTAACACAGGATAACCCTTGACCCCCTTTTGGAGCAAAGTACACATGCTGTTCAACACCATAAAGCAAATGCATTAATCCTGTGAATCAATGAAAGGCAAATTCTCTTCAATAAAGAAATGTGGCATCAATTGAAACAAGCAAGACACCATTACCATTTAATGAGATTTTTCACAGAGCTATTCTTAACTTTCTTTACTCATGAGTAGTGTTGATGCACATCTCTAAAAGTTACTGCACAGTTGCAAATAGCTTTAGGATACAGATTTCACATGAACATCTTCAGTGTCTGATGTTATGTATGTATGATCTTTTCAACTGTCGATTAGGATTTTTTGCTTTATTTTTGCTCCTTAATTGTTTTCAATAGCAGTATAAATAACTCCCCTTAACCACTAACATTAAACTGAAATTTACAACTTACCAAACTTCTTCTGTTAACCTGTGGCCTCCTTAACAATGTCTCTAGTTGCACATTTCTAGGTCACTGCATCTCATTAGTCAAATGAACTGGGGATTGTGGGAAACCTCTTGATGAGAGCTTAGAATCTTCCTAAGGGAGTTCTGGCTTTTCTGTTAAACTCTCCACCCTTAGCAACAGTGTCTAGTTGCACATTTCTAGGTCAGTGCATCTCATTAGTCAAATGAACTGGGGATAGTGGGAAACCTCTTGCTGAGAGCTTAGAATCTTTCTAACAGAGTTCTGGCTTTTCTGTTAACCTGTTCACCCACAGTGTAATAAAAAAGCAACAGCTGATGTACACACCACCCAAAATGCTGCTTAGTCATTTCTTGAGTGTGCCAAAGAAACTATATTTCTGTATTTCTAAGAATCTGTCAATATAACTTCAAAATGCCAATATACGAAAATCATTTTTTCACAAAAAAGTATAACTTCCAGAAAAAATAACTAAACAAAATGCTTTTCCAAAGGAAGCTGCATTTAAGGTCCATGTTTCTTTCCTGTAAATTTGAGAAGAGTGAGTAACATGGTTTTCCTTCTATGGTGGCAGTGCCTAGAAAAGAGTTTTCTTCATTTTTAATGCAATATTGCGTAATGCTTAACTGCATAATGACTATCAAATTTTAATGATAAAATATCAAAGTATCATAAATATTCAGAAAATGTGACTAGCAAAGGTTTTCAGGACTATGAAACTTCAAAGTCACACCTTGAAATTACCGAAATGTAAACAAGACAGAACTGTACTGAAATGGGTTTATTTCCATTTTAACACTTTTTTTTACATAAAACAATTAATTTACTGTACTTTTTTAATGATCAAACAAGAAAATTGTTGAGACATAGATAGTATATATAGAACAATATTAAATGTTCAGTTTGCTCCATTTTGAGATTCTGAACATAGTAAATGATTAAATCTGACAAACTGCAATAATTTGCTTTTTTTCCATTTTTTCCATTTTTGAGACTTAATTACACAATAGATTAACACAGGTTTAACACCATTTTTATGTAATCAACTAACAATATTGTAAAGATGAAAAATTTGTCAAAAGAACATTTATACGTATCTTATTGGTTCAATAATGAGACTGTAAACATGCCTAAGAATTGAACCTGAGGTAAAAGCACTTATAAACAACACTTATAAACATAACTGCATCAAAATGGAACCAATCAAGCTTACTTTCGAACTCAACCTGTACTTTAGTAACATTAAGCTCTCCTGTGAGTTTCATGTCAATAAGCCTATTAGTTTTCCTTGAAAATATATATACAGTGTTGCATATATGTTGAAAAGTGAGAAAACAGCATAACTTCTACAATTATGGCCCAATCATGCTGATTTTCGAACTTGACCTGCATTTTTGTAAGATTGATTACTCCTGTGAGTTTCATGACAACAGGCCTATCGGTTTTCCTTAAAATGTGTTTACAGGGTTGCATATATGCTGAAAAGTGAAAAAACAGCATAACTTCTACTATAATGGCCCGATCATGCTGANATTATATCCAGTGTACTAGACATCATGTCATGACTTAAATAGTAGTACTTTACCCTCAAATTGGGAGAATTGAAAATAGTGATAGTTTACTTAAGTAGTTTGAATCATCAACAAATAACTTTGCTTTTGCTTGTTCATCAGGCTATTGAGGAGGGAACACTGGATGAATTGGAGGAACGCAACAAACGGACATCGGGCAAGGGAAAAGGTCGGAAACGCAAGTTTGTAGATGATGAGCCCAGTAGCAGTTCCAAGAAAGAGAAGAAAAGACGTGGGAGGCCCCCTGCAGAGAAACTGGCTCCCAATCCTCCCAAACTGACCAAGATGATGAAGAAATTACTGGAAGTGGTCATCTATTACAGAGATGCGTGAGTACTGTATTGTAGATTAAGCAAGATATTTTTTTCTAATTTTGTGTGCTCAAGTTTTTTTTTTTTTTTTTTTTTAACAAATTCTTGTGCTGATTGAGTTGCTCATGTGGAAGAGTTGTGGGTTCTGTGTTCAAAGCTTAGAAACATAGGCTGGTGTGTAGTAGCTGAGCACATTGGATTTAAGGTTCAAGTATGGCCCTAGTCTTGTCACACTATGCATCACACTGGACTGGGAGGCCTGGTGAATGCAGAGTGTGGTTGACACATAGACAGCAGTTGCACATTTTAAAACAAGTGCAGACATCTCAGGTAGCTATACCCAAGCTTTCTACATGGCTTGCTGTGTTTGTAAAGTTATTTTTATAAAAATTGAATTTTTTTAGTGACAAACGAGTCCTCAGTGAGCCATTCATGACACTGCCATCGAAGAAGGAGCTGCCTGATTATTATGAAGTAATAAGGAAACCAGTAGATTTTAAGAAAATTAAGGTAAAGCAAAAATATTAGGTATAGATGGTACATCTGTAAGAACAAAGACTCTGGTTAATAAATCACTGATGTATAAGTAAAGAATAAGTTTTTTTAAATAACTTGTAGATTAAGATGAATTAAGAAACAAAAAAGATTATTTAAAAATTACCTTTTCAATTGAAATCTGAGAAAAAGAGGAATTTTTTTTCAAATGCATTAAAAAATATTTTCCAGCAAAGAATCAAGGACCACAAATATCGTAGCTTGGACGACTTGGAGAAGGATGTGATGCTGTTGTGTCAGAATGCACAAGAGTATAATATGGAGGGATCACTGGTAAGACCCCCTCGCAAACCTCACAAGCTTCTCAAACTCAAAGACTTTGTAAGTAGTTTCTGTCCAAAGGGGTTGACTTGGTGGTAAGAAAGTTTGTTCCCAGTGAAACCCCCTTGCTGCGTGGTACCTGAGTGCTCTCGTCTTCATATCTTGGTGATGATCTTGTTCCATACTATTGTTATTCTAACAGTGTTTTTTTTCTCCGATTTCTCCTGTTGATACTAACATTTGAGGATTCTAGAAAATTTAGGTTTGAACAAACTTTCTAAGCATCCTGTTTTCCATATGAATGGTATTTTCCATTGAGGTAGCTCTATGGTAGTGCAATTCTGTGATATGCTGCAAATTAGGGAATAAGTTATAATTGATGATATTGCCAGGTGTTTTGATACACTAGAAAGCAAAAAAAGAGTAAAACCCTTTTTCATAAATAATTAATTAAGGCGGTGAGAGTGTGGGCATATCACTAAAACAGAGCTACCCCAACATATTTTTATCTCAACCTCTTACGTATGTAGAATTTAAAGTACAGGTTAGGATAGAATTTTTTTTTTCTTACATTTTAGTCACATTTAATATATAAGTCCTTCTGGAAATAGTTGTTAAGAAATGACATCTTATTCTAATCATAGAAAGATTTAGGGATAAAATTTCTCATACTCAATTATGAAAAAAACTTGTTCATTTTGTACAGTCTGTCCCAGGTTTGCTGTTGATGATGTTATTTTTTGTTTAGATTTACGAGGACTCCATAGTGCTGCAGTCTGTGTTTGTCAACGCCAGGGAAAGGTTGGAGAAAGAGGGTGTCCTCCCATCCCCTGCTGCCAGTGAGAGTGAAGGGGAACAAGAGGCAGAGGGAGGAGAACAGGAAGGGGAAGAGGATGAAGAGGAAGATGGTAAAAGAATGAATATTTTTGATTTAATAATTAGAAATAGATAGGAAAGAGAAGTACCTTGATTTATAATACATTACAAGATTTATCATTTAGAAGTGGTGTGCATAGGCAATTGCTTTGTGAATTTAGGATTTCATAAAACGTGATAAAATATCAAACATAAAATAAAATATGATAATTTTTGGTTTTCAGGCCAGTATCCTAAAGTGAAAATTAAGCTGGGCAAAGAAGGCAGTGCCAAGAAGGTGCATACTATCATCGTTTTTGTGATTTTAAATTGATATTAAATATTGAATTTTTTATGTGCCAAAAGAGATGTCGTGTAGTAGTAATATCTGCGTTTATGTTGAGTTATAGAAATGAAATAAGTTGAATAAAATGATGGCAACCAAGAGGTTGAAGTTATACAAAGATATTAGTAGGTATAAAACTATTTTAAGTTATACATCAAATGAGATATAAACTGGTTAAACAAATGGAAAAAAACAGTGAAAGTGGATAATAGTGAAAATCTTAAGAGAGATTATAATTCAAGGATTAAAATTGTATTTTAATCACCCAATTTCTCATAATTTTAGGATAGAGGAAAAAGCAAGAAGAAGGGAAGACCTGCTAAAACTAAACCAGTTATAAGTGATGATGAGGAATCAGAAGGAGAAGGAGAACCAGAAGAGGTAAGAACATTTAAATTGTACATAAATATAGTAGACTCTGCTTAAATCCTCACTTTTAAACCAAAATTGTTGTTTAATTTAAAAAAAATATTTATTGAACACATTTTTCCTTATTTTTAGATGAAATTAGTTTTAGCATTTCAAAACATGAATCTTTGTCCAACTTGCACATGTCCAGTGTCCAAGTTTTGCAGATTCTGCTGTATTTTCAACCATATGGATATTTTAATCAGAACAGTTCTTTTGCCATAAAATGTAAAAGAATACTTTTTAAAATTGGCTTTCTTCTAGCCAGCTGTTTGTTGTCAAATGAAATACCGACAGTAATAGTGAGTTATGTTTTATTTCTATGTAGGAGCATTCCGAGATCAGTGAGGATGCTGGGACCAGTTCTCACACCTCTTCCAGGGTGTCTTCGCCAGCCCCTGGGGGGCAGCACAGGAAGAAGACTGCCTAGACAGTATATTGCTGTCTTTTGCCATTTCAAAAACTAGTAACTGTTTTTGTATGGAAATGACTTGTAGATGCCTTTTAGCAACCCCATGGCAGTAGAGGGGGAGAACAAACTAAAATTTCATGTAAATTGTGAATGCATAAATTAAGTTCAATTAGTTACTGAATGCATAGATATGTTATTGTTACACTTCAACACTGTATGTCATCAAGAGCTACAGGTTAAGGGAATACAAATATGTGAAGTTTGTAAAAAAAAAATCAAATTGCATGTCGCTACTGCCTACCATTAACATTGTAGTTTTTTTTTTTATTAAATGTATTATAAATATTGTAACAAACATTAATTGGATGTTTGTATCACTAGAAAATGGGATAAAATGCTGTTTACAGGGTGTTATTGTGTACTCCATTTCATCTAACTTTCATATACTATCCTCAATTTGTGTTACAAAGTGGATATCTTGTTAGCCTCATAGAAGTACTTTAGTGCATATATGCTTATTTCTTTGCACATCATGTAAATGTACCAACAAGTAGCTGTGTCTAGTATAATGAAAAATAAAAATTCCTGATGAGATTGTTAGCAGGATAAGGTGAAAGTTTTCCTTTTTCTGGTCAAATTTGGTCTGAAGTTACAGCATGTATAACCAACTAAGATCACCTCTGCTCTTTGTGCATGGCAAGTTACTTTGTAGAGTGACCATGTAAGAATAAGAAAATTGAATTCAGAGAAAATTGCACTTTTTACTCAAAATTCCATGGATTATAATTCAGTTGATATTGTATTAATGTACAATTTCTGTTCAATTGGTTGAGTACAGGACTGGAGAGAGTAAAAATTTTGCATCTGAAAAACTTAGATTCCAATATAGATAAGAGAATTTTTCAGTGGAACATGCAATAAAATGTAGAAGCTGTAAAGAATTGTTTCTTTTACAAATAATGTATAATTTCATGGATGATATGCAGGCTGAAGGTTTAATAAAACAGACGACATGATAGTACTCTAGCAAGTGCAACGCAACAAGTTGAATGTTTTTATTCTATAATATTTACATCACACATTAAGCTAATTCATATATAAATAAAAATGAGCATGAAAATTTATGCCATGGCCATCTACCTATCATCTTCATTAAGCTTCCAAATATGCCACAACAAGAATTCAATCGAGCAAAATGCCGTAATTATAAAGAGTGGAATAGTCTTTAAAAAGTTTAACTGAATACAGACGGACTTAAAACTGAATGTTGGCAATACCTGGTTTACAACAATTTTAGACTGCTTGTTCAAACCACACCTACAAACCCATCAATTTGAACTATCCGTCAAACTTCCCCTAAAAATGATAAGAGGTTCATAACGGTGGAAACATAAAAGACGATGTACAAAGTCAATACAGTAGAATGTTCCTTGCCACTTTTAATCAAACCATTTTATATAAAACCATTTTAATGAGTTTAAAACAGAAAAATTAGGTGGGATTCCAGTGTCCTATTGAGAAGCTTTCATTTTCTGTCACAAACTGATCATATGCAGCTGCCATTTCATCATCCATGCCACCCTGATCAAAATCATAGCCATACTCATCACTGAAATTAGAAAATAAATTTGCATGATTAACAAACACTGAGATACTTTTTATAGCAAGAGAAAAAATTATCAAATGAAATCAATTACTATCTCCAATATAATAGCATATCTACATGAAAAGTCATCGCAGCCAGATCAGTACCAGCATGTAGACTAATTCCATCAATCTTCATTTGTTTAAATGCAAAAAATTTATCCTATAGAATAAAAAGTTTCTTAATTGAAAAAAAAAAAAAAAAAAAAAAAAAAAAAACACTTCTAAGAATTAAATGAGAGAACAGTTTCATTAGCTTTGTATGTATCAATTTAAATTATTGTTTTTCTTTTTATCAAGAGCTTCTAAAATATGTGGGTATTACCTCCAATTTTTCTGTGACTGTCAGCCCTGTCAGTCACAGAAATATTGGAGGTAATACCCACATATTTTAGAAGCTCTTGATAAAAAGAATAACAATAATTTAAACTTCTAAGAAGCATTAATTAAATAAGGAATACAGCAATATAATATCACAAGGTCCATTTATACATTTGGAACATTTTACAGCTCCATAGGTAACTACAGCAAAATAGATATTTTTCTTGAATTATTGTGGCAATGAAAAAAAAATACACAGCACTGCCATTTCCATCAAAGAAATAGGCACAGGATGAACATATGTAGAGAGACTACAAAGAGCAACATTAAGCTTTAAAATTATTATTGTCCCCTGTGAAAGTAAACGAAAAAATGAAGACAGCAACTCACTATCCATCATACTGCTCTGGGTCTGCCCACTTCACATATTCATCAACATCTGACTGTGAGTAAACTTCTGGGTATTCTTCTTGAAAACCAGCTTGAACTCTGGTAATTTGCTGTCCTCGTGAATCATAAAAGACAGGTTCAGGCTAAATAAGAAAGAAAAATATGTCTAATTTTTCAAAAAGGTTCAATTAAAGGTAATCTGTATAAGATTTCCCCACCAAAACTAGTTTTTTCTTTCTTTCTTTCTTTTTTTTTTTTTTGGGGGGGGGGGGGGGGGGGCATTTTCTCCTCAACTCAAGTTAGCACTTTGACTTGATATTTTACTTTTTCAAATTCAATAATTACTTCAACAACATCTGCAATACTGAGATACTGATATTCACACGAAAATGGAACAGTTTTGTATTGAGGCCTTGTACCCTGTAAAATACACAAAGTTGTGAGACGTTACCTCTATCTGCTTGCTCTAAGAAAGAAAAATGTCATAAGGTATGCTCAAGTTATAAACTTTTGTTAAAGGAGTTTTATTTTAGGTCTGAAATGGAAAATACAAGAAGCCTTGCAGGATAAAAAAAAATGGCTGTGGGGCATTTTCAAACACATGCAGATTACCTTTAATTGACTTCTCCTCTGAAGGATAATAAAAGTGATTGATAAATCATTTGAAGACTTAAACAACATTCAAGTTCCATATCAAATATCTAAATTTTAGATCAAGAAAAAAGGCTTATAATGAAAGGAGATAGTTATGAATTTTATTTGAGAGCTATTAACAAAATGACCTGAACAACATGTTTGCATAGTGTTCTGCAAGAATGAAAAAGGTGAAACTGCTTTCTGGAAAATTATTGAACAAGTGAATGGATAAAATGTTTCATTATTACCCAATCACCTGACCTGTATACCTTTAAAAATAATACACAGTATCTGCACGTGTTATTTTTTTAAATTAAAATAGCATCTTTTTTAGAACATACAGACTTGTGTATTAAAATATGTAGAAAACATCTAATTTACCTGTGTAAATGGATCATCTTGGTTAAATGTGAATGCATTATGTGCATCACTCTTTACAACAGGAGAAGACTCTGCACGACCCCAGTCACTTGCACGAAGCTCAATCACGCCAAGCATCATCTGCTTGATATGCCTAAACAATGCAAAATATTCACAAATCAGACTTACACATATTCTTTTCACAGGATAATAAATGACGTATACTTATGTTCATTAACAGAAAATAGAAGATAACTTATTCATTACCCTGATCAAAGATGTTCTTTAAAAAAAAAAAAAAAAAAAAAAAAAAAAAATATATATATATATATATATATATATAAATAAATCAGATACACTACTTTTCATTTATAGAAATCATAACATTTACATTGCCCTTTAAGTATCACATACTTGCTGACACTGTCTTCAACTGTACATTTTTTGATCAGCTGGAAGATATCATCCATGGATTTGCCAGAGGGCTTATTGACCATTACTCTCTCTTCATCTTCTAATACTGCCCCTGCAAACTGAAATGAAAGGTAGGGTTTTACTACATCGTTTTAGCCTATACTTTAATATGAATCAAAATTGGTTAACTGAATTTGTTTAAACATTCCCAATTAAAATGAAACCTTTGGTTGTTTTTTTTTTTTTTTTATATTTTTCACAGTTTCTATAATATTTGTTTCATTATGGGTAAGGCCTGCACGTTTTCGTTACTTACTTTGAGAAGCTGTCCTACACACTTGAGATTACTGTCTGTTGGATGAGACAACAAAGTCACAGCAACATCTTTTAATCCTGTACCTAATATATTTATTCTTTGCCATGAATTTCCAACTTTAATCTGCAAAACAATAGAAATTCAAGCAGTGAGGAGCTCTACCCTAGGCTTGTCAGTAGTGAATAAGTAAGATTCGTATAAGACAAAACGAAAGAATTCAAATCATCCTTCTTTTCAGCAATGAGTCTAAAATCATGTTAATAAAATATTGGCCTTCACTCCATTTAAAATTCAAAATAAATACATCACAGCAAACACTTAATCTGCATTATTTTCTGAAAATGGAAAAAGTTACATTACCTTTTATTAGATATAATATATAGCTTAATGTTTTTATTACCTTCATATGTAGAAAGAGTTCCCCCATAAACATGGCAAATCCATGTAATCTACTAACTTGATTGCCATCTTTCACGAGCTCTTCCCTTTTTAAGTGTTCTTGATGACACCTTTTGAGATAAGTATAAATGCAAAATTGAAATGTCTACCAATTAAGAAATCATAATAACAATATACTAATAACATTCATTTCCTTCCTCATCAGCTAAAAGTTACTTCAAAAAAAAATTACTATAAAAAAGCAACATCGAATGCATTTTTAAAAATAAGATGCAACAATAACTACTGAATATATAATCATAATATCAAATAATACATCATGTTTACTGTAAAATCAATAAATATAAAATGAATTACCTCTTCATCATGTGCTGTCTAAAATTTCCTGTTTCTCCTTTTAATCTTAAATGTTCACTAAAATGACCACATAGCCTGGCTCCTGTGTAGCGGAAATTGGGTTCTGTAACAGCCTGGGAATAAACCAGTACAATTAATATGGTGAAACATTTTCAATATGAAAATGAGAATTATTTGAAGACAGAATCTTGTAAAGAAGGGAAAACAAATTGCACAATCTTAGAAAAAAATGTGATAAATCAAAGCACACTAAAAAAAAAAGACGAAGCAGAAAATATAAGTAAATTCTTTACCTGTTCAAATATTATGTTAATAATTTCAATAATTGTGCTTTCATCAGTGACCCATGAATTGATTGTCTCAGTTATTGACTTCATCAGGTCGTCAAAGCTACCAGGCCTCAAGGTCAAGGCAAATATTGTCTCTCTCACTTGGTCTATCACATCTACATCTGGGTAAATATATTCCTAAAAAAATACCTTATCAGTTATTCTTATGGGAACATGTGAGGCTAATAAGCATCCAAATTTATGTTGCTGACATAAATCAAAGTAAGATTGGTATACATATATTTGAATTGTACACTTATATTGGTATGGTTACACAAATTTGTGTTCTCCTGAAAACATGAATAACTCAGTAAACAAAATAATGCAATAAGTAAATATAATCATATTTTAGAAGTAAAAGAATCTGAAGTTAATATTTTGGCATACAGATCAGGCCTGTAGCCAGCAATTTCAAAAGGGGGTTCTTTTCCATAAAAACATCATGTACCTAGATCAAATTTTACCAAGAGTGGACCTTTTCCTAGCAAAAAGGTTGGTTCTTTCAAACTCCCCGAACCCCCCTGGCTACGGGCCTGCAGATGTAATGACCATTTCTCCTGTTGGTGATTAATCAACGGGTAGGTATCCCTGTGTGTGCGTGTGTGTGCCTGCACCCATGTGTGTGCTCAGAGAAAGGGAAGTCCACTTCTGATTATTAACCACTACAAGTTGCAGCAGCTGGTGATGTATTGTGACCATGAATCAAAACAAATGCATCATACCACCACAATAAGATTTTTCCCTAAAGATATTTGTACTTGTTGCCACATGCAGTAGTCTTTATATCATCAAAATGGTACCTGTTCAGCAACCCAGTTTCTTGGCACAAACTCTGGAGCATTGACAGACAGTGTTGAATTTGATACAATCGCAGAAAACTGTGATGAAGGCTTTGTCTGATTCTTGTCTTCCTCTGGGGCAGGGGAAGCTGTCACGTGAGGTTTCAGAGAATCTTATGGCAATGAAAAAAATAAAGATTATATAAAATGTTGCAAGCAAATATAAATATACAAGCAGTAAATGTGAATGGGCTGTACCATATACTAGTACTTAGAAGCACACATTTTAATATGCATAACACCGTCTTTTTCAGTTTGAACAAATAACAACTAAAGCATTTGCAAACATGTTCAATGATATATACTTTAGAAATACCTAATGCATATTTTGTGAATATTTAAAGCAGGCCCACGTAAAGCAAAAATTGAGTCAGAGAAATTAGAGACTACATTTTATGCTAGATGCAGGAATGTGTTCTCTGTCAAATTATGACATTGCTTCAAGGGGTTTATTACAAACAATTTTAAAAATGACACAATGTACTGACACCAGATACGTATAAAACATACAGATACGTATATATAGTAGACTCCGCAAATAATGGCCTCACAAAACCCAGATATTTGCCTAAATTGTACTGAAATGGGAAGTTTTGTCTAACGACAAAGAAGGGCACATGTATATATAAAGGACTGCGCACATGTTTTTAGTTTAATAGACAACAAAGATTTGATATATGTGAGTTTTACGTCTTAATAATAAATCTATCTATAAACCTCCTGCTAAAAGCTGTGCTTCAGTTTCTGGAAGGGGTCGGCGGAGACCCTTTTTGTCTGCTAGGTTTGTGGCGCCACTACCGCCAGTACCAGGCGAGGGCGGATTTGTTTGTTGCACGCGTTTCTGAAATCCTCTTCCCCGTCCGCGTCCTCTTCCAGGGCTGCTGGTGTCGCTGTTCATATCTCCTGATCCCGACATTATCTCATGAACACATGCTTCGCAAAGTTTACCAGCATAATAATAAGTATTGTAACGGAGCACCTAACGCCGCCAACAACTTGTAAATGCGCAGCGTCTAATCGAAAGTGGTAGAACCCAGCTTGTCTTAACAGGAAGTAACTTAGTTTTGATATTCCGCAGCAAATATCAGAATGGTCTACTTTTTATTTAAATCAATGTTAAAAATTATGTAAATAATACTGAAAGATGAAATTATGCTACGAAATTGTTTAAAATATTAATAATTTGATAAACTGTTGAAAAGTAATTAATTCGTTTGAATGATTTTTACCATCATCACGATCGCAGAACTCTTTAAAAATGGTGAAGAGGAAACACGCGGATCGTTCAAGCGGTGGAGCAGTAGACAGCAAATCTACACCAAAGGATGAGGTTCTTCCAGCAGTCAGGACCTCAGACGAACCAGCTCCAAAAAAGGTGAAACCATACATATATAAATCTTGATAATATTTAAACGAACGAGACTAGTGTCTGGTCCAAGTTTTGTGTCCCGACTCTCAACTTGTTCGCCTCTAGGCTCTAACACATATATACGTACATGTATTCAAGTTTTCTTAAATATTGGAGCAAAATCGAATTAATAAATATTGCAGCAGATTATTTTATTACTCCACTGAGGCTGGGACTTTGATCCACATCCACGCAGTGCCATACTAGCAATACAAGAAATCGTGTGATGTCTGACTAGCATTTTAATATAACTTTCATTTTGTCTCTTAGCAAAAATGGACCAACAAACAGAGAGTCCTCATTTTCTCATCAAGAGGAGTTTCATATCGAGCCAGACATCTAATGACCGACTTGCGGACATTAATGCCTCATTCAAAAGCAGGTAAATGTTTTAAGAGTATAAATTGTTAATGCTGGGTTGCCTTAATGCCTAACACTATTTTTGGTAGCATCACCAATCCCCAATTTAGAATGTACTGAGATCACATTGATTGCAAGGTTAAATCTACAAAAAAAAAAAAAAAAAAAAGAAAAAAGAAAAAAAATCACATTCAGTTTTGATTAATCATGTGGATTAATTAGAGTTCAAGGGCAGTATTAATTATAAAACTTTTATAATATATTTTCCGGTTTTGATTCTAGAAACAAAAATGGACAGAAAAGATTCTTTATTTGTTGTAAATGAGGTAAGTTTGTTTTTTTGGCGTGATTAATAAGATGAAATGTTTGATACTTGTTTATTATCAACCTTTGCTGGAAGTTTTTGGATACATATATATATATTTTAAACATTTGCTGAATCAATCAAAATTAGATAGTTTTCATATTCATTAAGTTTCATTTTATTGTTCTGTTTCATGTATATTTCCAAATATTTGACACTTGAACTTTTTGTAGATTGCTGAAATGAAAAATTGCAACAGATGTATATATTTTGAAATGAAGAAGAAACAAGACCTTTATATGTGGTAAATATTTGTTTAAGCACCCCGCACATGGTGAGCAATTGGTGCGCGCCACTTGCGCTGCGCCAGATGCTCGCGCTCCTCAGCTCCCCGCAAACGCTGCGCTCTTTGCTTAGCAGAGGTGCCTCCCGGCCTGCCCCTATCGGATGCACCGTGAACTGTGGGATCATGTGATTAAGTAAACATTACATATTGATTTTTTTCTGAAAGTAATGGAAAGTGGTGACCACGTTAATCAATCAGACTAACTATAACTGTGTACATTTTTGTTGCTTTCGCTGGGGTCTGCCATTTTTCTTTGTTTCCGGCTACCAGCACATGCGCATTGGTTGGCATGACTTGAGCAATCGGCGCTTGCACCCCGCACACGCTGAGCCATTTGCCTCAAGAGACCAAAAATATCAAACACGTGAGATATTTTGCTCAGCTGCGCGAGAGGCAAAAATCTCACCAAAATACCCTAGCAAACGGAGAGAAAACGGCGCAGCGCAAGTGCGGCGCGCCAATTGCTCACTGTGTGCGGGGGGCTTTATGTGTGGTAAATATTTGTTTATAGTTGAAAAGTAGTACTGTTTACACTTCATTATTTATAGTTTGAAATACCAACTGCTAGCAGCAGTTTGAAATGAATACCTAAAGTGAAGTTATAAAACCTTTACATTTCTATCAGGCCACAAATGACTTGAAGATCTCTACTCACAAATTCTTTTCTGTTTTTATAGGGTCAGCGGTGTCCCCAAAGGTCCCTCTGTTAAATTTCTCATAGAAAATGGTAGGTTGAGAAGTGCTGATAGATTTTCTTTCATTGTTAATTTGATGTACAATGCTTATGTTGACATACTTTGAAGCACTTATGTAAATTTTCTGAAAAACATTGTACTACGTAGTATGATAAAGATTAAAGTGTCTTCTTATTTATCACAGTTATTATTTTTCTGTGAATGGTTTTAATGGAAGGACATTATTCATGGCAAGAGTCAGAGTAAGTTCACATAGAGCATTCTTTTGCTTTACATTTTTCTTGGCATTGAAATTTCAGTTCACACTATGTTAGAGCTGAAAATGACTGGAAACTGCTTAAAATCTTCAAGACCACTGCTTTCATTTGACACGGTATGTTTACCATCATGTGAATGTTTTTTTGTTTTGTTTTGTAATAGCTTTACATTAATATACATAAATGTATCTCTTGTTTTATGAAATATGTTGAGTGGTCTGAATGGTATACATTTGTCATGTTGTCTTACACATTTGTCATGTTTAGAGTGCTTTTTACAA
>NW_019775949.1:0-78661 GCF_001039355.2 Lingula anatina
TTATTTCATTGCCCAAACTTCATTTGTTTATTTGTAGGTTACCCTAAACTTTGGTCCAGATTTTAAATACCCACCCAAGGATTTGGAGAACTTCCAACCAGTATGTGTCAGGCTGTCAATTTTTACAGCCATTTTTAATTGACTTATAATGACATCCAAGATACTTGGTTAAGTTTGGACAATAGCTTAAATATGCATCAATCCTGAAAGATTTCCTATTCTGGAATTGCATCAAATTTAATCATCCTGAGGAAAAAAATTTAGATTGAACATTTTTGACTTTGGGGCATATTCAAACACATTTAGTGTACCTTTAAACAAAGTGCTTGTTAACAGAGAATGGCTTTGTGAAAATTTAATTCTCATCTTATACATTCCATTATTGCAGATCTCAGCAGCAGCAGAGGATGCAGTCATAGAAAATACACTCTCAGAAATTCTTTACCATGTAGAAAATGAAGGCAAGCACCCGGACTTTTTGTAGTAAAAGACATGAACAAAACAAATGCAGCCATCAAGACTTTTTGTAGTCAGTTGAAAATGAAGATTACATATTCCTGTAGGCACTTTTGCACACATCATTGGTATTGGACATTTCAGTGAATTCAGGGTTAAATTGTGACATTAGTTTAATCAAGCTGCAAATCTCCACTAAGTCATGTCAAGTTTGTATAATTTGAAAGAAAGTGGTGACAATCAAAATCTGTTTATTGCAACAGATAACATATGATAAGGTATACTTGAATATTACATTAAAAATAATGCTGAATTGTAAACAATATCTTAAAACTTAAACATGAAAACCATTTTAATAATATATTGCAAGTTTGGTATATTAGGATCAAAATTATCATTCCAAATATGTTACAAAATTTTAGTTCACATTTTGCTGTATTTTAGAAAGACTAGACAAGAAGACCAAATTCTGAATTGGTGACATGATATATGTTCAGTCTCTATTTTAAGATAGTTCTGAATAACCACATTTTATTGTACTAGACCTACCCAACTACCAGACTTGGCACCAAAGGGTCCAAAATTCACCATTAGATCGGATAATGCTATCCGTTTTCATGGTGTGTATCAGTATGCACTTCGAAGTATCAGACACGACACCATCTTGCCTGGTACACAATGTGATAGCAATGATTCTGAGTGGGATTGGAAAGTAGTGCGTCTCATCAAGATTCATGCACTTCTGCTATTTTTCCCTGTTTTATGTAATAAATCAAACAATACCGTGACTTTTTAACATTTAAGTTTAGGTTTGGACATAACCATCTATGTTATGCAGTTTTTCTTGTGAAAATACAAATAGATGTGTATATTCTCACTTAGCTAGAAATTCATCATAACAATTTTAACATATAATCATTTGCTTTAGCTAGAAATTCGTCATAACAATTTTAACATATAATCATTTGCTTTACTGTTAAAAAAATAAATCAGACGTTACCTGCTAAAATGATTTGATTTTTTTCATCGGCTACACCTGTCATATCGTTGTATTCTTACGACTCTTATTTGAGGAAAATGAGGGTATGATACTGTGAAATGCGTACTGATATGCACCTTGAAAACAGGTAGCGTGATCCGATCTACCGGTGAATTCAGGATCATTCAGTGCTGAGTCTGGTATTTGGGTAGGCCTGTGTACTTACCACCCATTTTTAGAGGATAACAAAGTGATAACAGGACTTCATTGTTGAAGTCAAGTGTTCACTGACTTTTTAACTTTAAAAAAATATGAAGTTGAAACTAAAATAGTTGAAGTTGGAAAACTTTTGTTTTTAACTTTAAAAAAACTGTAAATAGTAAATATGGAGTTAAAACTAAAATAGCTGAAGTTGAAAAATTTTTGAAGGCAATCTTGCTGTCTTACAAGAAAAAGATTTGAACCTAATAGTACCTGTGGAAGGTTGTATTGGCCTCAGTTTGCAAAATATTAGAAGGTTAATTCTATGTTCTGTAGACCTGCTTGGCTGTACAACAGGTAAAAATGGCATATTTGGTCCTTAGTTAAACACTATGAGTACCTTTCATGAAGACATGTACCTCAATTGTATGGGATGCTCTCATCCTACATTGTAAAATAAATATATTACTTTTTTTTTCAGTTCTTTATTATAAAACCTGTTATATTCTGTCACAAAATTTTGTTTCTTTTATACCAATAAACAGTTGCTTTGGTGACTTTTGGTTCCATTTGTGCCAATAAGACATTTTAGTACTTATTTCTTGGCCTCTCCTTTTCAGACACAAAGAGGTAGTGAACTGAAGACTGACAGAGGGTATGTGATGCAGATATTGCACTTGCTCCCTGCTGAAATAATTTAATAATAGTTTGATTTCCTTCATCAACTCTGTTCATCTCCATTCCTGTACAGTTTGCTGAGTTCTGAGATCAAGCTCTCCAAGTAAGGGTTTCCACCATAACTTTTGATTTGCTCCAATAAACTAGGAAAAAAAGAAAAAAAACGTATAAGTGGAGAGTTGGAAATTAATCTATAATATTAAATGTGTTAAAATATTTTAATAGAAATTAAACACAAATTAAACACATGAATATATACTTGCAAACTGATTCATTTCAGAGTGCAAATACATTCTAAAGTATCAAGCAAAACTGTTCATTAGCTTGCATTTGGTAGTTGGATCATATGTGATAATCACCAAACAACAGTAATGGTAAGCTAACGGTATGAAAGCATTTTGGCTTGTGTTTGATAATTATACATAAAGTATCAAGGTTCAAAATTTATAGCTTAAAAAATAAAATTAATGAAATCAGTAAAGCTGGATATTTTACTATTGAAAAGTCAAATGGAGTTGATGGAATTGTTTGACATTCTTGCAAACTTACAGTTGTTCCAAGTCTAGAATAACTTTCCTCGTGTAGTCAAAAGAACCCACTCTGTGCAAATATTCCACGCAATACTTCTTCACATCATTGTCAGTGGTACGCTGCCGTAATATACCCACACATGGTTAAGGGTCATTCACACATAAACATACATGTAAACCTGGATTTAACAGGCATGGTGGATTTTAAGGTGTACAACACTGTGTCCAGCATCTCTTCTCCCAGATACAAAATAATTCATTTAGAAAGTTACTGATTTTCCACTAAATTAAATGGATGAATAATAAATCAGACGTTCTGTATAGAGAGTAAATTATTTAACAGATATAAATATTCTAGGGAGAGCTAGTCTAGATATGGTGGAATAATGATTGACACTAAAAAAGACACAATGCCTAATTTTAGCAATTTTAGTGTTAATGACTCTGATACATTTCTGCTGCCTACATATCAAGCATGGACATTCATATCCATCTACATATCCAGGCAAGGATACTCATGATCTGATTGTCTCTTGGGTTGATACGTATACCGTGGATCAGGGGGAAGGAAAACTTTCCCTCAGTCAGATCTTCACAATAGCTCTTATTGGCTTCATACTGAAATTATAATAATGACTTAACCATTGCAATACTTTACTTCAGTATTTGACTTATTAGTAACTTTAACTATAGAGATAAAACAGACAGCTTGAATTGTACTAAAACATTGAAATGGTCTTAATTGATATATGAACTGCATATAATTACACCATCCTTCAAATTGGCAGTGCTGTGGTGAAATGCAAGTTTGGGGGGGTCATGTTTCAAAAATGTCAGGGGTGGTAGATATAGTAAGAAATGAACAATACCTCTTTAGAATAAAGGTTGGCAAAGTCATCCCTGATCTGGAAATAGAGACCCAGATTGTCCAGCAGAGGCTTAAAGTTACTGAAATTTAAAATGTAAAACCCAAAATAAATAGAAGTCCAGGATTGTTATATAGATCAGTGTGGCCAAGGTACTCAGATAACGGACACATATCATTTTGGAGGACTGTTCAAGGTCCATTGTTTTAAATTCCTTAAAGTAAAATTACTCAAGTGCTAACCAACTTGTAGAAAGTTTAAAACTGACTCTTGATTGATTTATTAAAACTTTAACAAAGACCTAAAAAAGGCAAAACTGTCAATTATAGAGGTTTAAAGCACAATTTTATAAAACAACTTTTTTCAGCCCAGCCTCTCACCCCTTGTACATACCTTTTATTTTCACTAAACAGTTGCATCAGTCTAACAGCAAGACCAAAAAGGCCTCCAGTCTCTTAATTGGAAAAATGCAGTTGACATGTTATTTTTACATTGCAATCATCATAGAAAAATGGTTCATACAGAAAAAAAAATTACAGAAAGAACAATACCATGTCTTAAATGAAATATAATAAAGATTTGTCACATATGAAATGAAAACTTCCAATGCTTCATTAAAGTGTCAGCAATACAAAGCTTAATTGCATAAAATCTCTAAAAGCATCATCTTCCCAGTTAACAAACTTCTGTAAATATACAAAATACATCACTACTGACAGGCCAGGGGGGGGGGGGGGTTGAAAGAACCACCCCTTTTGCTGGGAAAAGGTCCACTCTGGGTAAAATTTGATCTGGGTACATGTAGTTTTTATGGGAAATGGTCCACTTTTTCAAAAAAAGAACCCCCCCTTTAAAATTGCTGGCTACGGGCCTGACTGATCTGAAGTTTAAGTCAATCAAATTTGCCACTCTGTGGCATTCTGTTTTTAAAACAGTGTGGTTCATTCAACAGGACTGTACTTACTTTTAATGACCATAGATTTATATTCTTCTTCAGAAGGACAAACATATGCATCTCTCCAGTATATATCAAGTCCCTGACCCTGGTGGAGTTCTAATAACTGCTCTAAAAGTGTCAAATTATAAGGCAGTTGTTAAAATAAATATCATCTATTCAGAGTGCAGACTTTCACTGATAGATTATCAAAATGCTTTCTCATATAAACAGAGAGAAGAGGCAAGTATATGGTTTGTGAGGTAAAAACAATTGTCAGTAAAAATCCACCTGATTATGTTTAGGTCCTACACAAAATAAATAAAGCACCAACTTCATTTTAACTTTATATCATGTATTTCAATATTTTTAATGAACTGGGCTAAAGTAACATTTACCTAATAACCCATAATTATCTTTGTAATATCAAAATTAAAATATGCACTTCTTCATTCCTTTTATCTTTTTCATTAGCAACCCTTTCAAAACTTTTTAAAGTCATTTACTCTGTAAAGTCAACTTAACTTTTAAGACACAATACCAATCAGTCCTATCACCTACCAGTGAAGACGGCCATTGCCTCTGGTTTGTTGAGTGTCAGCACTTTCTCCAAGCCCAAGAAATACACATAGTTAGCTGAATTGATCGTGTGGGCTACTCCATATATATTATGAGCAACTGAATTTTAAAATGAGCAAAGATTAACAAAAAACAATTAAAGAATTTGAAATTAGCATGGGCCTTTCACTTATCTTTTCCGATGAAATTGATGCATAAAAAACAATACACAACCTTAAATTAAAATGACAATGAAATTTAAAAACTTGAAATTCTACTTAAAACTTTAAACCTGATACTGTTTGAACAGAGTTTTTGACTGCTTCAGGCTTTATGTTTCATGATATTAATAGATAAACCATTTACTACAAAAGTCTTGTGTTAACATACCTGGAATGCCTCTTCTAAGTTTGGAATTATCTTCTATATCATCAATTCTGTAATATATCAATTGGTAGTGAAATATTAACCATGACTATAGCCTCCCAAAAATTAGGTTTATAGTGATAAAAACTTTAGAAATCTAACTGCAATAAGATCTAGCCATTATGATGACCAGTGAAAATATAATTTCACTTTATTTAGTATCCAGAAGTTTCAAACAAACTTGTGCAGCTTGTGCAGCTTTAAATTTTATAAAATAAAGAATATTATCAAGCATACATACATACTGAATGTAAGTTGATTGCAGTTAAAGAGTTACTTTTGAAGCATATTTGTTGAGCATACATCTACTTGTTTCTATGCCTGTAAATTCACTTACAGCAGACTTCACTTACAATAAACTAGCATTGTGTAGCATCTGTGTAACTTCACTAATTATTTCAAGTTTTTCCTTTGGTACATGCAGCCAGTGATTGAATGCCTAAAAATAGAATGGTGCATCATGAAAGGCAATTAAATCATTAAAAAGAACTCATGCAGAAGAAAACAATGAATGAAATATACCAATGAAGAGTCCATTAAGGTGACAAATTTACAAAAAAAAAGTGACTGATTATTGATAGGCATTAACTGGGCTCATTGTCATACTTTCAAACTACAGTTAAGTTCAACAACAGTATTTAACAGTGCAACTACAGTACAACAACAGGTCCATGCCTGCTGTGTTTAACTGAATGATGAGATAACAGACAAGATGAAGTCCACAGAGAGCCAAGTGATGGCAGTATGTTTCTTTCTCATTTTGTTTCAGAGGTATATGAATAGGTAAAGCTTTTTACATCAGTTAAAATTAAAACTGTTTTCTTTGATATGGCTTAAACAGTTTGCAGTACAACAGGATTATGTAAGCAAGTAATATTTAAATCTAATCCCTTTTATACATTTCTGCCATCACTAAGCATGTTCCTGGAGAGAAATAATATAGAGTTATACTTACAGTTGCCAATTTTGTTCTAACATTTTTTCCTGGAATCTGTAAAATATATTCATATGGTTCCAGGAGGATCTGAAAAACAAGTAATTACAGCATGACATTCTTTCAGAAAATTTATCTAAAAAGCTATTAGTACTTAGAAAGACTTGAAAAGTAAGGAAAGTTTTTTTTTTATATTTTTTACCTGCTCCTGATCTGGAATAACTGTTTTTGATGGGTCAGTTGCATATGCCATATTTCATCTAGACCTTCCTTGCCCTTCTAGATAACACTGCAAGACATGAATGTGAAAGAGTAAAAATGAATCATCTTATTAGTTACAGGTACTGTGGATTAGGAAACTGTTTACTTTTTGTTCACTTTATCAAACGTACATTGCATCATGTGTTTTAACATATATTTTTGATTAAATCATGAACATAATATATTTAACAGGACAGGAGGGAAGATCTTGTTTAAGTGAGATTGGTTTGGAGTGAAAAAGTCATAAATCTTTTATGTGAAAATAACAACCATGACTAACACTACAGAGCCTTAAGTGCCATTAATTTCTGAATCACCCATATAGATGAAGCTGACATGATATGCAAAATTTAACAGTTTACAAAGAAATATTATGAGAGATACCAGTGAATCTTATTCTTAGTCTATGCATTAATTCATCTTCAAGATTAAAAAATAAGCCTACTTAGTATAACTTCAGGTTACATTTGAACCAAGCACAGATTGTAAGGCATATCAACCAATTCTACTAGTTTCGATATAGGACTCAAATAATGTCAACATGCCAAGGTATAAACAAAATTATTCACTTGACTAGCAATAAAAGCGCATTAAAAAACTGCACCTTTTTAAAATTCCTGGTGGTAAATTTAGCACAGAAAGAAAGCAGAAAATGCCTGTCGGTGTCCAAATATCATTCTTCAGGAAATTTGAAAAAATTCCTTTACGGAGGCATTTGGTCAGGTTTCATGGCCAAGAAATTACTTCAAATGCATCTTTACAGTAACATGAATGAAATTGCAATGATATGTAAAATTAAAATATATATATATACATATAAGAGGGGTACAGTGCCCTGTTGGGTAAGAGTTTAGCCCTACTAGTAAAAAGTTTCTAAATCAAGTGGATATGTAGCAAAAATTATTTTCATTCTGACTAACACTGTAACAGTGACAGAAAGCTAGTAAATGTACTAGTGTGTGATATTACAATAACATCGATTGTGTATGAGTCATAACTAACGTTGATCACAAAATATATCAGTCAGTTATAATGGTTAGCAAAATACCATGTCAAATAAAACGATGGTTTAAGTGAGCAATATCAGTGATAAACTTGAAGTTCATTCTTAACATTATATGTGAAACACAATATTAACCCTAGCACTTCCTCTGACCTGCACCTCTTTTCCCGGCCTGTAGAATGCGGAGTTGCAAGTTTATTCCCAATTTATTCGTATGTTAAGTCTGTCACCTGCACCAAAGTAAGATGATCAAAATACATTTAACTTGTGTAAATATTATTCTGACAAAACAAATTCATACACGGTCTGTTTTTTGATTGGCAACCATAGCTTTTCCACTTGAATTTAATAGAAAAGTCAAAATGGGACAAATTTTTATCATTTCCAAAACAGCTCCATTTCGTTAAATCAGGTCAAGGATGAAAATGGAACAACATGAAACAGAAGAACATTGGTAAGATATATAATGAAAGATAGTTGGTCGTTGCAGGTCGCATTTTTAATTAATTTCGGTTCTTGTGTTCTTTGAAAAAACTTCAAGCCTGCCACAGTCGGTTCATTAACTTTGTTTCCTTTGTCAGACTACATGTATAATTGTTATCAAAATATAATTATAAGCTCTTGACAAGTGACATTGGTAGGTATATCAGAAAAATTTTCAAACTGATCAGAAAATTATAAAACTTATATCTTCTGAAAAGTAATGCAAAAAACAGATGAATTCTTTTGGAATTTTTAAAATATTCCTACAAGCAACAAAGATATTGAAGTTTTTTAACTGCAAAATTTCACCAAAAGTGTCCACGCTCTTCAGCTAAATACCTGTGACCACTGACCAGCGGTGATCACTCACCTGTAGCTGCGGCTCAAATTGCTTGTGACCAATTAGGGCAATTAGGGCTGTATGTTAATCTAATGACCCGGAAACAAACCCAAATTGGCGACCGCACGAGCACATGGCTGGGATGGCTTCCATGCAGATCATGTACTATAAATATTGCGCATCAAATAAGTTAACTATACTTCGCATGGTTAAATTTTCACGATTTTTCGACATAATATTGCAAATATCCTTAAATTTACTTGGCATGAATTACAAAAATTTCCATGCAGTACTTATCTGAAATTTTAAACATTTTGTCGAGGCAAAACTTTAAAACGTCCTAAAATCAAATTTCTCTAAGACTGCAACACGGGAAAATCACGTGACCGGAATTTACTCTTTGATTTACAGCTTATTTAGTAATTGGTTTGTATTAGTTTATTTACATGTCGGTAAAAGAGAGATTTAAGAAAAGGGATGTCATAGGTGAGCTGTTAGCAGGTCGGTCTCGGTTTTGCACTTCACTGCCCCTGGATAGTTACTACTGTAGCGCCCCTAGCAGATTGTAATATACCTAACATTGGCAAGTGACATATCCAGGGTTTATATTGTGTTATTAACCCTAGGACGATAAATTGTGTGTTAATGCTTTTATTTATTTATTTATTTATTTATTTATTTATTTTTTACCTGTACTGTATGTGTTACAAGACATAAAAGAGTGAAGAAAAGTATGGTTTTCTGGTCATACTAGCTAAAATGCGCAATACAGCACAACACCAATTTCATTGCCAAGGGTGAGCTCAGTCCGAAATTATATGTAAAAGATGCATTTACAACCCACAATTATGACCTACTTTCCGTTGGTGAAAACCAAGTAAGTAGGCATACCATGTGACTGTATCCCATGGTACTTGGCCAAATTTAACAAATTAATGTGGTGGTGGCTGCGAAGAAAAAAACTTAAGCACATAAGAGGGATAAAAAGTAGAGGGGAGCACTACACAAACCTTGGAAGAATAAAAGTAGGATTATACTGGAGAGGACACTGGCATGTCAACGGTTACATGCCTATTCGTCCCCGCACCGATACTCCCCCGCACCGCTACATCCCCACACCAATACTTCCCCGGACCGATACTCCCACACACCATTGCTTCGATACTGAGGGGGAGTATCGGTGCGGGGGAGTATCGGTGCGGGGAAGTGTTGGTGGGGGGGGAGTACCGGTGCGGGGATCTATCGGTGTGGGGTTGTATCGATGCTCATAAAACAAAAAATTACTTAGGGGGAGTATCGGTGCGGGGGAGTATCAGTGTGGGGGAGTATCGACATGACCCCATGTCAACAGTGTTAAATATGATGTTAAACATTGTGAGACCTTGCACTGAGCTTAGATGAATAACTGACCTAATGTGAAATGATGCAATTCTTACAGTCAGGCTGATGTCACATACCTTACCACTGGCAAGTTGAGGTAACACGGATTGCATTAACTTCTATTTTAAACTTGTCAGACTTCATGAGATTATATCAAACTTCATATTAATCACTTCTGTTGGGGGGGGGGGAGCATTTCAGTAGAGTCACCCCATCTCCCCATTTCTAAGGCAAAGTGCATGGATGACCAACTGTAAGAATGGCCAAACTGGTTTGATCTGGTGTGGTAGCCCCAGTAGTAGAAGTAGTACATGTAGTTGTAGTAGTAGAAATAGTAGCAGTGAAAAGTGTACACACTTTGAATGAATTGTGCATATGCAGGCCATTTCTGAAGAGGGCCAAGAATAAAAGTGAACATATAAAATGGACAAAAACAATGCTGGAGTCACATTTTTAACAAATAATATTCACATCTATTGGTGATGGTTATTTAAGGTAAACTATTTTAGACACAATTCTGTTATCATCTCAACAACAATATGGCATTTCCCTTGGATTGTCCTTTTGTTCCTTTGAAAAAAATTAATTGTTTAAATGAATTAAAATAATATTTGGTACATTGAAATATTTAATTTGGACAAGGAAATATTATGCAAGAATTTTCTAAACCCTTTACCAGTGGAGGTACATAAAAAGTTGGATCAAAAATTTGAAAAAAAAAGCTAAGGATTATTCAGAGGCAACAATGATTCAGCATTTGTTAAAAAAAACTTATGAAGATTTCTTTTATCCCCCATTGCCTCATGGAATACCTGGAGAATTTATATTTAAATTTTTACTCCTATGTGATTTTCATATATTAACTCACTATTTTCTGTAGGGTTATATGTTATTTCCGGACACATGGGCTCTTTTTACTGATACCTATATCTCAGAAACTTCATTTCTTTTCAGGCCTCCATCCCATTCCATACTGGATTGCCTTCCGTGGGAAGATGTTCTGTTCAAGAAGGTGTTTCCCAACCTGGCAGTACAGACACTCTTCAGCCTTAGGAGAGTAAGCAAGCAGTTTCATGAGTGTATCACATACTATTTCCAAACCAGTAAATGTCTCAACCTTAGCAGGATAGCAGCCAGATGTAATGGTGTTGCTTTTCAAATCATGACCAATGACAATAGCAACTTACAAGAATTAAACTTGAGAAACTCTAAAGACTGGCTGACTGATGAACTCCTTGTGCCAGTGCTGCAAAGAAACGGCCGACTTTTACTTATAGATATAAGTAACTGTACTCGCCTGACTAATGAGAGTATCCGTATCTTGGCTTTACATTGCCCTAACTTGTGTCGTATCACACTGAGGGAGTGTATATGGTTGAGTGTAGTGGCTGTCACCAACCTGGTTCTACACTGCAGAGGACTAACCCATGTAGATTTGTCTGGATGCTGGAACCTAAATGATGAGGCTGTAGTGACAATGGCAATGTGTTGTCAGCAGTAAGTCATGCTCATTGATTTATTGTTTGTTTGCATGTTCTATTTGTTAATGACTTCATACTTGATACAGCTGCTTTGTTTCAAAGAAAATATTTAAATCATACATTCATTCAAATTTATGAAATGTGACATTGCAGTTTGAAGTCTCTTTTAATGAACCTTCTTGCCCTTTGCATTTTAGACTGGAATTCCTGTCCATAGCAAAGATCTATGGGGTGACGGATCATGCAATAGCAAATGTAGCTAGCTACTGTAGACGACTGAAGCATTTAAACATGACTGGCTGTTGGAGGGTGACCAATGAGTCTGTCATGTAAGTTTTTGTTAGGTTTTTAACATTTTTTAGATGCATGTGTTAAGTAAACAAAACACAAGTTTCAATGAGTATAACACTCTGTATTAGAAATAATATATATTTTTGATTGTGCAGACACAATTGTACATTAAGCCATCATCAGAGTTTTTTAATGTTGCTGAATATTTTTCTTTTTAGTTAGCTTATTTTTTAGAAGAGACACATTATGCCTAAATAAACTATATAGCACTCTTTAATTGCTCCACTTACTCACTTACTCACTCACTCACATGCACGCACGCATGCACGCACACACACACACACACACACACACACACACACACACACTGAAAATCTGCACCAATAATAACTTATTTAATTAAATAAAAGATGTTGAAGAACTGCAAAAATGTGGCATCTTTCTTCATTTCAGACTTCTAGCAGAGTATTGCAGGGACCTGAAGGCACTGCAGATAAGAGAATGCAGGGATATTAATGAGCAAAGTTTGTGTAAACTAAGGGAGAAAAATGTGAAAGTGGACATACCTAAGTACCCATACACTATTGTCTGTCCTCTAACAAGGTCACTGCAAAGACTTAATGTACAAATATGATAGTCATTTAAGTCTGCACTTGACTTGCTCAAAATTGCAATGTTTTCTCCTTTTGGCAATCCTAATTTATTGTGAATGTATCAGATAAGTTGCCTACTGTCATTTCTTTCTAATGAGTAATTTTGTTAAAAATATTTTAAAGGATTTGTACGTAAATCAGAAGTTTGGTCATATAATATCATCTGGTAAAAATAATATTTATACAAATGAATGTTATACGAATTTAAGAAATTTGATCAGTTTCACCTAACTGATTCTTATAGCTTTCAATTGCATAAATCAGAAATCAAATAAAAATGGGAGGTTAAATCATTGTTATTTTGGGGCAACTGTGCCAAACTTTTTTTTTTTTTTTTTTTTTTGAAAAAGCAATGTTATATCTGTATATTTGCAATTTGATATGCAAGTTTCAAACAGTAATGGCAGATAATCAAAATTCTCTTTGTTCATGTAAATGGTGGATACTGACGATATTGTGATGTAATAGAATGTGATGCACGTAGAAAGACATTGCCTTTTAGAGCTCTTGTTTTAAAACGAGTATTCTGCTCAGTGGGAAGGGTTACTTATGTTCTAGGTGCACTTCTGTTTTGTCTTCTTTTACAAAACTCACTATTACAAATACACCTTAATGTTAAATACATATCTTTTTATCAAATGCTGGGTTGAAGTAGAGCATTTGAATTTTATCAAACTGTAAACCTGCTTTAATGCCACTTTTTTTTTTTTTTTTTTACTAAATATTCAATTTCTCCATTTTATCATCAGTGTAAGAGCAAGAGATGTTGTTTGTTTCATTATTATTGTGTAAAGTGTTTTAAGTCATTTTTTCTCACAGTTAATCAAACCAAGTTATGATATCTGAAATCTCAAGACCTGGGTAATTAACAAAGTGGATATTTTACCGATTCCTACCATGAATTGAATCCAAACCCCTCATAGGTTTAACTTACATGCCAAAATAATTATAAAAACACTGACCATACTAGTAAAATGTTGTATTGTGATATGTAAATAAACACATTTCATTTTAGAATTTCTTGGCTGCTTTTAATACCCCACCCCCAAAACAAGTCGATGCAAAAGACCGAATGTGTGCATCACCTCTAACACAATGTCCGATGATTTTTTTTAATCAGAGCATTGCTTTTAAATTCAACTAGCACACTGGAGGGGACCATTAGTGCACCTCTGCTCGTGTGGTGGGCACTGGTGGAACATTTGTATATAACAATTTAAGTGAGAGACCATAAGATAAAACAAGCCAAAAGGTTAAACGGTTTTTCACTTATCGTGTTTACGGTTAAAGTGCACGCCAACGGCGACGGCGACAGCGACGGCGACGACAGACGCAGATTACGGCTATATGTACAGACACATCTGTGTTTGTACATAAAAAAGCATTTCAATAAATCCTGGGTCCAAGCTTATGCAAAATCTGACGTTCTGACATATCAAAGTACACATCACTATACTACCGTATAAACGCGTGGATCCAGAATTTTGCTACAGGGCGCCCTCTCTTATTTTCATTCATGCCTAGCGTCCGTGTCCGATACACCACAACTGCATATTTTGTTCTTGACACACTGGCTAGCGGACGCGTTGTCAAAATTGCGAAAATGTAAAAAGATCGCAAATATCATATTTTTATTATGATTTTGTTAGGAGGGACAATATGATAAAAAATTTGCCGAGCCAATGTGATTATCAAACGGTAGACGAGGGCGATTTTACAGTGTATTTCATAAATAAACGTAGGGTGAAAAGGGGAATAGAAAATTGGTTGGTATTACCTTGCTTTGCTCATAATACTGCAGGCGGTGGGAGAAGAGAGTACCTCAGAAGCTAAGAGAGTTTCGCATGCCCGCTTTGATCCCCACACCACCCCCTTGGCCCGCCATTGCTACTTATATATAAATATTATTATATACTTATATATATATTGCGTAAATAATGTAGTCTAGTGAGCCTGCAAATGTATTCATACCATTTAGTGCTCAATAAACTTATCATTATTATAAAAGGGTTGTTAACTTCATTGAAATAAACGTCAACTGACAAGATAAAACTTAACAATAAAACTACCTATGATCTGTTTTGATGTGCACTCATGTTAAATGGTCTGCCGGTCTTCCGTTAAATTGTGTTACAACGGCAGAGACCAAGAAATCGATAAACCCAAGAACTCTTCATGATGTATTCAGATTGTACGCTCAGAATCCGTTAATCAAAGAACGTAAAAGGTTTTGTGACTCGGGGTATGTATGGTGAAAAACATCGCCAACAAAGCGACAGCTTACGTTTCCCAAATCAATTAATATATTGCACCATACTAACACAGTATCAACGTACATCAAGCAGTATACTGTTTCTTTGAGGATCGATACACCTACATTGCATTAAGTGAAGCGTTTGTCAAATGCTGAATAAATCGATGTCGCTGCACTGTCATTTCTGGGATCCGCTTCCAAATCTTGTTTTAAAAACCTACGCCACTAGTCTTTTGCCAGTTGCCCATGCCAGGCAACTGTGTCAGATTGTCGACATCACAAAGCGGAGTGGATTTTAGAAACAAAAGCATACATCGAGCCAACATCAATATCTTCTGGTTGAGGTAGATCTCGACTATACACTAAGTTAACCATCAGGTAGGTTTAGATTGGCCTATCTTTCTGGTCGCGAATAGAAAAGTATGGGTGCGCTTAAAAGGTGATGTAAAACTTTGAAAAAATATTGCGTTATATCAGTTTCATATCGTCAGGTACATGTACGAGTTGGGTAACTTACTTTACTCTACTCTGATTATTTTAAGTACAGAAAAGAATGCGTAAATGAAAGTGGTTCTTGTTAGATGCAAGGAATTAATCCTATTGCAACAGGTTTGGTAAACTACCTTCACATTTCGTTGAAAAATGCTATATTACTCAACTATAAAAAATGCTAGACATTAAGCCTAATGGGTTCTATTGTTTGGTGTTCCATATTTTGCAACTGGTTTTGAAAATAACCAAAACAGTTTGAAGAACTGTAGAAATATTAGACAGGATAAGACAGCGTTGGAACTTTATAACTGTGGGGATAAGGGATAGGGGCCTTCCATGACACTGTGCATCGTTACGGTTTCACTGAATATTTAACTAATTAAAAGTGAGTTGTACGATCTTTCTATAACATTGCGCAGTTGTAGAGAAAATAAAGGTGGTTGTTTTATTTTGATGTCATTTGATTTACGATAAGTCAAATACATGTATGAGGGGCAGGACCATATCAAATTTAGCAACGGTGCTTTTAACACTTAACTCAAAGTCTTATGATCTAGGTATCATCCCCGTCAAGCGCCCTAGCACTGGTCCAGCTAAAAACCTCTGTGTTTTGCGTTAAAGTGATAATAACTCTTCGTTTCGGCCAAAAAATGAATTTTCCTGGAGTAAACAACAATTTTCCCATACTTACCAAGGGTTAATGAATCCATTTTTACATTCAAAGTTAGTCCCTGGTTTTTTTCTAAAAAGTTTGGTTTTTTGTTAAAATCTCTTAAGAGATTTTAACAAAGTATAGCCATCAATGGAGGTCACGTGGTCTAAAGACAAGCTCAGATATCAGAATAATAGCTATAACTGCCGTTTTTGTGGTAAAACAGAATATATTATATTTCTATGAGTTATTCACTATGTTTTTATTGTGAAATATAGATCTCATACGAAGAGTTATTATCCCTTTAAGCATCGGTTTGATAGGTGTTTAATTTGATGTAGACGTTTCAGGCGTGCTATCATGCAGTGTGCTATCCATTTAAATAATAACGCAAACGTCATATAATCCATCATTCAGCTTTGTTCTAAGCTATTTTATTGCAAATGTATTACTTGAATGATAGGCCTATTAAGCCTTCATTGCTTTCAACAAATGTATTGATAGGGCCTACCACTTTAAAAACAAAAAGTCAAAAACTCAGCCCAACTCGATCCCCTATGAAAATGACAAAAGCAGCTCTTAGTGACTTAATTGGGTCGGAAGTTAAATAAAAAAGTAATAAGGTACATATAATGTAGTTTCAAGGGGGTTCCGAGATCATTGACACATGCCGCCAGTCACCACCAAGGAGACGCAGTTCACCAGCCACGCTGTCTGGCAGTTAAACAGCATACACAGGTGTGAATTGAGACTGCAAATGACACCTACGGAATCACCACCTGACCATAGAAAAATTATGTGAACATCAGATAAGAGGATGAAATCCATGTGGGAATAAAACAAAACTGCAAACAAACCCCACTTCCATTGATTAGTAAGAGGCAAACTACCCTGGACACTGGTCACCGACTGCATGGTGTCCCTAACAACTTTCCAGTATTTATCAGCTGTATTACTCTACTGAGTCCGAAATCAAAAGAGGACAAAAGAAATTGCGCCCTCTTCTTGATATCCTAGATCCACTAGAGTAATTTTAATGTCATTTGATTTGATTTGATCGTAAATTTAAAGCCAGATAAATACATAGTACCAAGAGTGCATCACCATTTAAGATTGATCACTTACATATTTCATATTTCCCTAACAGGGGGCACTGCAAGCAAGCGCACAAGCTGCTTTACCGTAATAATGGAAGGATAATTTCCCACATGAGATCACAACACAATCACCTTCAGATAAATTTGTTTGGGTTTCATATATTTGCTAGGAAAAGGGAGGCCGACGCTTTCCAACCAACACGCTGCAGGCTGTTATAGCTGTGTATTGCAGAAAATACACAGAAGATGGCTGATGTCAACCAACAGAAGCCGAGCGCACCAAAACGGGTACTGAGCGTGCCATACAGAAGACTGTCCGAGGAGGAGGCTCAGTTACCAGCGACTGCATACGGAAACAGACGGTATGCTATTAGGGAAAACTTGAACTATTGAACTGTATATTTTACGTTGAAATACTGTGTGCTAGCGTGTGTAAGTGGCGATTACGTATTTGATATATTGCACAGTTCTATTTGTGCGTTTGTCAGTGACATACATTGTACTCGTATAGTGTTTAGAATGTTTGAAATGAAATTAATTTTTTTGCTCGTTATCCAGGCCCTTAATTAAAGCTCTAGGATAACCGTGCCGCTTTAAAATCATATGGAGTACGCTGTAATGCCGACCAGTGGTTATTTTTAACACTGGTCTGTGAATTCAGAGATGTGTCTTTTAATATTGTAAAGTCATCACAACCTTGATCTAACGACCGCTGAACGGACTGGGAAGCAGGAGCGTGGATGCGGAACGGGGGCGAGTGGAGGGGGGGGGGGGCGTTAAGAAAATAAATTAAGCTTGTTCAGGGTTTTCAGCTTGCATTTTCTTTATTTTCGTCATATTTCATTTTAGTCACTTGCAATTATAACACTGCTGAAATAATAATAATAATAATTGTGAGATAGCGTTTGCTTTACACATGCTTGTTATTGATTTCCCACACTCAATGATTGTGTTCATCGTTTATATTATCTTACATGACACATATTACGGTTAATAGTATTCCACAGAGACCACGTCTAATATGGCAGCTATTCTTTTCAAGGCACTGGATAATTTATGAGGGTATATGGACTACAGTAGTTAATTCCTGCAAGATATACTGTAAATAACCCTGTATATAATACTGTGCACATTGAACATATTCACATGACCATGTGTCTTTCAAAGCTTTTTTTGATGCACATACAGTTAGCTTCATTATAAGTATTTTCAGGATGGGGGGGGGGGGGGAGGTCTTGGTGGATATGATCTGCCAACATTTCTGAATTAAATGTTAAAAACTGGGTTACTGGCTATTTCTCTCCTGCTTGTCCGATTGTTGTGGAAATTACACACATACATCTGGTACATGCACATGTAACTGACCTTTTTTTTGGTGGGTTAGAAGTTATGTTATATATTTTCATTTCATTTAGTGAAACTGGTTCATAAATGCATTGGGCTGTTTCTATCTGACAGCTAGCATGTAGCAAAAAATGGTTATCAGTGTCATATTTCATCCACAATATACCAAAACAAATTTATATTGACATGAAATCAGCATGCACTTTGGGGTTTTGTCATGCTTAGACAAGTTGATTATTTATGACCAGTTCTTAGCTGTTCACAAGCTGGGCAAGCACATCATGATCAGTGTGGTGCTGATATGGTGCATATTGATTACTTGGTCATCAACTGGAGGTTGTACTTGTCGCGACTCTTGAAGCAATATATGGGTATCTATTCATGTGAAAGCAACCCATATATCTCAGTTTTTTTTTTTTTTTTTTTTTTTTTTGTGATTTCTCAGTTTTTTTTAGGTGTTACATATAATTTTTTGCACTGCTTTGTTTGTCTATGACTGAGTAATCATTACAGAGAAAGTAATTGAATATGGAAAAACGGATATATATATATATAGTAGGGCATCTGTATGAAAGAATGTATGAATATGATGATCGAGTTTACCCAAGATAAATGAGTAAATGAATAAGGCATATCATTTGTTTGTAAATCTGTGTAATTGTGTGTGGAAAAATCACTTTTGTATGAATTTATATTTCAATTTGTATCAGTTTACTTCCAATTCTCCTGTAACTCAATAATATTGAAATCTCTCGAGACATTGCTGCAATGAAGACGTAAATAAATAAATGAAATTATTAAATGCTTTGAAAGATGACACATGCCTGAGAACCATACAATGTACTATAACCCATCTGTTTAGTTACTACTGCATTGTCATCTTCTCGTGGACGGATATAAAGTTCCCTTTCATGATCTTTTATAAGCTATGGCCGCAGGCAAATCACAAGAGAAATTATGTTATTTTAGTGTTAACAATGCATACATATCAAGTCGTGCAATCATAGATAAAATACTACCAGCGAAGAAATGTATGTTGTCTTGCAGTATATTCTTGAGTTGAAAATAATATAATTTTTGCTATCTTGGGCTTGGTTCATTCAAAATGAAGAGAACAATAAATTTAGCCAGGGGTAGAAGTTTTTAGTAATGCCTCTAAAAACAGAAAGTGTGCCAATAAAACAGGTTGATTTAAAGATAATTAAAGATTTCTAGAGGTTCTTTATTTTTGTACACCTGGGTGTATATAAGGATTCTGGGTATGTAAATGGAAATTATGAAAGAGTTGATAAAATCCTATTTGTAACCATTATGTTAATAAAGCACAATGAACCAAATTGATAATCAAGCAGTTAGTCCATTGTCGTTTAATGGAGTGCATGTGCTAATATTTCATGAAGCTTATTGATGTATGGGAAAAATAACTTACTCAGTAGTGTCAACATGAGTTTTAGAGCAATGATGATGACTATACTCTTTACTTAGACTCTTCGCATCTACATATTTATGCTCTACATAGCCACATATATGCTGTTCATAACCTGGCAAAAAAAGCAGAAGAATGCTTGTACATTGTAATATACAAGGTGTCTGCACTCTTCCAAAAAAAAAAAAAAATTGATTGAGTGAACACACATATGTACAAACATTAATCAGCATTAAATACAAAAAGATTATAAATAACTAATGTTCAATTGAAACTTATAATAATTCTTCATACCTGATCTATTTTTTATCAGTGCCACACTGAGGGGATCTAAATGATACTGTGCCATTCTCACAAAATGCCATGACCTAAGCAATGCAGGCGTCACACAAAAAAGTAACCATAACAAAAGATATCCAATAGATATGTAAAAGGATGTATATATGTATCAGCCTGTGTACAACTGCCATAAAAGATAGTTGATGTGTACTGCTGCAGATGTAATACTTTTAAGAGAATTGGTCAATATTCGCTAATCCAGCTGTTCTTTTTAATATTCATAAAACCCGCTATAAATCCAATTTCTAAATTGTTGAATTGTTAATGTGCCTTTATTTTTTTAGAAAATAAACTTACTCATGTGCACAATTGCATTATTATGAGAGGTCTGGTGCGATTGAGGACCCAGTTATTTTAAAAGTATTACTGGCAAATATAGATTAGACCAAAACCACCAGGTGGCAGTAGTCTCTGCATGTGCACTTCATGGGAATCCACCAACTGTACCTAAAACCATACATACATACATGTTTATAACAGACCCTGAAGTTTCTTGTCATTAAATCCCTGTACATTAACTTGTGACATTAATCATTGCCTAAACCATGTAAAATACAGTATCATTTCTGTGATTGGAACCCTCAGTATGTTTCCAAATCAGTAAAAGTCATGGATAATGGATTTTCTGATAAACGACTGCTAATACTGCCTGTACGTATACATGCTGATTTCCATTGGATTTTCACAGAATAGTCTGCTGATCAAAAGCACTCACAACCAACTGCATTTGATCCAACAACGTTCTCTTTGATGGCAGTATGCTTGTCAATGAAATAAAGCTTTGGTTGCTTGGTTAGCCTTGTTTGGTGAATTATACATGCACAGTGTACTGTGTATTACAAGTGTGTATAGCTACTCGTACATGTACATTTACTGGTATTAGTACAGTGTATATATATCTAGCATCTGCTGCATGTGCAATTTAAATATCTCTCATGCCAAGCATATGGAAAATTGTCCTCAATAAATTTTATACTTAGTAGTTTGGATGGAAAATTGATCACAACTGAAAAGAAAAAGTGTCTGATCAGGTGGCATTGTACTAGTATAGGTAAACATGTAATTCATATTTATATAATTGGAATGATTACAAATGCATATTCCTAAATATAGGTTATGTTTTTTTAATTGTTATTAATATAACAGTTAAAAAAAGAGAAGCATGATAATTGCATAATAATTTGATTATATACACAGTGTGTGTGTGTGCGTGCGTGCGTGCATGCGTGCGTGTATGTGTGTGTGAGGCAAAAACAAACTACTAGTAAATCAAAAAAGATGAGATGCCTGAGTTGATTGCTTCTTGCTCTTGAAAATTTTTAAATAGCTGTCCATACTTCGTCAAATATCAACTATTTTTAAAACCATGGTTAAGGAGAATAATTCAAAACACTTTAGAAATTAAAAACTTATCACTTAATATTATCTGGCTATATTCTGGAAATTTCCCTGATCTACTGATATTTTTAGTGCTGGTGAGATATTGGTTTCTGCATATCAAGGCAGGGAATATTTGAAGTAATTAAGGCATGGTGGAAGCCATGATCGAAGCATTAAGTCAATGGCACAAATGAATATCAAGATCCCGTATATAACCCGCACATGTAGATGCGCTTTCTAATGACTTCCTCAGAAACAAAGGCCATCTGTGTCTGTTAATTCCTGTGTGGAATCCATAGAGTACAACACAGCTAGAATTGAGACGGTGCTCTCTTTAGATATTGTGGGTTTCTAAGAAATAATGAGTATTAAAGTACATTATAGTCAATACCTAAAATGCCTCAAACCTATATTTTGTGTGGAAGGAAAGTCACGAAGAGCTTCTTTGTCTCTACAAAGAGTAAACTGTGAGGAGACAGCTCAGTGAAGCATACAGAATTTTTTTTTTTTTTTGCGATTAATTAATGAAGTCTTACAGGAAACTTTTCATCAGCTGGGGCAGTAGTTTTTGAGATATGGCCAGCATAATCTCATCTTTTGAGGTTCTGCCATATATGTGTGTGTGTGTGTGTTTGAATGGCATCTATTACTTAAGGGGACGCATGTGTGGGAAATGGAGTTGTATTATCAGCTGCTGTCTGTACAGTTGCAGTACTTCATTCTTGGTCTGCTGTTATTTACTTGAAGCCTGTGACATGTCATGCATGATAAAGTTTATCCACAGGTAAATATGCATTTAAAAAGTTGTTGATTGATTTTCATATGTTAGCCATCAATTCTTTCTTCGTTAACTTGCAATTAAACACAGTTTAAGGAAAGAAACACGGATGAGTTTCAGGCAGGCATAGTGCACCATAATCGCCTAGAGGGGCAGAGTACAATACTAGTATTATTTTTTTCTTGTTTTCTTTCTTTTTTCTGTAAAATCATTTTTAGCATTTTTAGCATTTTTCCAGCATGGCATTGGGTAATCGCAAACAATTGTNTTTTTTTGCACTGCTTTGTTTGTCTATGACTGAGTAATCATTACAGAGAAAGTAATTGAATATGGAAAAACGTATATATATATATATATATATATATATATATATATATATATATACTCAGTATATATATATTGTAGGGCATCTGTATGAAAGAATGTATGAATATGATGATCGAGTTTACCCAAGATAAATGAGTAAATGAATAAGGCATATCATTTGTTTGTAAATCTGTGTAATTGTGTGTGGAAAAATCACTTTTGTATGAATTTATATTTCAATTTGTATCAGTTTACTTCCAATTCTCCTGTAATTCAATAATATTGAAATCCCTCGAGACATTGCTGCAATGAAGATGTAAATAAATAAATGAAATTATTAAATGCTTTGAAAGATGACACATGCATGAGAACCATACAATGTACTATAACCCATCTGTATAGTTACTACTGCATTGTCATCTTCTCATGGATGGATATAAAGTTCCCTTTCATGATCTTTTATAAGCTATGGCCGCAGGACAAATCACAAGAGAAATTATGTTATTTTAGTGTTAACAATGCATACATATCAAGTCGTGCAATCATAGATAAAATACTACCAGCGAAGAAATGTATGTTGTCTTGCAGTATATTCTTGAGTTGAAAATAATATAATTTTTGCTATCTTGGGCTTGGTTCATTCAAAATAAAGAGATCAATAAATTTAGCCAGGGGTAGTAGTTTTTAGTAATGCCTCTAAAAACAGAAAGTGTGCCAATAAAACAGGTTGATTTAAAGATAATTAAAGATTTCTAGAGGTTCTGTACACCTGGGTGTATATAAGGATTCTGGGTATGTAAATGGAAATTATGAAAGAGCTGATAAAATCCTATTTGTAACCATTATGTTAATAAAGCACAATGAACCAAATTGATAATCAAGCAATTAGTCCATTGTTGTTTAATGGAGCGCATGTGCTAATATTTCATGAAGCTTATTGATGTATGGCATATGTAACTTAGTAGTGTCAACAAGAGTTTTAGAGCAATGATGATGACTATACTCTTTACCTTTACTTAGGCTCTACGCATCTACATATTTATGCTCTACATAGCCACATATATGCTGTTCATTAAACCTGGCAAAAAAGCAGAAGAATGCTTGCACATTATAATATACAAGGTGTCTGCACTTTTCCAAAAAAAAAAAAAATTTTTATTTTGATTAATTGAACACACATATGTCGGCATCACCTTTACTTTACAGAGACTGATAAAGATATTGTTACAAACATTAATCAGCATTAAATGCAAAAAGATTATAAATAACTAATGTTCAATTGAAACTAATAATAATAATAATTCTTCATACCTGATCTATTTTTTATCAGTGCCACACTGAGGGGATCTAAGTGATACTGTGCCATTCTCACAAAATGCCATGACCCAAGCAATGCAGGCGTCACACAAAAAAGGAACCATAACAAAAGATATCCAATAGATATGTAAAAGGATGTATATATGTATCAGCCTGTGTATAACTGCCATAAAAGATAGTTGATGTGTACTGCTGCAGATGTAATACTTTTAAGAGCATTGGTCAATATTCTGAATCACATCTTGTATGCTGACGACCTTGTCCTAATATCGGCATCTAAAGATGGTCTACAAAATAAACTAATGGCACTGCAAGCTTACTGTAAAAAGTGGAAACTAAACATAAATGAAAAAAAGTCCAAGATCATGATATTTAATAAAAAAGGAAAATTAGACTCTGCAACAACATTTACAATAAATAATATAGCCATTGAATCAGTAAAAGAGTACAATTATCTGGGATTAACCTTTACAAATACAGGTTCAATGAAAAAAGCAATTGAAAATTTAAAGAAAAAGGCTCTAAAAGCAACTTTTGCTCTTAAAGCAGCCCTGTCCTCAAACAAGATAACATCTCCCACACTCAACTTAAAACTTTTTGACAAAACCATCAAGCCCATCTTACTATATGGGTGTGAAGTTTGGTCTGAAGAAATATTCAAGGAAAAACAAATGTCACTTACAAAACTAAATAAATTTCCTTTTGAACAACTACATCTAAAAATGTGCAAATGGGCACTAGGTGTACGAAAAAATGCTATGAACAATGCCTGTAGAGCTGAATTTGGAAGATTTCCACTCTATTCTGATATTGCAAAACAGACACAGAGATACAGCGCCAGACTGAAAGAGCTACCTTCAAACAGATTGGTCAAAAACATTTAATTATGAACAGGAGCAAAAAGAAAAAGGACCCTGTTGGTCTGAATCAATAAGAACATTTATACAGTGTTGGGGTCTGGGCCATAAAACTGATACACAAACACTAAATAACTTTGAAAACCTAAGAGATGCTATCAACAATAAAATTGAGGAACTATTTTGGAAAGACCTGGAAAGTGATAACTACAGTAAACTCAGGATTGACAGATTACTTAAAAAAACCTACACCCCTGAAAAATATCTGTCAATGAAAGTCACCCCATCAGAAATGAAGACTATTGCAAAAATGCGGATTAGTGACCACAAATTAGAAATTGAACGTGGCCGCTATACGTCCCCTAAAACCCCTACTGAAAATCGCAAGTGCCCCCACTGTAATGAAATTGAAACGGAGATCCACTTTTTACTGAAATGTGAAGAACATAGTGACAGAAGAATTAGATTAATGATACCTCCTGAGCAGAAAACAGATCATGAAAAAATTCAGTGGCTGCTCAGTCCAAAAAGTGAATCGTGTTTGAGAACATTATATCTTTATATAACTGAAAGTTTGAAAAAACGACACACCCATCAATAGCAATAGTCGTTTTATTCTGTGCTGCTTCCCAGTAATCATTCCATAAGTATTGTATAGATTTGTATAATTTGTTGCTAAGTTGTTATGACTAGTGTAGAGAGCCTGTAAAATGTAATATGTATGCATTTTAGTGCTCAATAAAGATTATTATATTCGCTAATCCAGCTGTTCTTTTTAATATTCATAAAACCCGCTATAAATCCAATTTCTAAATTGTTGAATTGTTAATGTGCCTAAACATTTTTAGAAAATAAACTTACTCATGTGCACAATTGCATTATTATGAGAGGTCTGGTGTGATTGAGGACCCAGTTATTTTAAAAGTATTACTGGCAAGTTAGATTAGACCAAAACCACCAGGTGGCAGTAGTCTCTGCATGTGCACTTCATGGGAATCCACCAACTGTACCTAAAACCATACATACATGTTTATAACAGACCCTAAAGTTTCTTGTCATTAAATCCCTGTACATTAACTTGTGACATTAATCATTGCCTAAACCATGTAAAATACAGTATCATTTCTGTGATTGGAACCCTCAGTATGTTTCCAAATCAGTAAAAGTCAAGGATAATGGATTTTCTGATAAACGACTGCTAATACTGCCTGTGCGTATACATGCTGATTTCCATTGGATTTTCACAGAATAGTCTGCTGATCAAAAGCACTCACAACCAACTGCATTTGATCCAACAACGTTCTCTTTGATGGCAGTATGCTTGTCAATGAAATAAAGCTTTGGTTGCTTGGTTAGCCTTGTTTGGTGAATTATACATGCACAGTGTACTGTGTATTACAAGTGTGTATAGCTACTCGTACATGTACATTTACTGGTATTAGTACAGTGTATATATATCTAGCATCTGCTGCATGTGCAATTTAAATATCTCTCATGCCAAGCATATGGAGAATTGTCCTCAATAAATTTTATACTTAGTAGTTTGGATGTAAAATTGATCACAACTGAAAAGAAAAAGTGTCTGATCAGGTGGCATTGTACTAGTATAGGTAAACATGTAATTCATATTTATATAATTGGAATGATTACAAATGCATATTCCTAAATATAGGTTATGTTTTTTTAATTGTTATTAATATAACAGTTAAAAAAAGAGAAGCATGATAATTGCATAATAATTTGATTATATACACAGTGTGTGTGTGTGCGTGTGTGCGTGCATGCGTGCGTGTATGTGTGTGTGAGGCAAAAACAAACTACTAGTAAATCAAAAAAGATGAGATGCCTGAGTTGATTGTTTCTTGCTCTTGAAAATTTTTAAATAGCTGTCCATACTTCGTCAAATATCAACTATTTTTAAATCCATGGTTAAGGAGAATAATTCAAAACACTTTAGAAATTAAAAACTTATCACTTAATATTATCTGGCTATATTCTGGAAATTTCCCTGATCTACTGACATTTTTAGTGCTGGTGAGATATTGGTTTCTGCATATCAAGGCAGGGAATATTTGAAGTAATTAAGGCATGGTGGAAGCCATGATCGAAGCATTAAGTCAATGGCACAAATGAATATCAAGATCCCGTATATAACCCGCACATGTAGATGCGCTTTCTAATGACTTCCTCAGAAACAAAGGCCATCTGTGTCTGTTAATTCCTGTGTGGAATCCATAGAGTACAACACAGCTAGAATTGAGACGATGCTCTCTTTAGATATTGTGGGTTTCTAAGAAATAATGAGTATTAAAGTACATTATAGTCAATACCTAAAATGCCTCAAACCTATATTTTGTGTGGAAGGAAAGTCACGAAGAGCTTCTTTGTCTCTACAAAGAGTAAACTGTGAGGAGACAGCTCAGTGAAGCATACAGAATTTTTTTTTTGCGATTAATTAATGAAGTCTTACAGGAAACTTTTCATCAGCTGGGGCAGTAGTTTTTGAGATATGGCCAGCATAATCTCATCTTTTGAGGTTCTGCCATATATGTGTGTGTGTGTGTGTTTGAATGGCATCTATTACTTAAGGGGACGCATGTGTGGGAAATGGAGTTGTATTATCAGCTGCTGTCTGTACAGTTGCAGTACTTCATTCTTGGTCTGCTGTTATTTACTTGAAGCCTGTGACATGTCATCCATGATAAAGTTTATCCACAGGTAAATATGCATTTAAAACGTTGTTGATTGATTTTCATATGTTAGCCATCAATTCTTTCTTTGTTAACTTAACTTAAAGAAACACGGATGAGTTTCAGGCAGGCATAGTGCACCATAATCGCCTAGAGGGGCAGAGTACAATACTAGTATTATTTTTTTCTTGTTTTCTTTCTTTTTTCTGTAAAATCATTTTTAGCATTTTTCCAGCATGGCATTGGGTAATCGCAAACAATTATCAATAGATGACTGTGTATTGATGAAGACGCTAGCTAGTAATGGACTGACAGTGTATGTATTGATCATCAAGATGTATAAAGATAAAAAACATGATGTTAGTAGCTAGGTGCAGGTGCTAGGTCATTCCTTGTATCTAAAACCATTTTAATGTCTTTTGTTTATCAGAGGATCCAGTTTTAGCATATGTGAAACACTAAGAAGTTCCAATTAATTAAATTTGGTGCAGTCAGCTGAACTAAATTATTGACTAATCAAGAACTATGAAATCAATAGAGCCAACAAAAGACTTGACATGCTATGCTGGATTTAGACAGTAAATAGGATTTTTCAGGAGGGGACAGATGAAAACATCCATTGGGATTTAACAGTCTTTACCCATGAAAGATATCACATGCTTATTTTCCCTAATATCCTTGATGATGTGATTTCAGAAGTAGTTGGGATGGGAGGTGATTTAAGCATAGCATGCAGCAGTCACACTTTCCCCTTTTTTATTTGTAATCATCACCCCAAAATTAGACCAAATGTGCCAGTTAATGCCCCTTGTGTGATCAGATGACAAACAGCTGTAAGAAAGATATATCATGTAACAGTATATAAATGTGTTAAAACAAGGGTTGGTCGTGCAACAGGTTAATTCATCACTGTATTTTCAGCCCTGCCTGTAAAGCAAAGATTGACATGTAATGCAACTGTTTGATTTAACAGTTAACAGGTCATTGGGAAACTGTTCCAAATGTCACTTGTAATCTTTCCCTATGCTAGCAAGTCAATAGACCAAGTAACTGTTACACATCTTACTTTTTGATATGGCCCCCCCTCCTCATACTAGCAGCAGTACTGGGGTTTATTTCTTCTATTTTCATCTGGAGGACTGGGTGAACCGGGCACCCTGTTTTCTACTTTATATGTGGTGATAGAATCCCTAGAGACAGAAAAGACAGCACTGTGGACAGTAGAATGGAGAAACAGCAAAAACATCCTAGATCTAGCACTAAAAAGATTGTGAGTCATCTGAGCAAGTCCAGAGATATTGATACTTTTGCTATTCTTTGCAGCGTTCAAGAAATTGATGGGAATTTCTTTGAGAACTTTGCAGCTCTGTCGTGGAAACAAGAGAATCATAGGTTGCGCACAGCACATGAGGTAAGTGTTTTATTGCCTTTCTTGTTTACCTATTTTTATTTGCTTTGAGTTTTTTCTTTTAAATACGAGATGGGCAAGGTGTGTACATGTAGTATTTGCTTGGGTTATATCAATAGTGATACAGGCAAAACAGATTGCCATTAGACATGGTGGGTGTATAAGTGTCTGGATGTTGAATTTTAACTGTTCTTCACTGAAACAAAAAGCAGTTACTGAACACATTTTGAAAAAAAGATTTTATATGATTTATTAAAGAGCTAAGGTTGTCAGCTGCCTGTCAATACTTACTGATGTACATTAACCATGAGAGTGATGAGACACTAGTGTTAAATTATTGCATTTCAAATTAAACTGTTTTAGTTTTAAATTAATCTCCATGGAAAATATTATCTGGACCACCAGCTTGGAGTAGGGGGAGGGCAAGTTTGATCCAGAAGAAATTTGTACATGTTTACAAAGTCCTGATAAGAAAAAATGTTTGATTTATGTAAATTTAATTTAGCAGAGTCAACCTTAAAAGCTCAAGACAGTTTGATAACAGTTTATTTAAGTATACTTTACTCATTTATCATGTCATGCCTACTCACAGACCTTTATACACATTAGTCCCTACAAAAATGGAAACTTAAAGGGCTATGAAAAAAAAATTGGCAACACATTGCTGGAAGGATTGTCCTATATATATATATATATATATATATATATATATATATATATATATATATANATATATATATATATATATATATATATATATATATATATATATATATTCTTTTCAAAACAATAAGAAAATTATAGGACAATAGGAAAATAATCATAAATAGTTTGCTTACATACCTGTAATTAGGTATGTCACAGACACAGTATACAAACATCAACTCCAAATCTGTCAAAAAACTCCAAATTCCAATTTTAAAGGGATAATTAACAAGTGATTGAATGAGTTTCATATTTCAAAATAAAAACATTTTAAACAACCCATAGAAATAAAAGAAACTCCATTTTACCCCAAAACAGGGGTTATTGAAATTATTATAATGGAATCTGTGCTTGCCATCAGACCACATACGGACCTTCATAGATGGCTATACCAGTACCTCCTTAATTATCTCACAAGAGATTATTACTAAAAACAAAACTTTTTAGAATAAAACATGGACTTACGTTGAATGTCAGAATGGATTCATTAACCAATGGTTAGTATGGGAAAAATGTTGATTACCCCTGGAAAATGTTGTTTTTTTTTCATAACAAACAGTTGTTATCTCTTTAAGGTAAAAAAAGTGCTGAAAGCTATTTCCTATATCTAGCTATCATGTAAAATAATAATAATTATATAATCTGTGTATCCCAACTGTGTATGATATGGCATCAGTTTCCATCACCCTTTATGTTTTATGATTATTCATACCAATAAAATACCCACACACAGGCTTTACATTCATGAAGATGCTCAAACAAGCATGCCTATTTTAAATGTAAATTTACATGTACTGTGTGCATGGATGCACATGCAGATAAATAACAGCAAGTACATTCATGCACACACATGCACACGTACACACACACACACACACACACACTTTACAAAATCTGTACTTCAATTTCAATGTCTTTTATTTGTTTCTGTTTGTTACAGTTGCAAAGTTTAGAAAAGGGCAAGGTAATAGTCTGCATTTTTGTTTTGATTTTGATTTGCTTTATACATCTTTAGATTTTTACATCTTTAGAATCCCTTTATGTCTCACTAACATCAATGCTCCTGCAGCAAAAGGTAATCTCTCCTGTAGAGCTTTAGGGACCATTCCCAGACATTGTACTAACTGTGGATCGATCTCCAAGGGGATTCTCGCTAAATTGCAATCAACTTCAGCAGCTTATATGTCTGTCAGACCTACTGAAGCTGCTAGGGGGTAATTAATTATCGTTTAGCAGGTTCAGTAGACGTGCCATCTACTAGTAAGCTGAAAGCAATTTAGCGTGAAACCCCTTGGAGATGGATTGATCCTGTTAGGCATGGGAACCCAGTCTTAGAATGCATAAACTGCTTGCTGTAATTTTCCCTAGTAGCATGTACATGTCTAATGCCACTGCCCATGTGTTGGCTCCTCAGTATGAGATCAGTACGCCATAATCTTAACTAAATGCTATTGATTAAATGCATGTTAGATTTATTGCTGGTTATTGGGTCAGTCATTCTGGCCATTTGTGTGATTTTGCCTATAAGAATGATTATATGTAGAATGATCTAGCTGGTGTTTACCAAAGCCAATAGGGGTACTGTACAGTAGTGATACATGACATGGTAACATATGGACAGTCTTTCTTGGGTTATACTAGCTCACTTTTTGGCATAGATATGTAGTGTACACCTCAGTGATACCTAAACTTATTGTATTAAACTCTGTGCACAGTTTATTTATTAGTAAGCCTCAATGCAAATGTGACACTGATACATCTAGAATTATACCCCCCCCCCTAATTTTTTAAACACATTTTGAAACAATATGTATATGAGGCGTAGGCAAAGGGCATTGTATCTTTCCTTTTCCAGTTTGCTGAACTTGCCATTTTGATTTGAAAAAGGGAGAGGAAGCCAGGCATTTGCCTCCTCTGGATCTACTAATCTATAAAGAAAGTGCTGGAAGACTGAAAATAAGTACTGCATTTCAATCTCCATTTGGAATAAACATTAAGTTAGAAGGTCACAAACTTCCACTGGAGACTTGTGTACTATTAGCTACATTGTACCTAAACTGTCATCAATTTGAACTGTCACAAAAATTAGTCGTGGCAAATTTAGACCCTGTTTCTGTTCCAGTTATGGTCTGTGTGTCAAAGTCTGTTGATAGTAATATTATTGTTACCATCTGATTTCTGCAGGCCTGGGATATAAATGTTTTCAATTCAGTGGTTTTGGTGTTGAAAGGCAATCAGCTAGCTTGGCTTCAATTATATGACCATATATATATATATATATATATATATATATATATATATATATATATCATGAATGTGCTAAAGAAGAGCCAATACCTTGGAGCATGATACATCCTTGGCTGAAAGTTACGTGTAGGGCCACGGGCCCAACTTGGTCCCTTTTGGGTTGTTCCAGTAGGATTTTCCTAAATGAACTAACTAGCAGGTGGTGGTAGTGTACCCTCTGCAAGGGCCGCAGAGAGATTTTTTCATTATATATTTCTTCTGGCAAATTCTGTGCACATTTGTCTACTTTTTAGTGCCCAGAATGATGTCCAGTAAGAATTTTGCACCAAATTTAGAAATGATGTCATGGCCTATGGCCATCTGATAGAGAGCTATAGTAGCAGTAGCCTGGCCCTAGTTGAGCTTCACAATATAATGTATGGGATATTCATGGGATTCTTGCGGAAGTCATTATACACTGTAGGTTTTCATTGGAATTTGCTTTGAACATACCAGTTACTGTATCAGAATTATCTTCTAATTTTCTCCAGGCTATTGTCATTATGGTGAACATACACAGTTAATGATTCGATGGTCTTTCAAAAGCCCATGTTATTAGATCATGTCCAGAGTTCATTTTGAACTATAAGACATCTGACTTGGGAAGCTGCTATGACATGGCTGTTTGTTCTTACACTAGCTTGATACTGCTGGGTAGGTGGTGAAGTTAGTTCAGAACAGCTCCAGGTACATATATAGCCTTATATTATGCTTAACCAAAAAGGTTACTTATTTAAAACATTTCTGAATTGTTTTAATCGCTGTCAACTTGGAAAACTATGCTTTATAACCCATCAAATTTTTGTTTCACTGTAAACAACCTTGTTAGCATCATTAATATTTTAGGTATTCTTATGGCTTGATTGGCTCATGGGGACACCAAACATTTAGATTTTTTATAAGAGATTCTTATGAGAAATTTGAAAAACTTTTTCACCATAGTGAAAATTTTTTGTAAGATATTTTGTGATTTCTATAGTAAGATAGGTGTTTAATTTATAGGGTCATTAAAAGGAAACTGTTCTTTGTGTGATTAAGATTGATTAATTGGCATTTATGGCCCACTGAGTACTTTGCATGGTGAAAAGGCAGTAATTACTTGACCATATTGATTCATCACCTTCTCAAACATTTACTCACTTCTTTGCTTTAGATGATTTAATATTTTCATTGAAATATCAATTTTTGTTAGATAATATTTTCTGTTGTTTGACGTGATGATGTTTAATAAGCCAGAAATAACATTGCATGACATATTTTCTTTATGTCTCAAAGACACAGTTTGTATCATAGTCAAGGTGGAAATCTAGGCAGATTTTGAATTGGTTTGGGTGAGAACTCAAAGGGAATCATGTCTTGGTAGATTTTCAATTTGTGAGAATTACTACTTCATACACTCTTCCACTGCTTTCTTAGTTTTGTTTTTTAATTACATTATACAACAGTTCCAAAATATACCAACATGTATGACCAAACAGGTACCAATTAACCTGCTGCACTATTTGGGGTCTCAAAGAAAATTGAAATCAAAGTAAATCTTTTCTTGTCATCTAATCAAGACCACATGGACCTGCATAAATGGTTATATTGGGTCCGTGTGTGGTGTGGTGGGGGGGGGGGGGGCAAAGTGATTTCCAGTTCATTTTTCTGACGAAATGGAAATCACTTTGCCCCGCCATACACGGACAATATTGGTACCTCTGTAACAATCTCTTAAGAGGTTATTGCAATAAAACAAACTTTTTAGAAAAAACATTGTTAACTTTGAATGTCGGAATGGATTCATTAGCCATTGGTAAGTATGGGAAGATCAGCATTTATGTGCACCAGAAAAACCCATCTGTGGCCAAAACAACCATTTTTTATCCCTTTAATCTCATAACGAATGGAGAAGTACTTTAAGTATTTCTTGAAATTGTCAGTCGATTGTTTAATTTTAAATTAAAAATATACTGATAGACACAATGTTCCAATTTCAATGTTGATTAGGTGAAACCATTTCCACTGCCTTCTCCCCATCCTCCAAGTGGGCAAAATTTGAAATCTGTCTGGATTTCAGTCTCAACTATGATGATGTGCCTTCATGGATAAGTGATCTCTAAATATGTGGTACATGTACTGTCACAGCTTGTCCTGTATTTGAATTGGCTTCTCAATGCATCCCATTCACACAGCGTGACTGTAGATTTATATAAACATCATATTCACTCCACATTTAATGTGCATGTATAGACAACAAAGCTGAGATGTACATGGCATATATTGTGCAAATATTTATGTATATATATGTAGTCTAGCATTGACTGCATAAGTCTGTTGTAGTCAAGTTTGTGAGAAGAGATAAATAGTTTGCATATTGTGGTAACTTATATATTCACCCTCCATGAACACTAAAGGAGCTCACATGACTACAAGTTTACATCACATTGTATTTTATTTGAAGTTCAAAACTATATGCTGTAGTTCAAAGCTATGTACTTTTTATCCACATGTTGCTGCAGATGGACAAATATCCTAGGTTTCTGCTGTGCAAGTCTTACAAATTATTTTGCTATTATTCCTGATTTGTGGGAGCGGCCAACTGTATAATTAAAGCTTGCCACTTGCCAATCTCTAGTAACAATACAGCATGGATGGGGAGGTGTGATCTATAGTATAATGTATAAAAAAAATAGATCTTCCTATTAATAATGCCTTGGGTCTTTGAAGAGGGTGGTCTTTGACTGCGATTTCAGAATGCCAAAAGCTGCAAGAATTTAGAAAATTCCTCTGTAAGAGTGTATATAGAGAATAATGCAATTTCAATTTTTGCACACCACCTTTTTTTCCTTTTATTATCAAATCCACCATTACAAAGATAAAACAGTACAATGAACTCTACCAGTTAATAAACTGGAATAGTGATATGCAATGGGGCACAGCCAACCTCAAGGTCTAGGTTGACCCTTCATTTACAATTAAAGATACTCATAGGTTGACCCCTCTATTCTTAGTATAACCCTCTTCTGTTGGTAGTCTGATGAAACCAGAGTCAGCAAACATACTTCATCTATTCTCCTTAGTTAATAGCATATATCATGATGCTCAACAGAAGATTATTGCTATTACTTCAGGGTTGGTCCATTTTTCACAAGAATTAGTTCAGTATTGATTCTTATTTATATGTTGGTTGGTGATCTTGTATCTACAGAATGCCAAAGCTAATGAAGCAGACCATCCTCCACCATGTGAGACCAGTGTGGTACCACACCCCAAATCACACAAGTTATCAAGAAAAGAGGTGATTCATTTGTGATCAACTTGTTAGTGCTATAGTGGGTAAAAGGTATATATATTCATAGAAGTACTTCTATGATGTAATATACAGGTATTTTTTAAAAAAGCAAAAAAGTAAGTCTTATGTAAAATTAGTTGAAAAGATTAAACGGAATATTTTTGTGTGTAGAAAAAAGCTTAGCTTTTTAAGTAATTGACATTATGTATTAATTTTTTCCTTATTATTTTTGTCTATCCTATAAAACATTATTCATTTCCCTTTATGGCCTTAATACTTCAGGCAAATTCTTTCATTGTCCAATGTTGTCCAAACTGGTACAACAACAATAATATGGCAGGAAAAAAGCAGCTCCAAAGGCATAATGAATGTAACTTCAACACTCAAAAAAATTTAAAAAGACCATGATCATTGTAATTGTTAAAACAGTGCTGATTAGTTTACGCACAACATTATTGCCATTCCCTACATGCAAATGAGGGATTTTTTCTTTCTTTTTAGTTTGAGCTGCTGTACATTGAAGTATTGTACACAATCAAGCATAAAATTGGTACTACCAGTGGTGGCCATTCCCCATACATCCATGATTTATACCAGTATGCTCAGGAGTCATTCAGAGTAGGCCCAGAAGACCATGCCCGTCTGCTGGCTAAGGCCTCTGAGGAAAAGGTAAATACATTGCACGTATTGGATAATTATATGGACAGACACTATGTCTGGATATACAGCCATCACTAGCATCTGTTGTTTTTATTGCTGTCACTGTGAATTTGGCCTTAATCATTTTATTCATAAACACCATAAAAGGATGAACATGTTACTTATTATTCTCAAACTTGAGGATTGATTCACAGGACTAAAATACAGCTCATGTTTGATAATTTATTAAGTTTTGAAGATTTTCATTTTTTAACTTATTGGCAATTTCAGGTTGTGACTTTGAATTCCCTTGGCATTGAAACCCTGTATTGGTATCATTTTCTGAATGTCTGCATAGCATTAGTACATATTGGAAGTAATTATGCCATTGATCGATATGAAATATTTCATCAAAATTGACTAAAATCTTTTATTTGCGTACTTTCATCATCAAATTGATTGTTTATCATTTTAAGGCTGCTATTATGCCTTTGCCTCTATCAGTATTATTATAAATATATCTGTCCATTTGAAAGCTTTGCTGCCTTGTTTTGTTTATGCAATTATTTAGGTGATAAATTATATTTGCAGTTAGCAGGAAAAGTCTGAAAGTGGGAAAGTTCCTCCCCATTTGTGACATGTATTTTTCATTTGTAGCCAGTGTTTAAATGGAGACAGTTTTTAACAAAGTCATATCATATCCCATCTGTGTGAAATAACAAAATTTGAAGAATGCATCATGACATTGTAACAACTAGGCATTGGCACAATTTTAATGCCTTAATAAGTTACCTGGTGTGCTAGTAATACCCAATTTATCATACCTCCCCAGAAAGTGTCCCTTAAGAAAGATGGCTATTGATTTGTTGCTTGATCTTTATGCCTGAGCTTGTTTACATTTCCCATTTGTACAACAATGTCAGCTGTATCGTGCATCTAAGCATTCTGGACATCTTGTGTATAGTAATTTGTAATTCCATGTTTGACTTATAGCTATGCATGTCATTTTTGCGTGAATAATTCATTTAGATTGATTTTGGCCCAATCTTCATTTTCAGCCTCCTATAGTGATACTGAATGTGACAGTGGTAGAAGCCAAGGGTCTGGAAGCTAAAGATGCAGATGGTGAGGATAATGTCAATAATAATAAAACATTAATTTCAGCTTCATAAGGTAACACACCATTTATGCTTCATATCAGGGCTCCCCAACTACCTATAGCTACTCTATTCCATTATGAGAATTAGCACTGTTTCCACATTATTACACCCCGGTCTTAGAATATTCCCCACAACCCATTGATAAATCCCATAACAGTACCAATGAGCCTCAGTGTCTATTCACCAGTATTTAATGGTAAGGCTAGGAGGCAGTAATGTCAGTAATGTTCATCATTGTGTGTGGTAGTTTAAATTGGGGGCCCTGAAATATCCTATATCTTTAATTACATAACATAGCCCATTGAAGAACCATGCAATCTTATATGAAGCTACTGAGAGTGACATCTTATTTTTTCAACACCATGAAACACAATAAAGGACGAAATTTTTCTCAAACCCATTTGTTTTATTTGATAGGGACAAGTTTAAGTTTACCCTAGTTTTAACATATCACAAGCCCAGACCTGCTATGTACCTTTTATGTATGTGATGGAACTGCTTCATAAGAATTAGGCAACACTCCACAATCTCCACTTGGTGTGTGTTGCAATAATAATGTGATTGTACAGGTAGCTGCAGATCTGAATGCCTGTTTCTGACTGCATGAGGTAGTAAGGATATATGGCATCAACTCCAAGGGCTAGGTTAATACATGTACATGTAGGCATGTTGAGGGGAGGGGGATTCATACAAACATCCCTTTTGACTAGGGATGAGTCCACTCTGAATCAACAGGAGCATCTCAATAGTCTGAAGGCTCATTATATTAGTCCAAAGGTTCATTGGTCCGAAAAAATGGTAACATATCCATCATTTTTTTTAATCAAGGGTTCATTGGTGTGAAGGTTTTATAGTGAAGATTGGGACCAATAAACTTTTGGATTATTGAACCTTGGGAGTATTGCTATGGCCCTAAATCAAGAATTTTATGAATACACAGGTTTTGTTGTGAAAAGGTCCACTGGTCAAAAAAAAAACAAAACATGAAGTTGCTTGTTACAGATCAAGGTCTTAAAAAATAGGGCCTGGCAACTCATTAAAATGAAAACCTAAATGTACGTATAGATCAGCATGATGCTGGGATTTCAGTTTGCTCATAGTGTAGCGGAAGAGGACTCATCATTTCTATGTTTTCTTTTGAGATTCTTGGGTGGTCTTGTTTATTATTTATATTTGACTTCAATTTCCAGGCTTTAGTGATCCTTACTGTATGTTGGGAATCATCCCAGGTAGTCGTCTCTCTGGAGCAGCCAATGCCAAGGACGAGGGATTTTCTTCAGATGAGGAGAAACATCACAAAAAGAAAAATCCCTTACAGAAGTTCTCTGAAAGTCTTAGAAAAAAACATGGCAGCAATAAAGCAGACAAAAAGGAGAAATTACCTGCTAAATATATTCAAGCAACCACTGTGAAGAATAATACACTTAATCCAGTGTGGAATGAAAAATTCAGATTGTAAGTATATTTTTGTTTTCGATATTTGCATTATATTATAATAGCTTGTTCATGCTGGTTGTTTCTTGTAATTGGTTTCAACAGTTCTTCTTAAGGTCTGTGAAGTAGAAATTAAATTAAAGTGGTGATTTGGTAATGTATTATTCTGAGATTTAAATACCAAATGTGAAGGCTAATTTTGCAAAAAAAAAAGTTTGGATGATACTTCAGTGTGTCCCACTGCCTAAAACCTTTAGTCCTCTATTATTAGTCCACTTTATTTCTACCAAATAAATTTAAGAGATCTCTGATGCAGTGCAAATGGATGTGCTATCTTTTCCATGGGATATGAACAGATTTAAAAGTTTTATAGAGAGATCCTTATTTATGTGTAGATAACAAAAAAGAATAATGTGTAATTTATTTTTTTAATTGATTGGTAGTGCTATAAAACATGATATCTTTGTATTTTCAGTGATCTAGAAGATGTCAACAGCGACAAGCTTCATATTGATATTTGGTAAATTGAATATTAAATCAGATAGATCTTGATGGGGAAACAGCCCTACGAAGCAAATTACATAATTGATAACGTCTTTACTTAGGGTAGAAACAATAATTACAATATAGTTAACTAAATTTTCTGTAGACATAAGAGTTTGTAGTGGACTGACCACATTATTGTAAATGCTGTTTGAAGTGTTTGCTGGAAGTCCAAAGACCATGGAAATTTCATGCACATGATCACCATTTAATGTAGATGTGGTTAACATGTGTAATGTGTGGTACATCAGTAAAGAAATTGCCATGGAATTAGCATTTTATTCATTGCCTTTTATCACTCTTTATGGTCTAGATCTAGATAACTGTATATTACATCACATTGAATCAGTGAGATTTTTTTTGACATATTTGAGATTGCATTTTTTCTGTAGAAAAAAAGAAAACTAATATCAAGATTCATTTTTCATATTTTAAGGGACCACGATGATGAATCTTCAGTGTTTGAGGCAGCAAAAAAATTGAATGAAGTATCTGGCTTTAAAGGTTTTAGTCGTTTCTTCAAGCAGATTGCCCAGTCTGCCAGGGCAGGGAGTTCTGGAAATGTGGATGACTTCTTGGGATGCATATCAACCAGTCTGCATGTGAGTGACACTGTCAGTTAGGATACCCTCAATGTGGACAAAGTTTGAAAATGAAAATGTACAGGGCATGGGCTGTTAAAGAGAAAGAAATTTCTGAGCTGCTACAAATGCTATTCACATAAGTTTTGTAAAATGTACTTAGGGCTTACATTAGGAAGTGGGTACTTTAAGTTCAACCCAATACACATGCATGAACATCCCCCCTCCCTCCCACAAGTTCAAAAATTTAGCAAGTTTAAAAATTATCCCTCACTGACGCAGTGGGCTAGATAACAGAGATGGACCCTGCAATCTTGACCACTTTGTATTCAACCAGTTTTCAAGCAGCATACAATACATATATTTCTTACTATAAATAATATACAGTACTGTGGATTTTTTAATGCAATATAATTTTTGTAGGACATTCCATCCACTGGCATAGACAAGTGGTTTTCCCTGCAAGGAAGGAAGGCCAAACGCACAGTCCAGGGGCAGATACGACTGAAATTTCACCTTGCCACGCGAGAAGATCGTGGCATTCCTGAGGAAGATAACTGGACAGACGTGCGACAACATGAAGATCTGATGGCAATTTTTATTGAACATGAAATTCAGAAATGTGATGTAAGTCCAGTTTTTAATATACTATATACAGACAAGATGCAAGAAAACTTATGAGCCATATGTTTTTTACTAGCCCTATTATCTTTGAAAATAGTAAGATATCTGCTGGGTCTTAATGTTTTTTAAACAACATATGAAGTGAACATATATTTGTCTTACAAATGATGCCAAAGCCAGTCAGATTTAATATTCACTTACAACATATACTCCAGAATTCTATCATAATTTTAGGAGGTGTATAAATGGGTTGGAGAACTCCCCCAGGCTGCACAGACTATCCTCCACCAGCATGCTATTCAGGGAGACATCACACCTGTACAGCAAGCCATGTGGTGGGCATTTTTTTTTTTTTTGGGGGGGGGGGGTAACTTTGGACCCCATGAAGTGGTTGGGCTCATATGAGTTACATGTACATAGGTAGTTGACTGTAGCTAATTGCTTAAGACATTCTGATTAAGCAAAAGCAAATTGTTTTTGACAAAAAAAGTGCTTTTCCAGATGAATTATTGATGTGGTTCTATGTTTGAATTTAACTAAAATTATGGTATTGGGTACATTTTTGTTAAATCTAATCCCAGGTTAAGTGTACAAGGGGATTTAACATACTAGCTAGGGTTTATAATAAGTATGCAGTTATCAGCCTTGGTTGTGGTGCAGTCTTTTAAACTGAAAGGAACATCATCAAACTGTTTCTTACATAGATTTTTGTATTGTAGTCGCTGGCTGTCATACAGCAGAAAACACATGGAGCACCCGTTTGACTATGAATACCTTCTTCAAGTCCTTGAAGAGCTGGAAAAAAGCTGGGAACCAGGATCCCTGTCAAGAGATGAGGTATATACTGTATGTGACTAAAAAAAGGTTAACAGACCATCACAGGGTGTAACAGAATTTGATTTCTACTTGTTTCAAGAGTTTGGCAAACTTGAAATATGTATGTTTTTACTTGTTTAGAAATTGCCACCCAAATTACTTTGAACAACTTTTTTGGAACTTTGATTTTTTCCTAATTAAAATAATAAGGAGGTATGCTCCATATTGGGCTAAAATAATTCATATAATCCATTTGGTGATTTCAAAAATTTGTTCTGATACAAATTATAGAATGTCTATATATCATTTTATCTCTTTATGTGCAGTTTTTATACAGGCACAGTTTGTACATTTGATATCTTCTCCTTCCTGTTGTTATTTATCCATTACGAATCTAAGGTGTTGGTGGTTGAGAAGTCAAAGTCTAATGCTTCTGTCTGTTGAAGTGCTTTTGGAGTCTTGTTTCTGAACTTTATAAAGATCTCTTTTGTTTTTTAAAATGGAGGCCCACTGGATTATACCAATATCATAGCAATACAATTAAACATTTATACATTTCAGGAAGAATCTGTTGTGGAATCCTTCAACATATTTATAGAATACTGCCTGAATCTCATTCGCAACATGAGACACTTGTTTCCACCAACCAACAAAGCTGCATACCATAGGCTGGAGTTTGTACTGAAGTAAGTCATAACTGACGTGTATAAGTTATATCAGCTGATTTTCGTTACTGCACTGCACTCGCTAGTCTGCCATTATTCCTGGTCCCACTCTCACCTAAATCCCAGAAAAATGCACTAGATCTTAGATTTATTCACTAGACTTTGTGACATCTTAGCCAATACTTATTGTGAATGACAACCCATAGTGGCACATATACAGTGTAAGCTCAGAGTATCCAACAGTTTGGGTGTTGTTTCCCAGAGAAGTGAGTTTCATTCAGGGATGAACTAAAAGTTAGATGAATTGGTCTATCAAAACCATATTGGGCTTTGAACCCATTTTTGCTTTAATCTTTTACTCCTGTGGGCAATAATGTTTACCATTGCAATTTCCCAAATATAAAATGACTTATACAGTCATAATTGTACTTGAATGCTTTTGTAAAAATGAGGGTCAGTGAACAACTTGGACCTGTTAATATTGTTTTGTTTTCCAGGTGCTTGGTATATATTTATGATATGAGGTTGTTCAAGAAGTGTTGCCCTTTCCAAAAAGATTTACACTCAGAAGTTGTCCAAGTTATTAAGGTAAGCTATAGACTTTAAAAACTAAACGTGGAAATAACAGCATATGTATACAGTGAAAAAATAAATCACTGTGAAAATGATTTGAGGAAGGACCCATCTGTACACTTTCAAAACATATATAGAACAAATTTGATTGGAATTTTATATCTTGTGTGTGCTATGCCCAGTTGTTGTTAATGTGATAAATGTATTTACCAGTTGTGCTGTATCTTTAATAAGATGTCCTCATATTTACATTATTGAGTCATGAGTTTCAGATTTTTGTAAACGTTAATGAAACAAAAAGTAAAACAAAAGCGTGTACACATATGTGCTTGTCTCAGTAAAATTATTTCTTTCTTTTTTTCTTTTTCCTTTCTTTCTTTGAGAAAACATCTTTGAATTCATTTTTGCTTTATTTTAGAAAGGAAACCTAGAGTGGTATGAGAAGATAAATGCCCAGGTCAAACCTATCACAAAGGTAAAAAATAAATCATGTAATTTATGGCACATCAATTAATGCTGTCCTGTTCTCTTTCAAAGCAAAATATACATTCATAGATGAAATGCCAAGCATTAATTAGCAGATACCACTGCATGTTGTACCACCAAAGCAACGTTAATTTGGTTAGTTAGTTTTGTTCATCGTTTCTGTTCACATATGATTAATGTTGCTTTAATTGGTGTATACTAAAGCGTATTTTATGTCTTTTTAGACACTCCTGTTAATTTGCAACTTTTGCATACCTGTTTCTAGTAACCTGCTACTCTTAGCACATACATCATAGCACTCAATTTGTAAAGTTGCACACTTACATAGCAGATAGCTTTAGAGATATGTTACCAAAGCAGTTTTTGTTTTACATATTCATTATACTCATAGCATTATCGTAGTAGCTTTGTAGAGAAAATTAGTGTTGTTATAAACCTAAGGGTAAACAGGTACTGTAGTGTTTGTAGTCTTTTTTTGTGAAATGTTTGATTGCATGCAACATAAATATTTAATGTGTGCATTGCATGTGATGATTAATGACATCATTACCAGTAGTTTGAAATGAAAGTGGTAAATTGGCACAAGAATATCTTTCCCATTAACTGTTCTTTTCTATTCATCCTGTTTCCTTATTAATTTTTAGTACAAAGTAGAAACTTTTATTGAGCACCATATGTAGGTTCCTAAGTTAGAACTATGCCTGTGTGACTGATCTCTTGCCTTAATTGCTTTTCGCCTTACATGTAGCTCATGGATGATGTGACCACAATTGGAGAGTTACCAGAGGATTATGAGGTATATGTGTGCACTAAGGGAATCAGCTGCAGCTTATATTGCACATTGATTTTTTGTTCTGTTTGCCTTTATTGTCTTTATGTTCTGCAAAACCCATGCAGTTGCCAATTGTCTAGATTATGCAAGACAATTATTTGAATCGATCAAACTTCCAACATCCTGCATTGGTTCCTTAGAGTCTTGTTTTTCTGAGAAAAAAATCTGAAATGACTAAACTTAACTTTGGTTGTTGGCAACTATCAATACGATAGTGAAAGTTTGTTTGTTTGTTTGTTTGTTTTTTTCAGAGGTATATTTTAGGTACAGATATCACAGGGACAAATATTTTAGTCTAAAGTGGGGTTTTCTTCAACAAAATTCTGAATTTCACTTGCAGTAACTTGAACACTGCAGTTACTTGCATATTATATCAGATTCTATCAAATCCATTGCCAGAATGCTGAAAACATTTGCCCATTGGCATATTATATATCTGCCATGTCAGTTGTCTAATTAAGATTTTCCTTTGTCTATGTGTTTTTTAATTGTCTGGGTCTTACTAAAGGTGTCTGATATAAACTATTTTATTTGTTTCATACCTAGTGATACTGGGTGTGGATATTTATGTCTGTCCTTTCCTTGGGTATTTCTTTCTTTCTTTCTTTCTTTCTTTCTTTATTTATTTATTTATTTATTTATTTATTTTTAGATTTTTGGGAGAATATTGCAGCGTGATTTGAATAAATACTTTTATTTAAAAGCAAAATAATGACTCTTTCATCCTTGATTAAAACTTGTTCTTAGTAGAAATGATTCATGCATTTCATGGATTTTACTGTTTAATGCCCTTGTGATTAATCCTTTTTTCATATCTATGTTATCACAAAAAAGCAAATGTAAACATTTTAAAGGAAAATAAAAATATTTTTTACTTATAAGGAACAAAATAAAAGTTTCTTAATCTTTTTGTGTACAAGGCTGTGGGTTCTACTTTTTGCTATCACTAATGAAGAACTGCATTTTCACAGCTGGCACTGTTAATGTTGCCAAACATGACTTATTTGCTTGAATTATGAATTTGGGTATATGCTTATGTCAAAACCTTTAAGTCAAGGTTGGGTTTGATATTTTTTCTTCTGTCTGATTTGTCTTTTTTTTTTAAACATAATATGCACTCAAAATATGTATATTTGATCTCTGTATCTTTATAAAACATGCTTTGAGGTAGCCTTTTATCATATTTTTCAGTTCAGAGATTTACTCCGCAGTTGGCTGTTGCCCCCCCCCCCCCCAAAAAAAAAACACTTTGCAGTTATCTAAACTGAAAATCTATTTTTTTAAAATTGATCTTTACATTTTCATATGATGATCCAGAGAATCGAATTTGTTTTGTTTCTTCCATGACTTTTTCTTCAGGTGTTGTTATTCAGTGATTTAGCTTTTGTGAATATTGTATTTTTCAATAGATAACAAGGTCTGTTTTAGCTTCATATGGTGAACTTTAAGATCAAATTTTATTTCGGTCATGGTTGTAGTATTTGCACCAGTCTTTGTATTGTGTTCATATTCTTATCACATTTTAAATTGTATAACAAAGCCCTACACTTAGGTCACATGGCTTAACCTAAGTTTGTTTTTTTTTTATCATTCAGTTTAGTATATATATAAACATGCTAGCTAAAAGCTTTTGTAATATAATACTGTGAACCTTTCATGCATTTCACAGTGAAATTTTGCTGCCTCGTATTAACCAATTCCTATTTCCTTGTGGCATGGAGTGCAACATACATATTTTATCTCAGGCTATGGAAATCGATAACAAGCTCTGCTACACATAAATACATTGTATGGGCACCAACATTTACAGGCAATACGAACAAATGTTGGAGTCTAAAAATGAAATAGGAATACAACAGTGATGCCCGTATTACATCTGCTAATTTATGCTTAATTTCAGAGTGAGGAAGAAACCATCAATAGCTTAGTAGAACTTGTTAACATCATCAACATTGATGCTCACAAAGCCAAGCATTACTATCACCCTCTGTTTCAAAGGTAAGGAAAATATCTAATAACAACTATCAGTATACAAATTAACAAACTGAACATGAGCAATTAATAACTTTTTGAAACTAAATACTATAACATTAAGTGTGCATTGTCATTTTTGAGCTGCAGGCAAATTGACATATACTCACTCATAGAATATACCTGGGTCTCTTATTTCTTATATTATTGAGTACTTTATTTTAAAGCAGGCAGTGGTTCAGAAACATAGTTTTAGACATACATGTATCAGTATAGTGCCATCTTTGAACTCATGCATTATTTAATTTGAAACTTCCAATATTTTTACTTCTCATTTTATTAAAGCATTGTCAAGGTCAATTATTTCCCAAGCAGTTACAAACAAATTGAGAAGCTGGTAAGTAGTACCATGATTTGACCTATCTAATGGATTGTGTGATACATGTAGAAAAAGGGGGAGAGGGGAAGGAAGCTTCAGATTTTTATTCTAACAGAGGGCAAACTCTGCAGTGGTGAATCAAGATCATGTGACAGGATCAAAACAAATACTAAATTACTTTGGTCTCTTTTTATTTTAATTAATTAATTATTTAATTAATGAATTTATTCATTTATTGCACCAAAATGTATCAGGCAACCTTTTTCTAGTGTTTGCCAATTGCATACGAATGCATTTATAGCCTAATATATTCTTCATGTCCCAGAAATGACTATTACAAGCACCATTATGTTTTAAAGAAAGTCTCTCAGTACTTAATTGTATTAATTGGTGAACATATGTATGTACTGCCAAACTGGTGTTATAAGGACAATGTTACCAATAAGTAAAAGATCAATGTTGAGTGTCTATGGCAGTGGTGTAGTTGATTGCTGTTGTTCCCCCCAGCTTGCTGATGATGCCGGTGCTATCTTGGAGGAGGAGGTCAGTTAGAGAATGTGTCTGGGGTGAACCATTTTTGCTTTTATGCCAAGAGCATCTGCAGGCATACAGCATAGCATTTCTATATATATACACAGTTTTTTTTTTGTTGGTCTTGTTGAGAAGGTTTTTGAAGGCTTGTGAGTCTGCAGTTGCACCTGTACACCTGAACTGTTTATTTCATCAAACTTTTTTATTTATAAATGTATTCATGCATCTTTCCTCTTTGTCAATAATAGGGAATTTTGATATTCACTGATATATATAAAAAAGAAAGAGTATGTTGATTCATAACTGGAAAGTTAATGAAAAGGAGTGTTAATCACACTATTCAGTATGATAACTGCAAGATGCACAATATCTGTTTGTTTTGTGAACTAAGTAAGGTGAAATAAAAGCAAAAATGGTTTGCAATATAATTCATGAATGACTTTGCTTAGTTATGGGTTTACTCAGTTGTGTTATATATTTGCATGTATTTGCTTTTATTAACAAAGTTTTGCATGTCTTTGCTGCACTTAACATATGAATTAATTCACAAGATTCATTCAATCCACTTTGTACAGTAAATCTTAGATATCATACAATCTCTTGTCCCTTTACCACAGATCCTGTGTAAGATCCCCATTTAGGCTCAAATAACATGGTTTATGGATATGCACTCTCAAGAACTCAATACAAAAATGTTTTACCAAATTAGCTGAAATTACAATAAACAGTATATGTATATTGCTTGTTAGCAAGCTTTAAAGGAATATATATTTCAGCTTTTCACAATAGATGTTGACTATAGATGTGCTTAGCTTAATAAGAAATTGAACATGTGCTGTTTGCTTCCCACTTTAAATGCATTATATAGTTTTCATTGTATTTGGAATTTTTAAAAATATTATCATTTCTTTTCCTAACAAATTTTGATAATGTATGGATGCTGATGACTGAAAAGACAAACAGAATTATGCATATTTATTACTAGGTGCTATACTGATACTTAATGTGTACTATATACTTCTTTTATAATTGCATGGGTTGGATTAATCTTTTTCAGAGTACCACTTTGTACTCATATTTTCTTTTTTTTTTGTTTGCACTCTCTGATATTTTGTTATTATAATAGTAAAATTCACCATTACAAAGATGATGGGATTCTTTAGTATATTTGAAAAGCATCAGGATATGGATGATAAAAATGTAAATTATTTTAAAACAGAACTGTCATTCCGGCCAATCATCAAAGGGAGTTGGTCACATGACTGACTCATCAGTGTGAGCTCCTGTGGGAGATTAGTCATCCCTTATAGGTAGAAAATCATTATCATCATTATACAAAAGATAATGGCAAAATCTATTTTACCATCAATGTTCATGTCAGTTGCTACAACATGCCATTTTAACCTGATGTCACTGTTCATGATGTTGGTCATAGATGATTGTATATTAATTCAAGTGTTTCTCAGTTGTAATGTTGAAATCACTGTCTTGTTGCTTGTTCAGTGTTGCAGCATGTAACACTTATGCGACTATCAAGTAGCACTTTGTATGGAATTTGTGTAAAGTTTCGTATATATAGACCACAGATATAGGCCTACTGTATTACACTCCCAACCCATAAGACATTGGAAATAAAGACCTCTTTTTTCCATTCCAGCTTGCAGATGGTGAGGCAGGAGCTGAGATGAGAGAAGTCAGCAAGCACCAGTCTGTGCTGAGTTCTCCAAAGCCCAAGGAGCTGGGCACCACTCTGTTTGAGCTGTACCTAGCTCTCAAGGAGTTCTACCATTACAAGGATCAGTTATCACACAGGTAAGTGTTTCATGGTATTGAAAAAATTCAAAATGCATTGCAGTAACAGTGATTGGGAGAGGGGAACCATGATTGAAAGCACATTCTTAAATGTCACTCTATGTTATCTATATGTTGTTTCAACTTGCTTGATGGGTCTTACTGGTAGATGATATCAAGAATGGTGGTTGATACTCTTTAGTTTAACAAAACCTGTGTAGAACTATGATGATGATTTGTTTTTCAAATTGTTAGTCGTGTGCATGTTTGAGCTGATGAGAATGTACATTCTTTTTCTGGAAAGATTCCATGTTCAAGATAATATCAATTTTCCATGTGTAATTTGTACAGTTATTACTGGTATACATGCACCCCCTATATTTGTACCTTATTTACATCCTTACTGGTCTTATGTGTGAGATAGTACCCACAGTCTCTCTCTCTCTCTCTCTCTCTCTCTCTCTCTCTCTCTCTCTCTCTCTCTCTCATGCAGTTGCATACACAAACATACACACATGCAAGTATACACACACACACAAACACGCACACATACACATCTTTGTATTTTCTGTTGAATTTCAGTGATCGCAAAGCTCTCACCATGCTGAACTATCATGAATGGTTCAAGGGTACTCTGACCACATGGTTCTCACTGGCCACACAGAAACTGATGAACAGGACACATAAAGCTGTGGAGCTGGACAAGGTAGGGATGAGGGGTTTATGTTGAGTTACACTGTAGGAACAAGAGAGTTTTTCCATCGAAGGCATTTATTGCTTACATTGATTGTCTATTATAATGAGAAAAAACAAGGAAAAGCATGGGAAGAGAGAATGGTAACTTTTAATTTCTTAATGATGATATTGTTACTTATGTACAGTCCAGTTAAAATGTGTTTCTTTGAGTGCTCATGTGTGAAATTGTGCACACAGCCATAGATATTGACTGCACTCCTAGAACAGTCCAAAGCTTGCATGCTGATGACTGAATTTTATTTGCACTGTCATGTATTTTGCTATTATGAATATTGATTTTGACATATTTTACATATTTTTACCAGTATTTATTTCACTGTGGTAGCATGTACATGCAGTTTGTGTCACAAACACAAAAGTAGACGGTGCCAAAAAATTTTCTCATGTTATGTTATGAAGAAACATTTGGGATGCAGCATAAGATTATGCAATCTACATAAGAGGTTTTTTTAGATATAGGACCCCCGGCGAAACATGAGATAGTTGAACCAGTAAACTTGGAAACTCTTTCCTATTTTCTGTATCACAACAATGGACATTTACATATAAATAGTTGTCTCATCTGGCACATTAAGTGTGCCATATGGCATTGTACTAAGCTACCTTGTGAATTAAATTATTTTAAGATGCTTAATTTAAAAATGTATATTTTATAACATATCATATTGTGTTTGTGCCTGATTCTTAACTTGACTGCATATTTTAAAACTCAAAATATTCTATAGCTTGGTTGCACTTGTAATACATTTTGTAATATATCAGTTACTGAAGTGCAGTGTTTGTATATTATTCCCTGTACTTGTACTTGCAATGCACTTGCACAGGAATTGGAAAAGGTATGCTTTTATCGATGATGTGAAGAAAATTGCTTTTAAAATATTCCTGTATAAATTTTATTTCTTAAACAACAGGCCATTATCCACCACAATTTATGTCTGGAAGCTTAAAGGCAGTTTTCTCATTTAGTGGGACACAGTTTACGATTTGCATGCCATCAAGGATGCATATGTATTACCAATTTCAGACCCCTTACTTATAGATACCATCGATCAGTCTACATGAATCAACCCAACTCTGTGTGGACTCTCTTCAAGTGCAATCAGCTTAACTGAATGACACACCTCCTCTTGTTTCATATGTACTGGTACAGTCACCATCTTTTCTGCATGCTACTAAAGGCCAGGAAGAGGCGTGTTCATCTGTTAAACTGATTGCACTCAGTGAAAGTCCCTGCAAATTGGGTCAATCCATGTGGACCAATGGCGTCTATGGGAATGGGGCCTAATACATTCTTGATGCTATGTATTACCATGCCATGTATAAGGTTTATGGATACTTGCATTCAGTGGAAGTAAATGTATCATTAGTGCATGAGATTCAGTCCTGTACAAGTTACTCGCTTACTCTGTCACATAAAAAGTTATTGGAAAGTCTATAAAACAAGGAAATCTTTTAATGAATTGTCTGACTGAAGCCAGTCTAGTATATACTTGCTGGTACTTTGATGTCTGTATTACTCAATATTTGATGAGGATCAAGGTTATTTTTGTATTTGTCGTGTTGTTTTAAGAAAAATTAATTGGTGTACTGGCACTTGTAATATGACCTTATATGATACAATGTATGCTTTGCTGAGTGCCATTAATAAAACCCTACATACACCAATATTTCAAGAGTGATCCTCATCAAAATTTATGCAGGTAGTAAAAATAAATTCAATTCCAGGGGTCTGTTTCCACCTCAGCATCTGTTTCTGTAGGTGCATGAATATAAATTTAATTCCCTGTCTACATGTACCTTTATGCCTGCATTGGTATATAATATGTATGCATATGTTATATATATATATTTATATATAATATGTATGCATATATCATATATTATGAACAGCATTTCCCATTTTACCTTGTTATAAGCTTACAATTATGGATATGCTTGAAATTGAGTAGTTTTAGACCCCATTCCCATACCTAGATCGATCTAGCAGGAATGACCCATCTCCAACGGGCTTCTCTCTAAATTCCACACAGCTTAAGCGGCTCTGATGTCTGGCACGCCTACTGAAGCTATTAGGGGATAATTAAACTATCGTTTAGCAGCTTCTGTAGGCATGTCAGACATCTAAACCACTTAAGCTGAATCTAGGTGTGGAAATGGGGTCTTAGTTGGTAAAATTATTGGAGGATTGTATTTGGTGAGATGTACATGTATTTCTAAAGGCCAGTGCATGTTGTCTTACTTAATGGCAGCCTATATTCCAGCTTCATGGCATATTGACGTATATATGTGAATCATCAGCTGTCATCACTGGCAAACTGTGTTAATGTATTCCATTCTTAGTGCTTTAGATTTAAGTACCTTAGGGAGCATTCCCAGACCCCATGGTACTAACTGTGGATCAATCTATCTCAGAGGGGATTCTCACTAAATTGCTATCAACTTAAGGGGCTTAAATGTCTGTCACGCCTACTGAAGTCGCTAGGGGGTAATTAACTATCGCTGAGCAGCTTCAGTAGGTGTGCCAGACATTAAACCACTTAAGCTGAAAGCAATTTAATGAGAAACCCCTTGGAGATGGACGGATCCTGTTAGATCGATCTAGGAATGGGAACCTACTTTTAGTGAAAGGAGAATGAATGAATGAATGTATTGAAAGATTTTTATACTTCTCATTATGAAAAAAAATATCATGTAATAATTCCTTGTGAGTTATCCAGTGCATGAATGTCTTAGGTCATTTGAATTTTTTCTCAGTACTTTTTAAACAAGCCCAGTCTGTGTTGTTTACGCCTCATGTGCATGGAGTACTGTTTAAGGAACTTGTCATCCTATATGCTTTTAGATGCTTTTTGCCTGATTAGCTGCATTTGCATGCAGGGTTATTTTAGAACTGCAATTCAACATATAAAACCAAGTTATTTGTCTCATAAAACAAAATTGATTCATTCATCCAGTTTTACATTAGAATACTTCCTCTCATAATTCTTTCATTATGGTGAATTTTCTTGGAATTGATATGACACTGAATAAGCTGGTCAGTCAATTTCTGTTTAAGATAGTCCTTTGCTTAAATGCAGCTGTACTGTAGCATGGAGTGGAATAGCTGGAGATTATCATTGGCTTTGGGATATTAATGCATTAAATAAAGGTTAATTTAAGGGAAAGAGTTGCTAGTGGAAATTCTTGCTCATATTTTCTTTTCTTTTGTTCCAATGCCCACTGTCAGTTTCACCTTATGTAGTCATACATCTTGCTGTATTCATATTTGAGGTCCTTTGAATAATAATTAAAAAGAAATATATTACCTTCTCTTGCTGTTATATTTTAAATTTCCTTTGATTTACATTGTATTTGCCAGTTCTTTCATTTACAACATTCCATATTTAAGATGCAATCAGTCACAAAATCTGCTTTGTATTTTGATACAAAAAATTGCCCCTATACCTTCAATGGATTCAGTTACTGTGTACATCACAATTAAATGAAAATTTATTATATGGCAGCTGCATTGTGTCCGCCCTGTGTTTTATGGCCCAGAGACCAGCATGCGCTTTAAATAATATCTATAGTTGTCAGTAGTTTCCAATTATCCTAGCTAGATGAGTCTGCTATAGGCATAGAAATATACACAGATACCCATTATATAGTTGATTGAATTGGCATTCAGGTCATAATTATAACAGTGCTTTTTATCTTCAACTCATCATGCACATACAGGAGGATATGATACTGAATTGATGAAAATTAGTACCTGTTTTTCTCACTAGGTGGAAGCAGTTGATCCCCTAATTAAACACAGCACTTCAGCCGTGGATGTTTGTTGCTGTTTTCTACAGGTATGTAGGCCAAAAAAAATTTTTGTAATAAGAAAGAAACAGATTTTAATTGAGTCTACATAAAATTTGTTCACCAAAATTTCTCATTTGTTGAATTTACTATTATCAGATTGTTAGCTCTGAGTTCACAAATTAAACAAGATTTACCAGAAAAGTTTGAAACAAGTGATGTTACAAATCTGCTTATATTGAGTTCAAGATCAACATGAATGATGTAATTTTTCATCAAGAAATGTGAAATTTTAATTTGAACTGTATGTTGGTTCTGCTTGATATTTTTTATGTTTACTGCATTACTAATAATAATAATAATAATAATAATAATAATAATAATAATAATAATAATAATAATAATAATAATAATAATAATAATTGTAAATAAGAAGAAATTGTAAAACTTTTATTCTTCAGATGGTAGAGTTCTGGAAATGCCTTTCTTGGCCAGATGTTGCGGGGTCCTATACATTTGTCACCATGCTGACTGACGTGAGTACATGTGACACATGTGACAGTGTGCAGTGCAGTGTGACAGTTATTGGGGGTAAAGCTTTGGTGCATTCAGAGCTGTAGTTTTGTTTCTTTAATTTCTTTACTGAATATGTTTTAGAGTAAACCAGGAATATAGTGACATTAAGTGTATATGTGATTGTTTTTATTTGAATTCTTGTTGAATGATAGTTAATTAATGGTAATTATTAAACAAAGAATGCACAGTTCTGAGGGAACTATGGAGAATAGTGTCAGTTGGAGGAAGTTTGACCCAGATATGAAGCTTCAGTAACAAAAAAAATTACTAATTCAACATTCTTTAAAAAATAAAGAATCCTAACATGTGTCTAAATTATTTAAAGAAAATCTTTTTTTTTTCAATAACTGACAATTCTGTCACTTGATGCATTACTTAGCCATTGTTTACAGGCTCTTTGCAAAGCAGCAAAGCATTATGCAGACAATGTCCACCAGAAACTGAAGGAGGCTGGTTATTATGATGAGATAGGACAGTTTGATGTGACAGAACAGGTGAGAACATGTTACAACTGTTTTTCCACACTTCAGATATTGTAAAAGTACAATAAGTTATACTATCTTCAGCATGTATGGGTGTATAGAGCTGTATTAAGTCCATAATTATTTCTGATATATCAGAATGTGGAAAAAAGAAATCCTGTTGTGCTTCAAAATTTGACTTCATAGCTAAGCGTCAAGTTCAAAAATGGTTCTGAACAAATTTTATTTTGGAAAAAAATATTTTATTAAACCCTATATATTTTCACCTTACTGCCTTGGTATCTGGAAGAGACAAGGATAAACCTACTTTAATTGTATTTGACTAGGAAAATCTGTCCAACATAGATTCTGACATTTTATAATGAATTTAAAAAGTATGCTACACAAGAGGGTAATAATATTAGTAGTATATGTCTACGGCTGTAATTTTTTCAGGGCCATGGGATGATGACTTCAAAAACAGTGTTTATTTGAACAGGCAGCTATTTATTTTATGGAAGTGATAAAAACTTGAGCAATCCTTCACAATTGTAATCTTCCAGCTGTGCATTACTATCAATAACATAGAGCAAGTCCGCAAGGCCCTGAAGCCCCTTCCAGAGCAGCTTCATTTTGCTGAGATAGAACATGCTGTGGGCAAGGCTCATGGGGAGCATGCTGAGAGACAGACCAGACAGGCACTGCACAAGCTGATTGAAGGGGCAGATAAGGAAATGGTGCAGAAGATCAAACAAGTGGTAGACAGAGTGGCAGATAGGGTTCGTATATAGGGCCTCCATGTTTTTCCAAAAAAAAAAATTTTTTTTTAAATTTCAAGTTAATGTAGAATTTTGCAAAGAGCCGTTGCTATGCTTCAAAAGTCGGTGCCCTATTTTCTAGTGCCATTGCCATTGTTCATCACCCAGAAAAAGAAATGATTGTCAATAATTTGGGACCCATTCTTCATGAAATTCTGGAAACGGTTATTTTTATTATATGGTGCTTAATATTTTGAGAAAAATTGACATTTGCATGACTTGTAATTTAGAGATGTTGATACAAACATTTGTGTGTGATAAAAATGTCTCTTTTTTTCTAAGATATTGTATTGATGTCTTCATATATTTATTTCAGATGAGACCAGACATTAAGAAGGATGTATTTCACCTGTGCTGGGCACCTGAAGCTCTACCTGCAGAAAAGGTAATTTCATGTAGCTCTGAAAGACATTGTGGAAAACATGGCGGGATTTCCCCAGTCAGTGAAATCTTAGCACAGTATTTAATAGTGAATTTTAACACTAAATATTAATGGTATAACAACTCTTTGTATGAGATCTATATTTCACAATAAATACATTGTAAACAAATTACAGAAATACATCTTATTTTACCACAAAAATAGCAGTTTTAGCAATTAATCTGAAATCTGTGCTTGTCATCAGTCCACGTGACCTCCATAGATGGCTATACTTTGTAATAATCTCTTGAGAGATTATTACAAAAAACAAACTTGTGAGAAAAAAAACATGGACTAACTTTGAGTGTAGAAATGGATTCATTAACCATTGGTAAGTATGGGAAAATTGCCGTTTACCCCAGGAAAATGAACAGTTGTTACCCTTTTAATGTTCATTACAGAATATGATGATGACTTTGATCTTGAATCAAATAGTTGAAAAAAAAAGCACAAATATTATTTTACAGGCTATCAACCATTTGATGGAATACCTGGACAGTAATTTGTTGACCCTTAACAAGCATCTCCTTAGAACCAACTTTGAACGTATTCTCGACTCCATATGGGTGGAAGTACTGGAAGAAATAAAGGAAGTGATAGCTCAAGAGGAAGAAGGGGTGAGTAACTGTGCATGGATAATTCACCATAATGAAAGAATTATGGAGTAAGGTATTATGCTGCATGCTGTTGTGACCAAATGACAGATGGCTCTCAAACTAAACACCTTGCATTCCTGTAAATATTTTTATTTGGTTGTCACTTTAACTTTAAATTTCTTTACCTTAATGTTAAGTTTTACCCTCCAAAATTTTGGGTAATTTAGTGCTTTGATAATTATTTGGATCCAAAACCAATATTTGATATCTCCCTAAAATAATTATGAATGTCTTTTGGTTTATGTCAATGTACCATAAAATTGGCTATAAATGTATTTACTGTCAAGACTCAGTTAGCACTTAAAATTGATTGAAGTGTTATGTTATGACTTCAGTCCTGTGAACTGTCCTCAAATTTAATCTTCCAGAAAACAAAATCTTTCTATGAAAGGCTGTATGACTCCTGCAAGATCTTAGAAGATTTTTTTCATGCCGGCAAGAAAGGGCTGTCTAAGACACAGTTGTATTCAGAACAGTACAGGGTGAGTTGAAACTGCTGCAACTAGTACCAGTAACAGTAATGAAATTTGGTTTTGTTTCATAATGAAGGTGTGAAAATAATGGCAGCTTCATTTATCTAACAGCACTTTAAAAGCATGGCAATATGTATTCTAATGAAAACTCGCCCGTCTTCTGTTTATAACACTTCCACTAGAAGTTTGTCTCAATAAACAAATTAGTTCTTCAAATTATTTATCAAGTACAAAATAATTTTTTATTCTCTGTGTATTGAATATTTTCTATTTTTTCATCTAGGAATTACTGAAGTTAATGGAGTACAACAGGTCAAACACACCAAGACTAATAGAGTTATATTATCAGCAGAGATTAGAGGAACAGGTAGGTGTTATGGAGCCAGCTAGGGTAGATTATATTTCTTAATTAATAGTTTTAATAAGCTTTGCTATTGGTGTCAGTTGGAGTTTTCACAGGATTTGAACTGCTATCACGTGAAAAGTATATCTGTGATAACATAACCATTTGCTTGCACAGAGACATTCTGGACAGATAATGACTCACTAATCTTGAACAAATCTGATGCATTAGATTTAGCAGTTGAATTTATAAAAGCCTACTAGTTAATGAAATTATGTCCCGTCTATTTTGAAGGTTTATCCAGACTTGTTCAGGGCTTCTGCTAAATTTTGTCCATATTGTGTGAATGAAAAACTTCATATTTCAGTTGGTTATGTTTTTAGGCCTTTAATTCATTTGTAGATTTATATAACTTGTTTTGTATTTGTTCAAATTAACCATACGATTAGGCTTTAAGACCATACAACACATGAAATTGTATTTCAGGAAGCACTGGAGAAGCATGAATATGGTGTTCTAACTGTGAGAGTATTCTACAGAGATGACCAGCTTGTTGTAGAAAGTATGTTTTGATATTTATCTAACATACATACATGTGTTTTTCTTATGAAAAAATTGTAAAGCAGCTGATTGAAAATGCTATATTTTCAACCAGAAGTGAATGTGCTGATATTTTATGTCCAATATAAATGTGACAAAGTTTTGAAATTATGACTTGTTAACCTGTTATCATATTCTGTATGGACTCAGTGATGTACATAAAAGCAATCAAGATGGTGTGACTTTTTCATTGAAATACAACAATGCAAAATATTGAATTTGTAACCTGGAAATTTAGATATCATTGAGTACTTAAGTTTACCTCATTTATGTAAAATCTGTCACTGTTTTATGTCAGTAGTCCATGTAGCTTTTGCATGTCATAGTTTATGTTGCAATGTTCAAAGTGTTTTTATTGTTATTTCAGTCTTACATGCTAAAGATGTCATTCCACTGGATAGAAATGGTAAGTTTTCAAATTCACTCACAAATATTTGTGTTTATGCTATCAGGGAAAATAAATTATCTGCGGTGTAGTTCACATTTGTTCACATAACTACATGTAAGTTGTTTCAATTTGCATCACAAATTTCACATATTTTTATTTTCAGGTATGATTAAATTGTTAGATATACTAGTACAGTATTTATTACAAGCGTAAATAGTCTGCGACTCCTGACTGTCATGTACATTAGAAGATAAACAATTTTCCAAATTTGAGCAAATTTGTACATATTTTTCTATATTTCAAAACTAATAGCATTTGATAGAACTGGATAAATTCCCTGACTGCATTCCCTATTGCTAAATTAAAGTTAATATTCTCACAATTTGTCAGACTTATGAATTATCTCTGTGTATTCCAGGATTAAGTGACCCCTATGTTCTGATAGAATTGGTCCCAGAACATGTGTTCCCTGACCAGGAAGTCCAGCAGACACGGGTGGTCAAGAATAACCTCAACCCTCTTTTTGAGGAGACATTTGAATAGTAAGTTTTTTTTTATACTGTTTTTATTAACAGAGACTTTTTGTTGCTCAAAGCTCAGACCTAATACATTTCTGTTACTCAGAGTTACTTGTGCTTTTTTATCCGAAAACTTTTTAGTTTTAACTTATTATATTGATAGAGTTTTACCTTGGGCTAAAAAGCAGATCCAGTGAAAGAATGAACCCATAATTTAAAAAGTACTAGTATACACAGTTTCACTCAGTGAATTTCCAACTCTTTATCTTTCCAGCACAGTGAGTAAGAAGCAGTGCTGTCACCATGGAGCCTCTATCCTCTTTACTGTGATGGACCATGACTTGCTGATGAAGAACGACTATGCTGGGGAAGCCATTTTCTCTCTCAATGAAGTCCCGGGCATACACGGAGAGGAGGTGACCGGATACGAGGCTCTGAAGGAGTCCCACCTTCCTCTCACTCAGCCAAGACCAAAGAGTAAGTTTATGTTGCAATTACTGGAACACCCAATCACTATATCCAGGATTTTTGTTAAGCAAATATAAAATAATAGACGAGAATGATTTTATTATTATTATTATTATTATTATTATTATTATTATTATTATTAAGGGCACTTGGATGGGAAAATGCTTGGATTTTTCTTGTTTTGGTCGTTATTTACTTTTTTATTGGGGGGTGGGGGTAGGGAGCAGGGAGATGTCTCTTAAACTATGGGAAGGGGCACGTACCTGCTGTTTCCCTGCTGTCTTGGATCTATCATTGCCAGTCTTTGTCTCTGTGCTCTATCACTCAACTTTTATCATATAATATCAATACAGGCACCCTAGCAAGTTATATATGCCAGTGCATCATAAATTGTGTTGAACATGTCAGTGAAGTATCTGTCTTTTTTATGGTGATTGGATTTTCCCATTGATCTATATAAGTGTTTTGTTATCTATCATTTGCCAATGAAATGCCAAATGAACAGCTTGTTCAATATTGCCAGCTTGTGATGAAATTTTAATCTGTACTAGGATGTTAACCATGTCTCACTGAGGTTCCTTGTGTTTTAGTGAGTGGTGCACTGTCTGTACTAGAGTCCAGAACGGATGACAAGATGGCTCAGGATTTTGTCAAGAAGAGGAGAACCATTGAAGAAGAAGCTGCTGCAAATTGCAAACCAGAATCTTAAATGTCTGAAAGAAGTTGGATATTGAAATATATTCAGTGCTTTGTTTTGTTCATGTGTACCAACCACAGGGAAAGAACCAAAGAGAGAACAGCTCCAAATGCTTGACTCTTTCGCAGCATTATCTCTGTTTTTTAGACTGTGGTGTGGCATGTGCTTGTAAACAGAGGTGGAAGTGCGTGTTGTTGTCTCTGCAAGATGTTAAGGAGCCAATCTCCCTTTTCCACTTAGAACTAGGATTTTCTTAAATGTTTGTCATAAATGATGAGGTTGGCAGCTGACAGTCACATGGGTTGCAGGTTAAAGGAAAGTGACTGCAATGTAGTTTTCCTTTTAAAGGTATGGATTTTAAAACACATATAAAACATTCCAGGTATTATATGGAGCAGTTTTTTTTTATATTTTACAATAATGAAAATATACGGCTTTTGAATTGGTACATTATAACAATTGGACTATGTGTGCCAGATGTATTAATTAGAAAATTGGCCAAAATAGGGTATATGACCAGTTGCAGAAGGTCAGACACAATCAAGGTCATCAAACTGACCCCAGTTGAAGTGTATGACAGCGGACTGTTGCATCACTGGCAAATTATTTGGTTGCTACAAAATATGAGATCATGGATGTTGTTGCTTTTAATCAAAACAGTAGGTGATTCATTTGCAAGTAAATGTGCCTACATAAGTAATTGGTTTTTCATATTTTAAAATTAACATTTTTTCATCTGCTACAGTGTTTTGTTTTCAATCCAGAGATCTTTTTTTCTTTTTTTTTTTTTTTTTTTTTTGAAGTGATCCTATTGTTTTTTTATGTGATATTTGCAATGTGCACTTTGCTTCAAAAAATAAGAGCTAAAAAAGTCAAAGCTCAAGAGATCGTTATGTAAAAGAATGGATTTTTATGTCAGATTAACCCTTTTTTAAAAGATACTTTTATATCTTTACATTCTTTTGCTTGGGTGGTTTCCATTTAGTAATACATTTTATTGTGGCCCTATGGATACTGGATTTTGCAAGTATAAATCTGCATTGAAAGATATTCACAGAAATCTACTCATTTTTAATGAAGATTTTGCCTTAGCTTACTCTGTATCTTCCAAATAATAGATACATTCATAAACCTAGACTGAATTAGTAGACTTTTCTTAGTCACTTAGTAGACTATTATTTTTTAATTCTCAACAAATGGATGTTATCATATTATCAAATACTGTATATTGCCAGGTTATTTGTGAACCATTTCAGAGATAAAGCTGAACTATAATTTAATGTCCAGATTAGACTTATTTATACATATATACATGTATGTATATTTATTTGTACATGGCATTCAGCCTTAATTATATTGCTTACAGATCTTAAAGATTTTCAGCTGTATTGCAATCCTAATTTAGTGCAATTGAAAGCTAACTAAAGAAATTTAAACCATATATCCAGCTTTAAAACCAATATTTAAGTGTATTGACTGAATTTAATTGTTGTGTTGATGGAATGACATGTGGAAATGTTTAATTTAAATTCCTATTTTGTTTTTATATTTATACCATGGGTTTTTGCTGTGTAAATAATTTCATGTTTACAGTTTCAATATCTTGTTACTTCATTCTACACATTTATATCAGTCTTAACATAAATTGTATATTTTTTTAAGTGTATTATATTTTCATTATACATTTTTGATTGAAACAAACAAAAAAAAAGATAATTATGCTATTTGATATTGCTAAAACTTGTAAAGGTCTTTTAACATGCCCTTACAATTTTTAAAGCTTGACAGCATTTTGTCACTTATTGCAATCAGTAGTATATATATATATATATATATATATATATATATATATATATATATATATATATATATATATATATATATATATATATATATATATATATATCTGGAGGCACTGGTAAAAGAAATCCCCTTACAGCTATGCCTTGAAGCTAGTCACCTTTCAGAAACAATTCATTTATGCCTTTGCTGATGTGTACATATGTTAACATTCTTCACTTTGGTTTATCTGTGACTGTTGTATCTATGACCCCCTTCCCATACCTAGATCGATCTAGCAGGATCGACCAATCTCCGAGGGGTTTCTTGCTAAATTGCGTTCAGCATAAGCGGCTTTGATGTCTGGCACAGCTTCTGAAGCTGTTAGAGAGTAATTAACTATCGTTTAGCAGCTTCAGTAGGCGTGCCAGACATCTTAGCCACTTAAGCTAAATGCAATTTAGCAAAAATCCCCTCAGAGATGGATTGATCCCGTTAGATTGATCTAGGTATGGGAATGGGGTCTCTGATAATTTCTCCAACTGTTATATCATATGGTGGTGCATCTTTTGAGTATGGTGTTATTTCATTTAACAAAATTTATTTTTTGTATATTTCCATATTTTCATTTAGATACTTTTCATTACTTTTATGTTTAAAATCTTTTTTCAAAATATAACTTGAAGGTATTCACTTTACATTGCAAATTTAGATGTGAATATTGTCCACGTTATGAGTTGTTAAAGCTAACCCATTTATGAATGATCTCTACTAATTGTGCAGGTCGTATGATGTTGTAAAAGAATAAAGAATTCAAAGTGAATAATTTTGCCTTCGGTTTTTTAGTATTATTATTATGATGATGATGACGAAGAAGATCGATCTCAAAAACTGGATACATAGTTTACATTCCAACTTTTTCCTATTACCTTTTAATGCTATATCATGTAAAGCGTATCGAAACTCTGAACTACCGGTATCACATGGGTATTGCAATTTATCTCCGTCATCTATAACTCGCATCGTTTATTATACGACCCATTAACTGTTTTATTACTATTATTGCAGTCCCTGACTCTCGGAAGGATATTCGTGTCATCCTTCGTAAATTTAACCTTAAACTTTTTTCAAACGAGTTTCAAACTTCAAATGTCTCTCACCAATATTTGCTTTATTGCGTGTTCTCAAATGTGGAGGTTTCATATACCGTAGCAGTATTGAATGCTTAAAACATGGCATGTAAAAACTAGCACACCACAAAGTGGTCACGAAACTCCCATTGTCTTAGTGCATATAATCACCCACCATTGCTTCTAACCAGGGAAGTTTAAGAGAACCTTTTGTTAAAATTCCTTGTTTTAACCAAAAAGGATTCGTTTTCACCCACAATTTTTTTGTATCCGTGTGCCAGAGACAAATTTATTTAGTTCTAGTAATGTAGGCCTTCTGTTTTATCAGTTTTCAGCTTGCAACGTAACATCTTTCTTGAAATGAATAGAAGCAGTTACTGAAATTCAACCGCCATTCTGTTTGCACTGCAACATCAGACCCGCAAGTTTATAATGGAAACGAGCAGACGATTTTTTTACCTGCGGACTGCCGTCTGCATTGACGCACCAGCAGCTGAAATGAAAAACCCAGAAAATATTTATCAAGTAAAAGTAGAAAAAACAATTTGAATAACTCTGTCATCAAAGACAAAAAATATGGTCAGAAGAATTTATCTTTACGGTAGATATAGTAGTTTTAAGAAGTGTAGGTATAAAAATGAAAGTTTTTCATGAACACTTTCTATTGTAGGCCTACACGTTACGTAGTACACGTGTAGTACAACTTGATGTAGTACAATTCATGTAGTACACGTGTATTTTTGGTCTAAAATTAAGTTTTCTCTCATCTAAGAGGACACAAAGACAAGGCATTTGGAACATATAGCCGTTAACATATTTTTTTCTTCAATTTGTTAAATGATATAAACCACATGCTATGCCATAGACTTCAGCCAGTCATCTTGTTCGTTATCAAACTTCCACTATTTTGCCTATTCATACAAAAATTTCGAAGTTGATTAGTTGTCTGCCAATCGACGAGGCCGTCTTCAAGAATCCCAACTTCAGAATACAAGTCTAAATAATCTATTTCCCTTACCGTTCTAAATAGCACTGCTTGGGTCCAAACGTGCCGTCATTGTTACAACTGGGAGAAAAGTTAAAACGCGTCGACAACATGGCCTGTGCCCAGCAATTTGAAGATAACGAAGGTTCTTGCCACTTAACGTCCTCTGCAGAGTAATATATAATAAAGTTCCTTTAACCAAGCAACTAATGGAATAATATAAATTGTCAAATAAATCAAAATACCAACCATATAGGGGCCTACCCGGGTGCCATTCCTGACATGGGTCTACCATACAATAAATATATATCATTTATTTTTAAGAAAAACTGTAGTTTGTCGATGGGAAATTTAATGATTCAAATCTGATCTTGGGCCTACTGAATGACAGATCACAAAAGTTCCAGAACACTTGCCATGAATGTAGTTCGTACCATTAAATGCCACATAGAAATAGTTCAAAGATTTCATTAAAATTTACTAAACGAGATACTTACTCTCTGGGTTATCAGAAAACCTAAGCCCAAACTTCCGCTTTAGTTTTTCCCGTACTGCAATGGGCCCGTTCGCTTTTACACTAGCCGGTTTTTTGCTAGGCAGATCAACGTCTGTTTCTATGCCAGTCCCTTCAAATCTTGAGATTTTTTTTGCCGGTTTAACATTATCATACTTTTTAATTTTATTTTCCTGCTTTTCGAGTTTTTCAGAATTCCTCGAATCTTCATCCTTGTCGTTATCATTTTTATGCACAATTTCAGTTGGCCGATTGATTTTCTTTTGCCCGAAAGGAAGCGCAGGCTTGATATGTGCAAGTTTATTGCTCACGTCAAATGAGAAACCGTCACTCCCTTCAGCATTGATAACAGTAGCTTCTGATCCTTTAGGTAAGAAATCTTCTTCGTTGCCAAACTTTTCTGCCGCAAATGCACAACAGATAGTTCCAAACAGAAATATCATCAACCATTCTGAAAAATCCATTGCAAGGATTTAAATTTTGAGTTCGCCTAAAGCTAAACGGCCGTTTGCAACAGAGCGTCGCAGGAATTACGTCATCACCTCGTGTTTACGTCATTGCCAAAAACACTTTGAAGTACATGTATACCATTTACTTTTGTCGAAATAATCGAAGGTGCAACGTTCTTTTTGGTATTTTTTTCTGTCAGTTCTTCTCTTTCAAATAAAAAAATCTATTCATTTGTTTTTTAAACATTTATTTTTACCCAAGTATAGCCAAAACAACTTGCAAGATGCATATCAAAATTATTAGGCCTATATGATTACATAGCACCCTCTGCTCAGACGTTACCTGTATCTCGGGAAAATCCCCGACTTTATTACATTTGTCATCTTAATATTTCAAAGCTTTGGAGTGGCAACAGGTTGCTCGTAAAATATAGTTTAATATTGTGTCTTTCTGCTGGTAGCAAACTGCCAGTGTGTCAGGCTCGAGATAAACTGATATTTTCGTCGTAAAATATGGCTGGCAGTGCTTCAGGTCCTTCACTGCCATTTAGGCTTTTTCTTCTACTCATAGTAATTGGAGGTGTCTCCATAATGGTCATGATGATGAGGACAGCGTCTTTGAAAACAGTTAAAATTGCTTATCATGCCTCGTGGTTTAATTACATCAACATTCTTACTGAATCCTGGCGGAGGATGGAAGCAGTTGTTATGGGCAATGAGACGATTCTGTATAATTTAGCCGATCTTCCTGCTGCTCTTCGGATGGATGAAGAATTGGCTGAAGAAATAATGACCAGTACTTTTAACCCTAGAGTACTGTACCATGACCCGAACTTTATGAAAGCAGTGTCTAAGATGGATTTGGAACTAAATACATCAAAATCATCCCGCAGCCCTAACTTGTCCGATTGCCCGGACTTGCCAAAGGTACCGTCGTATGTGAAACCTTACGACGGTTGGATCCCAGTTCATAAGGAAGTCAACGAAAAACCATCGAAGTCTAAATCCAAAATACCAATTACGTCAGATGTAAATGAAACACACTACATCTTCCAAGCCTACTATGACAACAGAGAAAACGCACGTTTGGTTCGGGTGCTGTCATTTTCGACAGCTGCAGGATTGAGACCACTTTTCTATTGTCAGCTATGGTTCACAGATCCAGAAACACGGGTTACTTACAATCGGGTGGTTCGTGGAGAGAAGAAATTTCTATACAGAAAATGCGAACACATGTAAGTGGTATTCAGTTAAATTAGCCAGCATTCTTTAAACTCTTCGTTCATTTGATAAATATCTCATATTAGTTCTGAAATAATCTCTAAAACAATTGAAATCTAGAGAGGAGGGTAGCCATGTTTCCTCCATTCTTTTTCTTAATTGCAAATTTCTAGGAATACGGTGTCACAAAATTATAATTGCAATACATGTATGTTCTGCTTCTATAAAAATTCACGGCAGATGTTGATCATATGGCCTCAAGTTGATCAAAATATTATAAAATATATTAATCGTTCTCCAAAAGAGTTCACTCTTATGACATCGATTTCCAGGTACTTTCCTCTGTTCATCAACTGTAAAGTCGACAAAGAACACCCGATTCCATACGCAGTATCTATTGTCCTGGAACGCTGCATCATGCCGTACAATATTCTTATGGTAGTGGACACCACGAAACAACCGGAAAAGAAGGACAATGTGGGCATCTGTGTAAAACCAATGAATGGACCATATCAGAGTAGCACCAGGCTGGTGGAATTTATTGAAGTAAATAAGATGTTTGGGGCAGAACATCTCATAATTTACGACTACGCCCACAATAAATCGCTTTTCTTGCCCATCATCAGGCACTACGTGAGTAGAAGAGTGATTTCGGTGATTCCCTGGTCGCTGCCCCCCTCTTCACGAAAAATAGCACAACGGCATGACCCTAATTTCTTGTCTTGGATTATAAGGTGTGGACTAATTGCTTCGTCAACCGACTGCTTGTACAGGAGCATGGCACGATTCAGGTACGTGGCATTCGTAGACATGGACGAATATATCGTGCCACGCTCGAACATTTCTCTGAAAGACATGATCCGAGCTCTCCCGAAGGGACACGCTGTGTATTCTTTTCAAAATCGTTTATTTGACTTGGACTGGCTTCCAAAACCACAGGCTCTGCAAGCTCTTCAGACAGATTCTCGAATGTTCAGGTACGCTCCGAAAACACTGATGGTGACGGAATCAGGGGCGCCAAACGATACGCTAGCCCTTAAATATATAATGCAACCGAAGTCAGCTTGGGCAATACGACTTCATCAGCCTCTTTTATTGAATGACAATGGGACGCGTTTTACAGTACCAAGTAATCTTGGTCTGCTGCACCAATATCGCTTTCAAGTGTCTAAAAATTCCAATGTACAGCTGCAAAGGGAAATCGATCCATACATGTTGAAATTCAAGGAAAGCATCCTTTCAAGAATCGATGGAATTTTTAATAAAACTCGAGCTACTGTGACATTGTAAATTAGAAGCCCTTTAATTGGGTTCTGAATGTAAGCATCAGTCAGCGTTTACAAAACGCCGTCATAAAAAGGAGATGACTGCTCATAAGGAATGTTTTTTTTTTTACTTTTTTTTTACTTTTTATTTGTACAATTCCAAAAACAGAATGCTGATTGGTAGTATGCCATTCAGCAATCTTCTCATTTGCATGTGCAGTTTCATATCAGAAAAATTCGTTTATAAACTATCACTGCAGAAAAAAATCGAAATGCATTCATCTTCCCCTCTCTATGAAATATTACATTGAAAGAGATTAAGTAGTGTACGAAATAACTTTATTCTTACCATTATACAAGGTGCACATGAATCAATATTCAATGCATGGCAAAGAGCTGTCCTTTCACCTCTCACAAAATTAGTCTTATGCACGTTGTTTATTAGGCTTCTCTATCGCATTTTGTGTTGCTATTGCATTGATTCTGAATGAATTTCAGGGTCTTTTATTTCCACTCTTGCAGCCCCGTTAGCGTAAAAAAAAAGAGAAATAGAGAGCGGAGAGTAAAATTTTATCACTCAGAATTTTTTCTTTATCACAGCAGAGTAAGTCGACAGCAATACTTACAAGAATATCTAGTGTCTAATACCCAATGCAAGCCATGTCACTCTAAGCAAAAAAGTTCAAAACCAGATTTCAAATTAAACTAGTTTTAATCATGATTTACCGGTATTTATTCTTTTTTATGTCAGATATTTGGCGAATTACTGTATATTACGCCACGTTAAGTCTTGTCATCGATGAAATATATACCATATGTACATTTTTAAAAAGCATATTTCCAATATTCTAAAATGTGAAATCCAGTGCACACAAGCAACCCATAGCTGAAGGTTCCAGAAGTCCATTGCATAACACCCTCTACTAAAACGATACAGGCCACTCATTTAAGTCGACTTGAATCGTAAAATGAATCTGGTAAAATATCAAAGATCATCTCAGAGCATATGGCTGTATTGTTCTTTCCGCCCATGAAACATATACTAGGTCACCCTTGCATCTCACTTCAAACTTATCTACATAGTTAGGCTATGCACTCAATATTTCATATGGCGACCCGCACCGTGCTATTGAGTAGCGGCTGCATAACCAGCGTTTATGTGCTTAATACAAAATTGGTAAAGTTTTCTGAGATTATCATCGGCTGACTCTGTGAATCTATCTCCTAGTACTTCTTTTGCGGCTTCCATAAACGACTCTTCCATTTCCTGGAAAGAAAAAAAGAGGCATAAGATAAATGTGATTGGCCGCCATCATTCCTGAAGAGTGAAATTGTTCTCAATGTGACAGAAAAAATCGAATCTAACTGACAGTTATAATAATAATAAGAAGAAAAAACTGCTGATGAATTTTGACATTCCATTTGGTAATATTGAATTTATTCATAATTTCAGTTTTCTTGGTTACTATAAGTGAGTTCTGTGTCTTTCAACCTGAGATTACGCTACGTGTTCTTACAATTTGGCAGAAAAAGAAAATAAAAAGGATATAAAACTTCTGGTATTTAAAATAACAGGAGTGCAAATGTTATGGGTCTAGGCGTACTTAGTTCCGCTTTAGTCTAAAAATGTGAGTTTTTGGAACACGAAAAATACAAATTTAAAAATATAGATATCTTATGAATATGTTGACTAAATATGTACAGAACATACATTCAAATGCATACTGGAATTGGAATGTAAGTAGTTGCACAATACACATTCCAATGAAGCAAAAATCAAATAAAAATCACAACTATATTTAAAATTTAAAAAACAATAATGCCATATTAAAATAAAATGAAACATAAACCCTTATTAAAAAAGGTGTCCTTAGTACCGAGAACATTTCTGGTTTGAATCCCTCTATTCGAGCATGTTGTTTTCCAGTAGAATGCAGTATATCTATGGCGTTATCTACATTGCAGTCGATGTATTCCATAACCTCATCGAATATATTAAATATCCTTAAAGACTGATCCTCGAAAGCGTCTGAAGTTTGCATAATTTCTTCATCCATATCCTTCAGCTGAGGGAACATTGCTTGGTACTCCCTATGCTTTCGGAAGAATCTGGAATAATGACATATGCGTTTTAAATAATGTAATATTTTTAAATAATGCAATTTGGGAAATCACGCAACAGCATGATGTAAAATGCATTTGTTGACCGAGTCTGGGTTTAGTTCAGTCAGTTTTAGTTTATCAACAAGAGAAAAAAACAATTCCATTTTCCAAAAAAGCCAATTAATTAATCATCAGAAAGGTAATCCTTAACTGTTATTTTCAGATAACGCACCAGGTGGAGTTCTGGACACATAGGTGACGAGTGATTTGAGAGAAGAATTAAACGTATTCATTTGTTGGGTAGGGTATCACTTTACTTGTCTTCAATCCTACGGGAATAGGAGTAGGTCCCTCACTGATAAGATGCGTTGCAAACTAATCATTTACGTCGCCCAGTGTTACCATCTTGATCAGTCTTAATATTTTATTGCATATAGTTTCGTTTACCTTACCTATTCACAATGTAATCACGTCAAAATCGTTATGAATGTATAAATTGTCTAAAAGACTTTTTGCAGAGTGAATACGTGAATATGTTAAATGTTAACACGTGACATATTATTGTATTTTGTAACTGTTAAGTAATAGCTTATGTAAAAACGTGCTAGAACAAATAATATTATAATGACGTCGTATTATGTTCTAAATCTCATATTCTACAATATTATATATCTACGCCTTTCTCCAAGCATCTTTCTCACAATATTTTGCGTGCATGGTTTGGAATATTATGCCAGCCATATTATATTAAAAGGTGACTGAAAAGTATTTTAACATGGTGAAAACAATGCTTTACTAACAGGTATTACAGATCACATTCCAAAAGGTACAATAAAATGACAGGAGAGTCATATGAGAGAATGAAAAATTTAAGTGGGTACTTTAATTAAATGTGAAACTGACAGTCATTTTTTATTAAATGGCAGAGAATCTATGGTGCGCATTTTTTTTAATAAAATTAACCCGCCATAATGAAAACAAAAGAGCAATAGCACAGATGAAGTGGTAAAAACGTAATCAGAGAAAGATGGATTGTCGAGTGACAGATGTCGTGATTATCGCTAGGAAACATACATTTTCGATAGTCTCAGTCACATTGAATGATGGTAATATTACACGGATCAGATGAAATGTGAGACAAATTTTATATGCGGATTATTCTTAAGACCCACCAAAATGACAAGATAAATAATGATAATTAGGATAACCCGATATTAGGGTTGTTTTACCGCCACACACCATTACGAATGAAAATAATTAGCCTCTTACATATATTCTGTACTTGTTTTATGACATATACTCTAAACGTAAAATTGTAAATTGTCTTTATCTTCTACATTGAAATATACCAACTAAATAATACAACCATCTTAATGACCCAACTGAGACAAATTTAACTAGTGCAAGGAACAATTCCATGCACTAGTTAAATTTGGGCTCATTTGCAATACCAAAACGTCTACGGTCTCTATCCGTAACCAAGTTTGTCGAGATTGATTGACTTGTTGTCACACAGTCAAAATATAAGTATCCTTTGAATGTTGCACGCGGAAGAAGAATGAACTGGATTGTTTTGATTTTGGAGAATTGGATGCTAGTTGGTATCTCTGCCATCTTCCAGACAGTCTCTAATAATAATTCTCCCGTTATTTCAAGTAAAGACTTGATTTCCGGGAGGACCCTATCAAAATAGATGAGTTTACCTATAGGGATGCACGTAACCCGACTTTACTGCATACTATAAACCGATCAATAGCGACCGCTGACTGCAACCTCACTCACCGCATTAAGTTGTCCTTTGCAGTGTCTTCTAACTTCCTGTTGATAGCTTTCCATGAATTCTTTAAATTAAACACTTGGCGATAGGTGGTATAGGGGAGTCGAGGGTCCACCTTCCGTGGAGGCTCGTCATAGTGATTATCCAAGCCTCCGTCGCTGGAAGACGAACAACCCATGTGGTCCTGATCTACTGCTTGGAAGACTGAATGTGACTGAACTACTTAGTAAGCCCTTCGCTAATGCCGTGCCACACACAAGCAATTGCTTTGATTGAACTCAAGTCCTGTCAATTAGTTCGAAACAGATCGAAATCGATGAATATTCTTGTTGTGGAATGAAAGACTATCTGTGTGTTGCCTCAAAAACCGTGCTCACAAACCAATGAACAAAATGCAAAAAAAAAGTAAGCACGAACAGTCTTGTCATAAAATCGCTTCGTCAATCTCACAAGACGTTCCTTTAAAGAAATAGTCTTTAAGTCCATTAAAGTTTGCCAACAACACTGCCTTGACTACCGTCTCTACTACTCAGGTTATCTGACAATGGGCGGCAAACAGTGCAGCTCACTGCATCCCCACTTTTCCATACTGCCAATAAATATCAATATGGTTACCAAATATACTGTCAACACCACGGTCAATTGAACAGTTGTTTACATCGACTGAACGTTTAGGGTGTTTAGTCTGTATTTAAGAATGCCGTCCCAATATTTGCGTTTCTAGACGCATGTGTGTCGGACTCGTTTGCCGTGTTGCTATATGGTCAATGCATTGTTCGGAGGATGTGTTTGGCTATGACGTCTGTGATCATTGTACTAGCATTGATTTCTGACACGTTAAGAAAATACACATGTCCTTTATTTAGGATCCATTACAGCTCATAGCTTCAGCTTTTCCATCTTATGAAAATATTTTAGTTTACAATTTCATGTCTTACGAGATTACATGTTTGTATGTATGTGATTATGCTAGAAGTCGAAAAGTGAGAACTATCTATTCTGTTGGCAGTGAATTTTTTCATCGGATGATCGATATACAATCACGTTAACGTATACATTGTATATATATTAATTCGCAATGTCTTCACTGGTGCATATTAATTGGTATTTTTTTACCACTATTGTATCCTTGGCAATTAACTCTCTGTCTCTCTCTTTCTCAAATAACTCAAAAAACTAACACGCCAATCTTTTACCACCTGCAGTTAACAGCAAATGTCACCTCGTAGGTGTTATTGTGACTGAAATATGATTTCAGGGTAAGTATTAAATGGCCGGCAGATCAAGGTTGTTGTCACAATCACCACGAAAAGACAGGCAACCACTTAAACCTGGAAATGAAATTTTGTATGGGATCACATCAATTAGAAACAGCGAGAGAAGTAGGCCTGCTCAATCCATAGTGCAACCAAGCCATAAACCAGTGGTACAATAACTAAAATGTCTAAGGGTATGTGAAGTACATGACACAATGCATTTATGTATGTAAGGAGTGGGGTGCTGAGTGACCCGCCCCATTACCCCTTTCCAAAACACTTTAACGGATTCATCTATATGTAGGGCCTACTCGTCCCTTCCACAAAATAAATGGATATAGATAAGAAGAAGAAGCAGAAAAAAGAAAGAAAGAAAGAAAGAAAGAAACATGCTGCATGCTTTCAGTACAACAAATCCAACCCATACATTCACTCATTAGATTATTTGTTCATTCAAAAGATTGTCTCCTAACAAAAATCAACTTGGGAAACAAGTTTTGATACAGTACTAGTGTTGTAAATAAATGAATTCAACATTGGCCATTAAAATTATTTCGCCATTGTGCTTAGTCCCGAACTTTTTTTTTTTGCTTTATTACTTATGAAGTGTTATGCACAAGAGTGACTTTGAACAGTGTCAAAATGAAGCGCATTTTTCGACTGATACATGTGTAACTATCATAGGGATAACATACTGTATGTCATTCTAAAACCTTTTGAATTTCGTTTTACGAAAAGAAAGAAAGAAATCAAAATTCCACATCAACAGAAGTTGAGGATAGCGGTAGATGACATACATGTACCTTTACTATTTTGAACACGAAAGACCAACTAACGGATCAAACGCACCAGGATGTATGAAGAAATAGGAAGTCAATAATATTGACCTTAAAGGGGAAAGTATCAAAAATGTTTTCACGATCCACGAAGTATTTTGAGACAATAATTTTCTTTCTGAGACAATAGACAAAAGTCATACGTCGGAAATCTGGCAGAGATTGCAACATTTCTGGATATCTTCATTTTTGGTGATAAGAAGCTTGAAACAAGTATTATTTCCATAGACAAGTCCAGGAGGAAACTTTTTTTTTCTTCAAAAATTTCGCGTTCTGGCACATATGCCTTCTATGCTGGAAAATTCAGAGATAGTGGTATGCGTTTATTTGAAATGTGTTAGCTGTGCTGTGGAAAGCAATGCTGTGCAACATGGTGCCAGAGAAAAATAAATAGACACGACCAAGTTTGCGAAAAAAAAAGGAGAAATTAAATGGAATTGAAGCCAAGAAGCCTGCCTCCTACCTTATTTCATTCATATTCATTTTTTGCAATCAATTTCCATTGCATTGATATTTCATATTCTATTTATATTCAGGAAATCCTAAAAAGCGCTCCTGTGGGCTGCACCATGGTAAGCCTATTGTTGTGGTATATAGCCAGTAAAGTAATGTAATGCAAAGTTTAGTAATTCAAACGTGAACATCACGCTGATAAAAGCCTTCAGTTATTTTAACAGATAAATGGTGCTCAGAATTTTGTCAAATTTTATGACATAAAGCAGGTCTTACACTGCTGAAGGTGGGTGCGGTCAGTAACTGTACTGTATCCAAGGGCTATGATGTTATAGTCTGAAATAGTGCAAACCAGGAGAAACGAAACATATCCCGTTCGTTAACTTCAAAACTGTAGAGTCAAGTTATGCCCCCTCTCTACCGCAATTCTTTTAAATTCTACAGCATCATTAGAGCTAACAACATTAAGAGACTGAAGTTTTAACTGGTTTGAAATATTTGGGATTTGAATATCACGAGTACCAGCAAGGAGGCAACAGAAACAGAGCTTGGGCAATTGACCACGTCACTTTTGGGATTTTAATCTTAAAAGACTGGTACAAAGATAGGATGCCCTAAGAATAATGCCGTGTCTACTTTTTATATCCAAGACCTGAAGGTACAATTTTACATTAAAGGTATGCATGACTTACTTCTTTTTTTCCTTGGGGGGGATTTTAAAATTGCACATTTTAAGCAGTTCTACATTGTCGAAAAGGAGATTTAAAGAATCAAAACAATGTTCAATGTTTATTTTTACATTGAAAACTGAGATTTTGAAAGAAATTCTAAGAATTTATTTTATATGATAATGCTAAAACATGTTTGGACACAAAATGCCTACAATTATATTTTGATTATTCATGTTATTTCAGGTACAATGCTACATTAAAAAAAAATTCAGTAGGCTTAATAATCATTCGATAATCTCATTAACACTATATAAATGACTGCATAATGGATGCAGATACAAACAGCACCTGTTCTCAAACAAATGTTTTAAAAACAAATCAAAAACTTGTATAATGGTAATACAAAAAATGTGATAATCACAAAACCTGAGTTTAAACAACCAACAGCTAATATCTGTTGTCTTAACAGTGATTGGGAATGTAAATTAGTGTTTTGGTCAGGAGCAAAACTGTTAGAAACCAGTCTAACAGGAAGTCTATCTAATGAGAGATGGATAAGCATTTGAAAACTAAGAAAATCATAAAATGTCAACATTAGCTCTAATATGTGACTAGCTCTCATAAAATTATTCATTGAACATTCAATTGAGAAACATATTACACAAATTTCAATTTTGTTGACTTCTACTTATTCAAAAATGTAAAACTGAAATAAGTCAAGTTTTATAATGCTGTCTAATAACAATGGTACAGTTCGCCAGTCATTTGCAAAGGTTTCATAGGAGTGGTATTTTTCTACTATTCAAATTATAACACTCACATTCTTTACTTTAACATATGCAAACCAATGCTTAAACCTGTGTTTCTTGTTATTTTATCACAGTTCAAAGCTGATAATATTGGTTAACTGCACATATGAGGAGCATGCTGTATCCTGTATATAAAGATCTCGCTCCCGGCAGCATGCCAATAAAAGAAAGCTGCTACTACAATAACATGCCACCACTGATGACTGGAGCCGATGTAATCAACTTTACCTGGAAAAGAAAAGAAAAAATGCATGAGTTAGTTTAACGTTCAGTAATTTGGAAATAGTTACAACAAAATATCTCTGATTAATCATACAACATCTCTACCTATATATTTTCCAAATATCAGGACAGTTTCATAAAAAAACTTAAGTAAGATCACTGATTATTTTGTGGCACTGAATTGTTATAAAAACTTACCTGGAAAATATCTTTCAGGAAACTTTGTCAAGTAAAAGCCGAGTGCCGACATTCCAAAAAAGTACATAATTACCACTTTTGGTATAAACATCTGCAAGTAAAATGAAAATCAAAACCAAAATATAATAAATGAAATCTGGCAACAAATTATAGTGGGACATAAATGTTAAGCACAAATTTTACCTATGAAATTATGTATATTACTTAAGGAAAGCTCAGATATTCTAACCTATAATGATTATCCTAAGTATTCAGTTAATTCAAACTACCCAGTGTCCATAATTCTACCTACTTGCAAAATCAGAAGACATTTACCACTTGTATTTTAAGTTTTTAAAAACATAGCTAATATTAATAAAGAATGATAAATAATCTTATTCTCATTCTTTTACAACTACTACTACTACTTGTACTACTACTATGCTAGCATCAGTAATGATTTCCTTCAATGAAAAGCATTTATCACCCTTTGAAAACATTAGTACAAAGTATCTATTTTATGGCTCAGACCAACTAGCATAAAAGTAAATATAATAATAAAATAAAAATTATCAAAAAAATTTGTCCCTTGAATAATAATAAAACAAATTTTGTTCTGATCAGGAAATACTGATGCATGCTTAAAGTCTTAGAGAAATATTTACCTGAACCATCTCTTCTTCCCATCCACCACTCAGGTATATCCAGTGGATGGTAGGAATAATTCCATAAGCAGCTAGACAACAGTACAATATTAACCTTTTTGTCCACCAGTGTGGAGAGAATGAGCGAGGGTGAAGCTGTGTAAATAATACTGCTGCTGATAAGATTGCCACTGTAAAAAGGTAAATGTCTCGCCATATCTGTAATTCAAAACAGAGACTTGTCACATTTCTAATGCAAAACCATACCCCTTCTCTACATGACTTAAATATAAATGAAGATTTTTGCATCATAATATATGGTAGTCTTTTATCCATCGTTATCACTGTCACTGCGATGTAGTTATATACTTATTTGTGAACAATTAGGAGCTTCACATTGAATAACATCTGCAGTACCAAGAGTTGAAGCCAGAGAAGTAAGGACAACTACACACACACACACACACACACACACACACAGTATACAAACCCCTCCCCCATACAATACTTACAGACAGACAGTAAAAAGCATAGTGCACTGCAGGTAAGTAGCAGCCAATCAGCCCCACAGAGATCCCAGCCAGGTCTGTCATTAACCAGCGTTTACTGGCTCTCTCTGAATGGCAGTTGAAGATATGGTACCCAGCAGAGCACAGCATACAAAACTGGAAATAAACTAGAGTTTCTGAGAGGCAGGGACCACCTACTTGATATGTGCTTGATAGTGGGTCAAATTTTTATCAGAGTCATTCTGGGATCCCTTAGTTAGATGCCAAATCCTGGGTACCACAAAGTTCTGAAAGTTGGTGTTGTGGTTCAACTGAACAGGTATCTGACAGTAAATTTGTGAAACTGAGCAAAATTTAACTTGAAATCTGTCCTCAATAATCTGTGGTATTGTAAAAAAAGTACTTTAATTTTTGAGTGTTATAATAATGAAAATCAGTTTATGTGTCTGTGTTTTCTGAGACAACTACAGTAAATGATTCTTACCTGATAACACAAAAGACCTGCAGTAACAATGAGATGATCAGAGAAGCCTCCACTGTAATGAGGTATCATGACAATGTTGTCCACCAGAGTGCACAAACAAAATATCACAAATCCAATGAGGTGTGACCAGATATTGATGGTTTCATTATTCCAAACAAATAAACTGGAAGGGAAGCAAAAAGCAAAGTTAAGACCAATCCCATTTATCAGTACCAAAAAAATTTTATATAAATAAATAAATAAATAAATAAATAAATAAATAAATAAAATATCCATACTGAAAAATGCACATCAACAATGCAAAATTTCATTCTTGATAATATAACTTTAAAAGCACCTAATAAACATGATGTTGTATTTATAGCCTTCAACCATTATTTTATATTAAAAGATATATTTGATTACCTCAAAGAAAATAATAAATCAATGCATTTTCTCTGAGCTGTATCAATGTTTGGTCTGTGTTTGTGAAACAACAAAATATTTGAGCAAATGAAATTGCTTCATAATTATGAAATGTTTACCAATTGAACCAGATCATATTGACGCAAAGTTTGGTTAATCTCTTTGTTGACTTTTCATGTCAGTTTAACTATTACATTACTAGTAAGTAGCACCATCCAATTGCATATACCTTTTTATACAGGCATTGGATGAGAGAAATGCTCTGTACCCATCCCTGACATATGGATTTCCTTGCAGAAATTCTGGAACTTCGTTGTATTTATATAGTTGTATGTCTTCTTTCCCAATAGATGTGCATACAGCTGCCTGGCAGCCACGGTCTATCTCTATGTCCATAAACACATAGACAGTGTCAGCACCACTTGAACTTTGTGAAACATTTCTACTCTTTAGATTACTTTTATAATCTACTGGCATCCCCATAATAATAAAAGGTGCAAACTCCCTTTCCCCAAGTTTAATATCTGAAAAAGAAAAGTGATGTGCTTTTGTTGGTCACATCGCTTGTTCATGAAGATAGTAGACATATGTGCTTTTGTGGTCACATCGCTTGTTCATGAAGATAGTAGACATATGTTTAACAAGCAAGAATAAAATGTAGTTCCTATTTTAGTTGCAAGTTTTATGAAATTCTTTTGAACTCTTGTAACAAGTTCTGACAACAATTTTAGATTCCTTGACAAGCTAGAGAAGATGCTAAAGTGTACTCCACAGTAGGGTACTGACAGTCCTACAATTTTCAATTTCATTCATTTATTTGAAACTTTAAGAATTTCATTTTCAATAAATGCACACTGACTCGAACTACATGTAGTATCAAAAACATTAATGCATTTGAGCAACTCAAATGAATTATGTGTATATGCCTACATCAGGTTACATAAGTTATATACCTCCTAAAGTACAGGGCTCTACTCACCAACTATCTGTTTTAGATATTGACATTTTTCAGACCTAATTTTCTATATTTGTTGAATTCCTGCTGGTTGCCTTGACCAACATAACCTCCGTTTACAAAAGAGTTGAATGCGCATAATCAAGAAGAGACGTATCTGATGATCCGTCCGTCGTTGTGGATCACTAGATCAGGACTGTTCTATTAGGCCAAAGAACGATCTTAACCTTGAAGTTAGATGACCCGTAATTAAGTTCCAAAAAATATATTTTGGAAAATAAATCATCCAATAAATTTATAGCAATGATTTAATTTTTTTGTTTCAAGCGCCTACAAAAAGCCTTCCCCGATTCAGTAGAGCCTATTCTTTTTCTCCACTACAAGTTGTTGAAATAGAGCCCTTAAGCTCAGCACTGCCAATTATAATCACCATCAGCTCAAAAGAAATAAACTCTAAATGAGCTTGTACAGATTATATCGATAAAAAAGAAGTGTACTGCTTGATGTGAAAAAGTTTTATTGTATTAAACAATTTTTATGCGTTAATTTTTACCATTTTTACTTTTTGCTTGCCATTGTAAAAAACTTTCTCAGTATTTGAGAAATATTTTCTCCAGAATGTATTTAACTTTTGGGCCCATGGGGAAAGTAAAAAGTCAGTGGAATAATGAATACTTTCCCAAAATAAATAGGTGGGAGGTCAAAAACTGTTATGTTCGGCTACGTACCTATACTCCCCCGCACCGATACTCCCCCACTTCTTTACATCCCCGCACCGATACTCCCCCGCACCGATACTCCCTCGCACCGATACTCCCCCGCTTCTTTACATCCCCGCACCGATACTCCCCCGCACTGATACTCCCGCGTACCGATACTCCGCAAAAACACTACTCCCCCAAGGCATAGATTCCCTTGGCTTTGTAAACCCCATTCGTAATTTACAACACTTTCTGTAATGCTTTTTTTTTT
>NW_019775949.1:80293-142839 GCF_001039355.2 Lingula anatina
TTTATCAACTTAAGGCAAAGTTAGTTTTAATCTAAGATAACGCAGCTGTCTTTTTTTCAGGCAACGATGAATTCGTAAAATTATTAATTAAGTAATAAAAAAGAAGTGCTAAAGCGCTTCGTTTTCTGTCTTTTTCCTCCAACCTTCTTTTCTGCTCTTTAAGCTTCTTTCCCTTGTCTTTTGAATCTGAATTAGATTAGAATCTGAATTGAGCAAAATTCAAAAATTTTGAAAATTGTTGCACAACGAAATTGTCGAGACACGAGCATGCGTCGTGAGCACGCCTTTTATACTCGCAGTCCCGTCGTGTTTTCGATTTTGTTCGTTTTAGATGTGAGGGCGTGCGCCGTACTCAACACGCAAAGGGCTCTTTCTCCTCCATTTCTTGCGGCGTGCATCTTGGACCAGGCAAGTCTCACTTGCAAACCAATCGCAAACTCCTTAGAAAGGGAGCAAATTACTCTTGCGGCCTCGCTGTTCGCAGATTATTCGTAGAATCTATTGGAAATGTGCAATATCCTCCGTACGTGCTTACATACGTGTGAACTCGAAATTTCGCATAAAGGACTTGCGTGGTACATGAGATTCTCCGCAAAATTTGGACTTAAACGGGTCGTAGATTTTGATCCACTTACCTACTAGTAGACTGACCCAAACCTGTATAATTAAATGGAGGGTTGACTCTGTTACTCGATCCTCAGTTTCGGCAAAATTGCATAGGGGGAGTAATGATGAGGGGGAGTATCGGTGCGGGGGAGTAACGGTGCGGGGAAACAACAACGCCGGGGAGTAACGGTGCGCGTATAACGGCAATTTTACAGGGGGTTTATCGATGCGAGGATCTATCGGTGTGGGGTCGTATCGATGTGCATAATGCAAAAATTTACTAAGGGGGAGTATCGGTGCGGGGGAGTATCGGTGCGGGGAGTATCGGCATGACCCCCATTGGGCAACTTGTGAGACAAGGAACTCACTAAAAAAAGAAAAACAACTCCAATTTAAATTCTACCTACATTTATTTAGAAACATATCTGCAACTGGCTTGTCAAACCAATTGCACATTTTCAAGGACTTCATCACTACTTGAACTTCACTTATACCCCCTTTACACTGGACGGCGTCCTTTCTGCGTCCTTTCTGCGACCATGAAATTTGGCATCGCTGTGGTCTTAATAAGGAGGCACAAGCATCGATTTTGTATCAGAATGAATGCTCAATGATCGGCCAGTTGTCGGCCGTAAAGTATTATAATTTTTTAACTCTCAAATGGGGCCGAACTGCTGGACGCAGAAAGGACGCCGTCCAGTGTAAAGGGGGCTTTAACATGTACATAGAACAAAGCCAGATGTTGTTACACTGAACATAGTAATACTAGCTGGAGAATAATGGTTACAGCAAAACTATCTCCAAAAATATCTTTTATTTTGGATTCCAAGTATGAGCAGAGGTAATATAGCTCTTACTATAAACTGAATTTTGGAGTACATTTCAACCATCTCCAATGTCATACATCCTCATTGTCACATCTGTCATGTACACACAGCAACACTTTGAAAAAAAGTTAAAAACAACACTTCATGCTTTTCTTTCACAGACCAGCCTTTACTACCAAGATTTTACAACTGCAAATTTCCTGTAGGATGATGTAAGAATAGATAATCCAAGATATTAAAGATGAAAGATAGTGCTGTTCAAATAAGTATGCATTTACAAAGGTCAGTATTGCTCCTTTCTTAGAAAAGATGTATCATCTACAAACCAAACAAAATCTGGATTTTTACATCAATCATATTCTTGAGTATTTGTCTTTATGCATCAATCATATTCTTGAGTATTTGTCTATATGCATCAATCAAATCGTTGAGTATTTGTCGATGTCTGTTATTTCCACCTCCTAAATCCAAGTCTTGCCAAAAGACTAACATCTTTCATGTGCATTTACCAAACCCTTTACTGTCCATAAAATTGAGCATTTTTCTCCATATTATGCAACATATACTGAACCAGAGAACATACATGTATGCAGCAAACACATCGTTAGTTCAACATTTATTTTAAGGTAGTATATGTGAGCAATATCATGAAAAGTGGATCAACTTAGATTAATTCACACACACGAAAAAAATTGTAAAGAGTAAAATGACTACATCTATTCGAGCACCTTTACAGCACCAATCTAAAGTGCTCTTTAGAAAGTTGTGAATTTGCGAGTCAAAATATAAAAGGTTCTCATACTGATAATGCCCTCTTTTTTCTTAGACCCTAAATTGCATAGAACAATCTTTCAGCACCATGATACGGCATTCTATTAAACCTATTTGGCCCATACAAATTACATGATCTATCCCATTCACCGATTTGATACTGACATTTGTTCTTGGAAACCTAATGTATTATGCAATTTTAATTGCATTAAAACACACTAGGTGTAACATTGTTCTTACTTTTTTCATTTTGCAGCCTCTTTGATTCTATGTGCATGTTTTTACATTAGTGCTTTCATAGTCAAAGGCTCTACAGTGCGCCTACTATAATACAATTCTCATCCCATAATAACCGCAATATCTATATTCAGTACAAAAGTTTTACTTTGAAAAAAAATTAAAAAGAGGAAAAATGTTTGTGTTAAATAATGTAATATTCAAAGTTATTACGATAAATACTCAGCCAATTCCATATGAAATTAACACTTACACTCACTTGCTAATGTAAAACCACAGAACATCCATATCTTCGTATAGACTAGAGATGACGACTAGACAATAGCAACTGTATCTTATACTATGAATGTTTTAACTATAAGGTTTCTATACATCACAAATCTATGTAATAAGATTCCCACCATATCATGTCTCATCTGCCATAAATATATACAATTGTAGATTAGTTTCAGAACCAAACTTGCACCAGAGCATCTTCATGCTATGTTGACAAACTTTATCACCTTCTCCTTGTGAGTAAAAGGAAAAATAAAAATCTTGGTTTCCTGTTTAAACACCATTTTATCACCAAAGAACAGGGGCAGTTCAAAATTAAAATGTTGCTCACCAAGTCTGGTGTTATATTGTTTTTTTTTTTTTTAAGGGGTAAATTTGTTCTTCTCCCTGGCATATTCCTGCATTTTTGCATCTGTACTGACCAAGCAAGGTCACAAAACAGGATTTTTCATGATTTTTCATAGTATGCAGCAAAAACTGTAGCTGGTAGTTAGGGTCCATATTTGACATTCTCTCATGGATAAACAATGGTGAAAATTAGATTCGATTAACAACTTCCAAGATTATTTCATGTTCCCAGCAGTAGTTTGACCAGTGACTAGAAGAGATTGGACTTGTGTTTTGATTTGCCTATTTTTCAATCATTTACTTAAGAACATAATGGGTATCAATATTTTGAAGATATTTCCACTCAAGGCAAGATGGCATTCTGAACTCAGACATTTTTTACCATCACATTTCCTTATATTCATGTCAATACTGCATAAAATGTATGCTGTGTTCAAAATACTTTGTCGTTGTGACCACAAGGCTTCGTTTTAATATCACTGCGAGTTCATATAGTTTACTCTTGAAGGCATGTTGTAGAGTAAATTTAAGTACTCTTTTTTATTCTTCTTTCTTAACCACAATCAGGTTGTTGTGGCCATCTTCACAAGCAGTTGTCGTCTGTAAAGAAAAAGAAACAGAATAAGACACAGGAACAACAAGATCATTCTTAAATTGAACTTCTTAATTACTTGGGATTTTCAAAAAATAAAATAAATAAATAATAATAATAACAATTAATTTGCACAAAAATTAACCAAAAGAAGCTGTTCTCCTAATAACAAAGGCAAACCTAACAATTTCTTACAAGGACTGTCAGATGTGAACATCAACAGGCATCAAAAACTGGAAATAACTTTTGAAAGTCATAAAATAAAATGGAAAACAGACTGGCCTTACACCTGCTTTCAAAAGAAACCTAAAAAAAGGTTCCTCATTGTACAGTTAACTAGCATAACATTACCACATTTTTCATTTCATCAGTACCTGACTATGGTTCTCTTTCTTTTCTCCATCTACTACAAACTTGTACTGGTATTCACCCTCGGCTAATTCTAAAGTAGTACAGAACACTCCATCTCTGGAAAAAAAGGCATCAAAATCAGAAGTAGACTTAAAATTTCTGAAAAAAAAGTGAAAAACATGAGGAATTTTCAAAAAGAAAAAAAAAACACTGCAACTACTGAATTATACACATTATTAAGAAACACCAAATGTTATTCCAATGTTGTGTTTATGCTCTGAGTCATTATCCATGTGCTTCAGTTCATTTTTTAAAAAGAAGAAGCATGGTCAACCTTGACCAGTCTGACATGATAGAGTGATATCCAACTGCCATTAATCTACATCTAAGATAGTTAATAGCTGTTAGCATGCAAAAACCTTCTTACTGCTTTCAATTACTTTTCCTAATCATAAGTGCAGAAAGTAATATGATGGCAAATTATATTTGAAACAGGTCTACAAAGCAAAAAACCAGGCACCACAAATGAATAAATAAATTTGGATATTTCCACAATTCTCTTGCTAAAAGGTATGCAATCCAAGATTTGCACCAAATCAAATTTTCCTCAAGAAAAAAAAAAGCAATTTTCTCCTACTCATGAATTATTGCTTCATCTGCCCAAGCACCTGGATCGAATGTTTTATACCATTTCGAATTAAATAATTTAGTTTCAAATGTCTGGCTAGACATTTTCTCTTCCTAACATTTCACAATACACACACTGTACAATATTGAGAAGGGCCTCATTTTCACTTTATAACAGGAGAACTGCTGTGAAGTTTAGAATTTTCACTTTGTATCATGTTTAAATGAGATGATTTTATTTCTCACCTGAGGTTGTGAGGTGTTAAGGCTCAAACCCTGCTAGCTTCAAGGCTCAGGTGGAAATCTCAACATCCCATACACTTAAGAAAAACTTTTATTTTAGAGGTTTTATCTTTTTTATAAACTGAACTGGGATAGATAAGAATTAAGTGATGCAAGAAAAAATATGAGCTTTGGGACATTTTAAAATCCAGGCAGGATGCCATTAGTACTTAAGTTCATAATAACATGAAAGTAAACTTACACTTTCTCCATTTTTACTTGGTCTTTCCAATCTGAGAAACTGCCAATAAGGTACACTTCTGTTCCCTCGTGTTCCCATTTAAAGTGGACAGGTAGTTTGCTGGAATGCTCCTAAAAGGAAGCACACAAAGAAATTTAATCTAACTGTCCCATCACAAAAAAATTATGTTCTACTTGGCTAAAATGCTTTTAAAACAAGAAACATAGCATATTTCTGTTGACTTTTTATATCCTTGGTTGTCTATGTTCTGAATAATTTGCGAGTGTATTTTGGCATTGCCAAACTAATAAGAACTTGCCCATAGGGTTGTCTGTTAAAGGTTTGCAACATGTTTCCTCTCCTATGAACCTACCGCTTGGAAAACTATGTAAAAATAACTTTGGTGAAAATCTCTGAACATGATGGAAATGCCACATGGCTTTAAAGGTTCTCTTTGTAAAATGTTTTTATTCCATCATGTGGAATTAGCAGATGAATTTTTTCTAAACGTTCTTCCATTTTGTAATAGACAAAGTTGCTTTTTATTGACCATGCAATTTTACCCTTTCTTTAGTTCCTACAGGGGCTGATACACACAAAGTCCTTGATAAATTTCACACAGCTACGAAAATGAACTAACTGTCCTAGGAGTCAAGGTAGTTTGTTTATCCTGAAGAAGTACTGAGCAAGGCAGTCAAAATTGGGTAAAAATTAGGTAAAAAAAAGAACAGACATGGACTTGTCTAAATTGATAGGGATGAATGATGATGTACATTTAGAGCAGTGTCTGTACGTTAAAGGCTTTTTACCTCTTCCTTGGACTGTTCTGTCTGGGTTTCTGGCTCATCTGGACTATTCTTCACCTGGCAAAGAAATAACATGTCAGCATGAAAACATTTCTTTACATTTTTTGTTCACCAAAAGGAATATGCTGGAATATGCTGAGTGGGAAAGGACAAATCATAGAGGACACAAAATCTTGAAAAGAATACAAAATTTATTTAAAGGAATACATTACATGCAATATTAAGTAAAATGTTGAGATAGAGAAAGAGAAAGAGAGAGAGATGGAGACTAACTTCTTCCTCTGTTGGAGGTTCTTCTTGGGTATTTTCCTCTTTTGCACCGTCTTCAACTGAATCCTGAAAAATGGAGAACATGCTTTATAAATTGACCTCACCATCTCATTGGATAAGCATTAGAAAAAGCAAACACTTCAGAAAACTTGATCTGAACATCAATAAGAGAAATGACAATGGGAATTTGTAGAACAGTCTCTTTACGCATTTGTCTCTTACTTATTTAACAGATATGACTGGTTTTGCTTGCAGAGTTTAAATATTTTCAGGTTATACAGTGGCAGATCCATGGATTTCAGAAAGGAGGCCCCCCAAAAGACTCAGAACTACCATTTTTGACCCCCTACTCATAAGCTGCATATATATATAGTTAACACCAGTATCAAACATAATATAGGTTCTTAGGTTTTCAGCAGTGCATACACCAATCCAATTCTGTGGCTACTTGTCATTCCCAGGGGGTCCAAGAAAGATAAGCATCCCAGAATATTGTTTCATAAAAATTTGCCTGGACTTCTGAAGTGTATTCTCTTTGCAAGTTTTAGCTCCAGAATGGTCTTTTCTCTTTCTTGGGTGGATGGATCCACCATATAAATTTTGAAATATAGCAATTTTGGGCTAAAATTGGGACAGGATAGGATGGGAAAGGGTACGGAATCTGCCACAGTATGTTTATGTAAGTAATAGCGACACAAAAAAGAAGTGTATTTCAAGTGTCTTAAAATATCAGTAATTTTTACTTCTGCATTATAGAATATATAAATAGTCTAATAAAGAATGTTTTAATTAAATTCACTAATGCTATTATGTATGCACAGATCTTAAGTCTAAAGGAAGAAGATTTTGCTAAATTTCACAGATGCAATTATATGTGAACAGATCTCATAAGTGTAAGGCAGAGGGTTAGTTCAGGAAATGTGGCTGCCTCATGCCAGGATTCCTCCAACATGACTCCAAGGTTGACAGGTCAGCCATTAGTGTCACACTGAGACAGCGGTAGATGAGGCACAGGTTGTTTCCGTCTATGAAGACAAATTCTTCAGCAGAGAAGATGCATTAACAAATCACACACGCAAAGTTGTTCTTTCATGAAAATGTGATGTTAAGCCTATCAAATGAAATGTAATGAGAATCTGTGGAAGTTTGGTTGACACGTGTATTTGATTTAAAATCAACATAGCTGGTCAATTATGCAGTAAGGACTCAATTCAACTAAAGTCAGATAAACAATAATGCTAAAAGCTTGACAAATGTGCAAGTTTTCATTGTCAAATTCTTGGTACTTCCATAATAAAATCAACTACAAGTTCAGAGAGGCAAAGGCTGCCTTCAGACTATGTACCACCAGCCACATTAAAGCATTTCAGTGATATAAAAAAATACAGATATAAATACAGAATATAAATAACAACTTTTCTGGCAATTGGAGAATTTCATACGCTGTGTATGATAAAAGAAAAAAGTATTTTTTCTTCATTCAGCAGCTTACAATTAAAACAATTTCATGTTCTTATCTCTTTTATATTTGCATCAATTTAACAATTAATATGTAGTTTACTTTCATAAAAATTGAAAACCCACAAAAATGCACTGTTTGTTCCAAACCAGGTAGTTTCAGAACAAACAAGATATGTCAACAACAATTGGATGCATAGACAGGAAGTTGTGGTAAATCCAACTTTATGCTGGTGGTACAATACATACTGAAAGAACAAATCCCTCTCTAATTACTTCTCTGAGGTATTTCTCTATGAGCACAGGTGCAAGGTTCTGTTGAATAATATAGAAACTCATATAACATGCATATAGGAAAATTCTGTAATACACATCTAATCTCTCAAAATTTGATGGAACTAGTTACCCATAGTCACCTTAGGAAATAATCAAAGCAGGAAATTGAGCATTGAACTATGGCAGAGTTTATATGCAAGGTGCTTTTGGATTATATGCACCACAGTTTCCCTTTTAGTAACTATTGAAAATCAGTAAGGCAACAAAAGCTGCCAAATGTACAGAAACTGATCCTGCAAAAAAAAAAAATGGTCCATTCCAAAAGTGATCTTTACAAGCCACAGATCTAAATTGGTATTACTATTTACTAAGGGGTACATGAAGTTTCAGCTAAAACAGATCTACGAATTTGGAATCAAGAGTACAAAAAGCCTAGATCAGATTTTGGGCTGAAACAGCAAAATGGACGAAGATGAAGAAGTTTTTTTATGTATCAGTAAGGATGCATATTTTTATGGAAAATAGTAGCCATCTTGGATATTTCAAGTTGTCAAAGTAGACAATGTAGCTGAATTTGTTCTTGGGCCCAATGGGACTCTAAATCAAGTCAAAAAATAGATTTAAAAAAATTTGCCTCTACTATACTTTTATAAATCTGAGGTGAGCAATGTCAGATGACAAGAAAGTTCCCTTTAAGTCAAAGTTTATGTAAAATCATAGTTTTATTTTACACACCAAGTTTCAATAAAAGGGCGGGTTGTTTTGGAAAATATGGAGTAAAAAAAAAAAACAAAATTGTAAGTGCAGTGAGACAGCAACAACGACAGCCTTTTCAGGTGGTATATATATATATATACAGCACACAGTGTCTGTACATAAAATTCTTTTTATTGATTTGAATATCATAGCTTGAAAATAAAGTTACAAAAAGCTTATGATTGCTTAATTTCACTTACTGTTTAATAGCATATCACACAGCTGTAGAGAGTAAGTTTTTTTCNCTATTCCAATGTTGTGTTTATGCTCTGAGTCATCATCCATGTGCTTCAGTTCATTTTTTAAAAAAGAAGAAGCATGGTCAACCTTGACCAGTCTGACAAGATAGAGTGATATCCAACTGCCATTAATCTACATCTAAGATAGTTAATAGCTGTTAGCATGCAAAAACCTTCTTACTGCTTTCAATTACTTTTCCTAATCATAAGTGCAGAAAGTAATATGATGGCAAATTATATTTGAAACAGGTCTACAAAGCAAAAAACCAGGCACCACAAATGAATAAATAAATTTGGATATTTCTACAATTCTCTTGCTAAAAGGTATGCAATCCAAGATTTGCACCAAATCAAATTTTCCTCAAGAAAAAAAAGCAATTTTCTCCTACTCATGAATTATTGCTTCATCTGCCCAAGCACCTGGATCCAATGTTTTATACCATTTCGAATTAAATAATTTAGTTTCAAATGTCTGGCTAGACATTTTCTCTTCCTAACATTTCACAATACACACACTGTACAATATTGAGAAGGGCCTCATTTTCACTTTATAACAGGAGAACTGCTGTGAAGTTTAGAATTTTCACTTTGTATCATGTTTAAATGAGATGATTTTATTTCTCACCTGAGGTTGTGAGGTGTTAAGGCTCAAACCCTGCTAGCTTCAAGGATCAGGTGGAAATCTCAACATCCCATAAACTTAAGAAAAACTTTTATTTTAGAGGTTTTATCTTTTTTATAAACTGAACTGGGATAGATAAGAATTAAGTGATGCAAGAAAAAATATGAGCTTTGGGACATTTTAAAATCCAGACAGGATGCCATTAGTACTTAAGTTCATAATAACATGAAAGTAAACTTACACTTTCTCCATTTTTACTTGGTCTTTCCAATCTGAGAAACTGCCAATAAGGTACACTTCTGTTCCCTCATGTTCCCATTTAAAGTGGACAGGTAGTTTGCTGGAATGCTCCTAAAAGGAAGCACACAAAGAAATTTAATCTAACTGTCCCATCACAAAAAAATTATGTTCTACTTGGCTAAAATGCTTTTAAAACAAGAAACATAGCATATTTCTGTTGACTTTTTATATCCTTGGTTGTCTATGCTCTGAATAATTTGCGAGTGTATTTTGGCATTGCCAAACTAATAAGAACTTGCCCATAGGGTTGTCTGTTAAAGGTTTGCAACATGTTTCCTCTCCTATGAACCTACCGCTTGGAAAACTATGTAAAAATAACTTTGGTGAAAATCTCTGAACGTGATGGAAATGCCACATGGCTTTAAAGGTTCTCTTTGTAAAATGTTTTTATTCCATCATGTGGAATTAGCAGATGAATTTTTTCTAAATGTTCTTCCATTTTGTAATAGACAAACACTTCACAATAATGTTTCACAAATTTCTTAAGTTGCTTTTTATTGACCATGCAATTTTACCCTTTCTTTAGTTCCTACAGGGGCTGATACACACAAAGTCCTTGATAAATTTCACACAGCTACGAAAATGAACTAACTGTCCTAGGAGTCAAGGTAGTTTGTTTATCCTGAAGAAGTACTGAGCAAGGCAGTCAAAATTTGGTTAAAAATTAGGTAAAAAAAAGAACAGACATGGACTTGTCTAAATTGATAGGGATGAATGATGATGTACATTTAGAGCAGTGTCTGTACGTTAAAGGCTTTTTACCTCTTCCTTGGACTGTTCTGTCTGGGTTTCTGGCTCATCTGGACTATTCTTCACCTGGCAAAGAAATAACATGTCAGCATGAAAACATTTCTTTACATTTTTTGTTCACCAAAAGGAATATGCTGGAATATGCTGAGTGGGAAAGGACAAATCATAGAGGACACAAAATCTTGAAAAGAATACAAAATTTATTCAACGGAATACATTACATGCAATATTAAGTAAAATGTTGAGAGAGAGAAAGAGAAAGAGAGAGAGATGGAGACTAACTTCTTCCTCTGTTGGAGGTTCTTCTTGGGTATTTTCCTCTTTTGCACCGTCTTCAACTGAATCCTGAAAAATGGAGAACATGCTTTATAAATTGACCTCACCATCTCATTGGATAAGCATTAGAAAAAGCAAACACTTCAGAAAACTTGATCTGAACATCAATAAGAGAAATGACAATGGGAATTTGTAGAACAGTCTCTTTACGCATTTGTCTCTTACTTATTTAACAGATATGACTGGTTTTGCTTGCAGAGTTTAAATATTTTCAGGTTATACAGTGGCAGATCCATGGATTTCAGAAAGGAGGCCCCCCAAAAGACTCAAAACTACCATTTTTGACCCCCTTCTCATAAGCTGCATATATATATAGTTAACACCAGTATCAAACATAATGTAGGTTCATAGGTTTTCAGCAGTGCATACACCAATCCAATTCTGTGGCTACTTGTCATTCCCAGGGGTCCAAGAAAGATAAGCATCCCAGAATATTGTTTCATAAAAATTTGCCTGGACTTCTGAAGTGTATTCTCTTTGCAAGTTTTGGTTCCAGAATGTTTTTTTCTCTTTCTTGGGTGGATGGATCCACCATATATATTTTGAAATATAGCAATTTTGGGCTAAAATTGGGACAGGATAGGATGGGATAGGGTACGGAATCTGCCACAGTATGTTTATGTAAGTAATAGGGACACAAAAAAGAAGTGTATTTCAAGTGTCTTAAAATATCAATAATTTTTACTTCTGCATTATAGAATATATAAATAGTCTAATAAAGAATGTTTTAATTAAATTCACTAATGCTATTATGTATGCACAGGTCTTAAGTCTAAAGGAAGAAGATTTTGCTAAATTTCACAGATGCAATTATATGTGAACAGATCTCATAAGTGTAAGGCAGAGGGTTAGTTCAGGAAATGTGGATGCCTCATGCCAGGATTCCTCCAACATGACTCCAAGGTTGACAGGTCAGCCATTAGTGTCACACTGAGACAGCGGTAGATGAGGCGCAGGTTGTTTCCGTCTATGAAGACAAATTCTTCAGCAGAGAAGATGCATTAACAAATCACACACGCAAAGTTGTTCTTTCATGAAAATGTGATGTTAAGCCTATCAAATGAAATGTAATGAGAATCTGTGGAAGTTTGGTTGACACGTGTATTTGTTTTAAAATCAACATAGCTGGTCAATTATGCAGTAAGGACCCAATTCAACTCAAGTCAGATAAACAATAATGCTAAAAGCTTGACAAATGTGCAAGTTTTCATTGTCAAATTCTTGGTACTTCCATAATAAAATCAACTACAAGTTCAGAGAGGCAAAGGCTGCCTTCAGACTATGTACCACCAGCCACATTAAAGCATTTCAGTGATATAAAAAAATACAGATATAAATACAGAATATAAATAACAACTTTTCTGGCAATTGGAGAATTTCATAAGCTGTGTATGATAAAAGAAAAAAGTAATTTTTCTTCATTCAGCAGCTTACAATTAAAACAATTTCATGTTCTTATCTCTTTTATATTTGCATCAATTTAACAATTAATATGTAGTTTACTTTCATAAAAATTGAAAACCCACAAAAATGCACTGTTTGTCCCAAACCAGGTAGTTTCAGAACAAACAAGATATGTCAACACCAATTGGATGCATAGACAGGAAGTCGTGGTAAATCCAACTTAATGCTGGTGGTACAAAACATACTGAAAGAACAAATCCCTCTCTAATTACTTCTCTGAGGTATTTCTCTATGAGCACAGGTGCAAGGTTCTGTTGAATAATATAGAAACTCATATAACATGCATATAGGAAAATTCTGTAATACACATCTAATCTCTCAAAATTTGATGGAACTAGTTACCCATAGTCACCTTAAGAAATAATCAAAGCAGGAAATTGAGCATTGAACTATGGCAGAGTTTATATGCAAGGTGCTTTTGGATTATATGCACCACAGTTTCCCTTTTAGTAACTATTGAAAATCAGTAAGGCAACAAAAGCTGCCAAATGTACAGAAACTGATCCTGCAAAAAAAAAAAAAAAAAAAAAAAAATGGCCCATTCCAAAAGTGATCTTTACAAGCCACAGATTTAAATTGGTATTACTATTTACTAAGGGGTACATGAAGTTTCAGCTAAAACAGATCTATGAATTTGGAATCAAGAGTACAAAAAGCCTAGATCAGATTTTGGGCAGAAACAGCAAAATGGACGAAGATGAAGAAGTTTTCTTATGTATAAGTAAGGATGCATATTTTTATGGAAAATAGTAGCCATCTTGGATATTTCAAGTTGTCAAAGTAGACAATGTAGCTGAATTTGTTCTTGGGCCCAATGGGACTCTAAATCAAGTCAAAAAATAGATTTAAAAAAATTTGCCTCTACTATACTTTTATAAATCTGAGGTGAGCAATGTCAGATGACAAGCAAGTTCCCTTTAAGTCAAAGGTTATGTAAAATCATAGTTTTATTTTGCACACCAAGTTTCAATAAAAGGGCGGGTTGTTTTGGAAAATATGGAGTAAAAAAAAAAATTGTAAGTGCAGTGAGACAGCAACAACGACAGCCTTTTCAGGTGGTATATATATATATATATATACAGCACACAGTGTCTGTACATAAAATTCTTTTTATTGATTTGAATATCATAGCTTGAAAATAAAGTTACAAAAAGCTTATGATTGCTTAATTTCACCAACTGTTTAATAGCATATCACACAGCTGTAGAGAGTAAGTTTTTTTTTCTTTTTTTTCATTTTTCTAACATCAAAATTTTTCTCATTTAACAAGTGAAGTTTTAAATCATACTAAGAAATCAGGGACCTAGTTTAGAGCTGTAAACTGGCACTCAAGGTAATTTCTGCAAAAATTGACAAAAATACAGAAAAGCTGTTTAAAATTATTTTGACACCTTATAATCTTTAAATATAAACAGTAATTTGTGACATAAACATAAATGTTTGAGGGCTCAGAAGCAATCATCAACCTTTTGCTATTTTAAGCAGTCAACTTAATTAAATAGAGAGGTACAATTTAAAAAGAAAGGAATTGGTTACTTCAGTCAAGCAAGCGAGTGAGCAAAAAAAAAAAGTAGCATCAAGCAAGGAAGGTCTCTACAGGCACAGCACTGCAACAGCATTCACCATACCTCTGGATTATCTGGATTAGTGGCTCCCTCTGAGGGACAATCATCAGGTTTGCCAACCAATGGATGATCATCATTTCCTCCTTTAGTCTCTGGTGATGATAAGGCTGCTGGTGTTTTATCTGAAACTTCATTTTCTAAAGTTTTAGACACTATAACACCTGCTGGAGAAGCATGTTGTGCAATTTTAGTTTCAGATTCATTGGAAATTTCTCGTTTCATTTTCTAATTCAGGTTTTCTCTCTTTTGATTCTTTGGGAGACTTGTCCTTCTGTGGTTCATCTTTGACTTTTTCCCCTTCAGAAACTTCTTGCTCAAGAACCTGATGCTCCTCATCTTCTTTTGGAGTTGAAGCATTTTTATCATCTTCCTCATTTGGGGGTTCTGTGACGTTAGCATTTTCAATACCATGTTGCATCTTTACTTCTACTTCAGGGCATTCTTCCTTTGCCTCTGGTTTAAGTGACTCTTCAGCATCATTCTCATCTGTTGCTTGTACATCAACTATCTGTTCTTCATGATCTTTCTGTGCACCTTGTAAATGTTCCTGTCCAACAATTTCCTCTTCTTGCTTTTCTGATTCTTGTGCCTGTTCGACTACCATTTCTTGTAGTGTTTTTGACTCAGGTATCTGTTCAACAATATCTTCATTCAGTGCCTCTTTCTCAGGGGATTTTTCATGGACTTCCTCTGGTTCCACCACATTTGGTACATCTTTGGAATTTTCTTTGGGCTGCTCTGTTTCAGTTACCTGGTGATCAATATCTTCTTTTGGTTCAATATCTTCCTTTGGTTCTTCTGTCTCAGGTTTCTCATCAACAATATCATCTTTTAGTTCCTCTGTGTCAGGTGCCTCTTTCACAACATCTTCTACCTCTTCCTGCTGTGCCTGTTCAACAATATCATTTTGAGTGTCTGTCTTAGTTACCAGATGAGCAATAGATTCTTTTGGTTCCTCTGTCTCAGAATTCTGGTCAATAACTCCTTTTGGTTCCTCTGCCTCGGGTACCTGTATCATGTCATCTTCCTTTAGTATTTCTCTCTCTTGTTTAACAACTTCACTTTGTGCCTCAGACACAAAATTCTGATCACCAGCTACCTCGTCTGGTTCCTCTGCTTGAAGTTTGTCAACATCTTCCTTCAGTACATCCTCCTCATGTACCTGATCAACAATATCTTTTTCAGGTACCACTGCCTCAGCTACCGGTTTACCAAGATTTTCTTTTGGAACTTCTTTCTCCTTTTCACCCATTTGTTCACCCTCTTTCACAGCCTCAAGCTGGGTGTCAGTATGAACAATAATACTTACCTCTCCTTTCTGTTCCTCTGCTGTGATTGACTCTGAGACTATAGCTGACAAAGCAGGTGCTGTTGGTTCGGGCATTTCTTGCTGCTGATTCTCCTCCACTACAATGGGTGCTGCCCCCTCTGTGACTGGCTCAGCAGGTGGTGGTAATTCCTCTTGTGTTTGCTCTGTGGGTGCCTCTTCTTTGACCTTGTTCTCTTCGACTGCAGTCTCTGTATTCTTTTCTTCTTCTACTGCAGTCTCTGTAGTTTTTTCATCTTCTGCTGTAGTCTCTTCTTTCTGTTCTACTACTTCTGGTTGAACTGGTTCTAACTTGTCTTGTCCAGCTGTATCCACATTTGCTTCATTCTCTACTTTATTACTTTCACTTTTTTCTTCTCCTTCCAAAGAGGGAACAGGCTTCTCTGTATTTTTTCCCTCTTCATCTTTTACTTCTTCACTTTTACTGTCGTCCAACTTTTGAAGTTGATCTGCTGATGAACTGCCTTTAAGACACCCCCCAAAACAAAAGCCCTTCTTCTCTGGTGATTTTGAACCATCCTTCTGTTTGTTAGTACTCTTTTTCTCTGCATTTTCACTAACCTCTTTTTCTGTTTCCTCGACTACAGGTGTGTCTATTGTTGCACTTTCTGGTTGCTCTTCTGGCTGCTCTTCTTCCACTTCAGTCTTTTCCTCTTCAGCAGCAGTAGCAGTAACATCAGCAGCATCACTTTCTAGTTTATTTTCACTCTTTTCAATAGTTTCCTCTTTTTCTTCTTCTACCTGTGCATCTTCTGGGGTTTCAGGTTCCTTTTCCACTGGGCTTTCATTATCTGATTTTGCATCATCCTGTTTTTCAGTTTCAGAATTCTGTACTTCCTTTTCCTCTTTATCAGTGCTTATAACCTCCTCAGGACCATTTTCTGTTGGTGTGCTATCAGTTTGTTTTTGTTCAATTTCATCTAGATCAACACCCTGCACATTATCCAGTTCTGAGTTGTTAGCATCACCATTTGGAGTTGTTTCCTACAAGCAAAGAATAAAAATAATAACAAGCATCAAATAAGGCCATAAAAGCTCCACACCATATTTTAAAAATAATAACACCTTGTATTTTTTAAAACATATTACCAAACCTTTAATCATTAGTCACAAATATAAATAAAATTAGAAATTAAAAGTTAAATGAGCTGCCACTTAGTATGACCCCAAGCAGTAAGAATTCATGTTAACCAAGAGCTATGGTAAAATGCACACTAACATCTTAAAAGTAGCCAATATAAACACTTGACCTTGAAAATAAGCTATAAATAAAGGCAATGTCCAAAAATCACTTAATAATAATTAGCAGAAATAGCTACATTTAAGGGTATTTTTATCAACTGTCATGTTGGTGGTTTTCAGTAGGAATGCCTATTCATGAACAACTGTAATTGTTGATTGATTTTTTAATTCTTCAATTTTTTCCTTATGATAATGACTATAATAGTATACGGTTAACTATCTAATAGAATCACTCATATAATAGTATAGTGTTAACTATCTATTAGAATCACTCAAAACAAGGTCTACATTAAAGTTTTTTTCCTTTAATATGACAATTTTCAAATTAGTCGGCTAAGCTGAAAACTTTGCCATTTCCCACCATTAAGAGCTTCCATGACTGGTATCATATTTCAATGCAAGCAATTCCTGTTTAATATTGACAAACACAACATTTGATAGTTTAGCCATGGTAGCATTTGAGAAGAAAAACATAACACTGTCATTAAGGAAAAAAATAATGTCCAATCAAAACTAAGATGAATTCTTTGCACATAAAATAAAACAGAATAAAAAGTCCATTTATTGAGTAATGTGTATACAAGACTTACATTTAACATGCCTCAAGAGGGACTTCCTTCTGTTTTTTTGTGGGTCAAACCTGTCCTTATTTAGTACTAGTGTGGTTGGCTGACACCTCATATTGTATAGTGTTAACTCGGTGCAGTAATTAAATGGCAATCACAGGAATCTGTTAACGACGTTAACATCCACAAAATATTACCCTGCTGTCCTCAAAATATTACATTTACTGGTAAAGTGACATTTCTCAATTTCCTTTTTGTATTATATATTTCAATAATAACTAATCAAAACTGCAAAAATGACAGACTAAACTGAGACACACTTGGACAAGCTGTGGTCACTGAAGTGTTATGCAGAGCAGAAGGGATGACATAACCAACAACTAACAGAGTCCAACAGAAGACTTTTTTTACAATGGGTCTCATGAATATATAGAGTAAACAAAACAATTATTCTTTAAATGTTCAGTTTTAATTTGTTAAAACTGGAATAACATGAGGGGATTGGGAAGTAGTTCTCTTATCATATGCTATTATTTTATGATGCTTATAAATCTTAAAATTTGCAAAAAAAAAAAAATGCAATCAACAAGATATGAGTCAAACAATCTAATCCACCTGGGCAGGGATCCGATGCCTCACTCATATACTCTCCTGAGGAACTCCAATAATCAGCCCAGGAAGTATAACTCATATCTACCTTCAAGTGCACTGAATCATGAGGTTTCCAGTCAGTGTTTGTTTCACAAGGACATATCTACAGTAACATTCATTATGTATTAAGGGTTCATTTTTGGCTGCTGTATGAAAGGAGTCATGGGACAGGTCATAAAAAATTCAGTCAAATTGTTTTCTTGTGAGCAAATCTGTCTGCTAACATAGACCTAACAAGGATATGGCCATTTGGCCAGGGAGATTAAAGCTAAGATGTGATGTTGGCGTGACTACAAGTCCTTGGCCTAGTTAGCTGCATAACTTTTGACTTTTGTATTCCATCTAAACAACTTTGACAGAAAGAGAATCATGGGAAATTATATAATATCATTCCAAACTGCTTTTATCTATATTTCATAATTTTGTTGTTCTACAAAGAAAGGTAACATAACGTACATCATAACTTGGCAGATCAGTAAAACACTATCTCAATGTAGACTTCAACCCATAAGTTAAGTTTGATTTTTTTGTACGCTCTAGCTCATAGAATAGGAAGTTACTTTATGTACATGAACCAGCAATACCATTCAATTGTGACTAAATTGGCAACAACCTACATCTGTTCAAACATTTATAATAATATAAGAAATTAACCTGCAAATCAGACATTCAGAGAGATCCTCATGTAGATGAATACATGCGAAATACTAGTATCACCAAAAAGCTGAACATTTGGAACAAGGTTGCATGTTGCTTATATGGATATAGTGCAGACATATGCAGGTGATGGCTACAGGTATACACAGGGGTCCCTGTATATAAACTGCACCTTTCTTGGCTCAGTAGAGGATAAAGCAGGAAGCAACTTCAAATGGGCCTGAAAATTTTGTGGTCACCAATATTTCCACTTAAAATATTTCAGTTCTTACTCATAAGATATGTTGATCAATCATGTGCCCGCAAGTTTCCTTTGAAAGCTTTCTGAATTGCTTCAAATTCTTAACCATACATCATTTTTTAAGGAGAAATAACATCAACCAAAAACAACTAACATTTGGCCATTATTATTATTTTTTAATACCTTATATTTAAAGGCCAGTGAGTATGCATCACCTACTGGGTTACATACATCACTGTAACATTTAGAACAGCAAACTTGTAATTTGTGACACATGATCATGTCAGGTAAAAAAAAAAGGGCAATGTATTGAATATTACAGATGCAGGCCTATAGGTAGGATAGGGTGGTTAATAGTGGGTTTTACTGATAACTTTTCAAAGTACCCCCTTTTGGTCCGAAAAGTTACATTCTGAATCACAATTGCATAGGTTCTATATCAAGTTGGAACAAATAAGGGGATAAAAAGTTCCACTTTAATGGAAAAAGAATCCTTCTTTAAAATTTCTGGTCTGTAAAGAAATGCTACTTGAAGGTATATGCTTACCATGATTAAGACTGAAGAGCATTACATGATATTACTTTCATAAGGATTAGTTCAAACTACAATTTTCACTGCTATATGCAAATCAAATCCCTAAAATTTTTGGAGATTATGAAATTAGGATGCAGAAAGAAATTTCAAACACAGATTAATCTTATATATATGGTCTAAATGGAAGTTTTGTCTTTCTGACATCCAAGTTTTACTCTGCATGTCACTAACCATAATAAATGCATATATATATGGATGCATATGACAATGCCCTATTAAGTTTGTGAAAGGCAGTGACAAAATGTGTGCATGCTACAAATCTCGTCAACATCCTAAATCAACCTTCACTTTAGGCCAAGTAAACTACATTCATATCTTTTTTAAATATGTATCGAGTCAGTCCCTTATAATGACAAAATGCAGATTTCAACTTTTCCATCCAGTAAGGAAACTCCTACATCATCAATATAAACCATTTTAAATCATGAATACCACAGTCACCTGAAAAGGCCAGGTTTTTAAATTGCAACAAAAGGAGTTACTGGACACTGTTTCTTCTTTTTTCTGGAGATGGAGTAGTGGATCGTGGTGTGGCAGTAATTGTTCAAAATCGAAAGCTGCCTAGCTACAAGCCAATGGTGAAACTGCAGGCTTGGCATCTCTGATTTCAGAGGATTTCAACTCTTAAACATGATGTAATGTAAAAATGCTGCCTCATACTTTTTAGAATTTATGAAACTATTTCATTGGTAATGCAGAAGGAAAGACTAAAGTGATCAAACACCACCTGTTCTTTAGCCCTTTTGGTGTCCAGTGTAAGGCATTTAACGGCTCCAAATATATAGAAATATACCCCTTACCCTCCAATTCCAAGTCAGACAGAACGAAAATGTGGTCACCAAATGCATAATGCCAGTGCTTACATGTAATACTTCACTGAGAGTCCCAACAAGTTCAGAAGCAGTAGACAAAGACTTAGCTCTTGATCAAATCCAAGTTTACATTGGCAGTACATTGATGTACAAGTCACATTTGCACACAGAAAGTTCTGGAAGGTAACCAATGCTGTCAAAACTGTCAAATACGTATTGGCTGCATTGCCACCCTCCACATAGACAGGCAATGTAAATAAAACTATGGATACTCTCTGGGGATTCTCAATGAGCGCAATCAGCTTAACAGACTAAAATACAAAAAAGCTAGTGATTATGAAAGTAGGAAGAAGAAAGGTGTGTCACTTAAGCTGATTGCACTTAGTGAGAGTCCCCGCACAGTTGGGTCGATCCACATAGACCGTTGGTAACTTTATGGGAATAAGGCCAATGATTTTAATCATGACCTCATTATTAAAATAATATACTTCTGATTTTTTGAAAGTGATTCCTTCAAATTCTTTTTCACATTTGCATACCTGTTCTTTGTCTTCTGTTTGGTCACCTTCTCCTTTTCTCTCCAATGATATTTCCTGCACCCCACCATTCTCATTCTCAGCATTGCCACCCTTCTTAGAGTGTTTTCTTTCCTTCTTTGCCTTCTTGTTACTTTCAGTGTTTCCTGAGCCATCCGCAGCTACAGGCTCTGTGATACTCGCTTTACCAGATTTGTTGCCCATCTTGTGATGACTACCTTGGAAAATCTAGTAACTAAAAGGTAAAAAAAATAAGAATCCAGTTTATGTGTGGTCAAACCTCTACTAAGCATCAGTATCGTTATTGCAGTTAAAATTATCACAGTGCTATCTCCAATAATATTGGTTTTATATCATAGTTAAAATTATCACAGTTTTATCTCCAATATTACAATTATAGTTATCATGGTATTTCAGTTTTATCTCCGATATCATAGGGTTTTTTCCATTCAGGTTAATGGATACCTTGCTTAACAGACAATAAGAAAACCAAACACTAGTACACTGACTATCTCAAGATAATTTAAATATATTACAAATAAGTATGTTGTGCCAAAGTACTTACTTGATTTACCTAATCAAACTTATCAACATTAACAATACAAATAATAAGATAAATCAATCTGATAAAATGTTCTGAATTCTTTTTACAACAAACCCTGTTAGAAATATTGGATTATCAACAAAAATAGTAGCTATATTCCGACTTCTTAAACCATCCAACACTTCAGTAAATTTTCTCATCTAAATATCATTTGAGTTTTCATGCTTTCATTTACAATTGTTAGGGGGAACATTGTCCACACACTCAAAAACCTTAAAATCAAAACAATTGCAATAACTCAAATCGGTCTAAATGATCAAAAACATTTATATTGATCACAAAATTGTTTTAATTCTTTCTTATACCAATCTCTCTCTCTGTCATCAGGAAACTTAACCATTCATTTCAGTCCTACTCAATTTTAATCACAGCCCTACACCCCATGATCTAGTCCAAATATGCAGTCTCTACCACACTTATTTCCAATTAAATATATAAATATTCACTGGTGTGCAAGAGACTTGACCAAACAGAGGCACACATAACCCAAAATTAAGGGCTATCGGCCACTAGGACACTGCCAAATGTTTCCCTTTATTTAATTCTGTATTCAAAGCATGGAAGTGAGTTATCATTTGCCCTTTTGACAGCGTAAACTGCCCATATCAGGTAAACACAAAGTGTCTGCTGAACTTGATCTCATTTGGAAATGTAGCATCTACAAAGCCATAATTGAAATTGTCATGGAGACTCCGACAAACACCTGTGACGATAAAATGAAATGAAGATGTACATAAAATTGCCAAAAAATTAAAATCCTGCATAAAAAGACAATGAGATTTTAAGCACGTGGCAGACAATCAAAATTATGTAAGACCATGCCAAAGACCACATTCATGCTTTAACATTCATTGCAATGTCAATTCTCCCTTTAACAAGACCTGACAAAGGAAAACATTTATGCCCCACTGAAAAATGATCCCAAGATGTTAACTGTACACGTTTCAGAATTCATAGGGGGTGGTTCCTGGGTGAGTACAGTATATAGTCTATTATAGTCTATACTATGGTAAGTATACAGTCTATTATACAGCCAAGGGCATTTAGATACAATAGGTGGCAAACATCGTTCTCTTTCCCCACTTTTACATCAATTTTGGGATTAGTGCAAAAGCCTATTAAAAGCCACACAATGAGCAAGCATTATCTACCATTATGTAGCAAAAAATAAAGAAATAAAAATAATAATATTATTAGGATTTTTTTTTTTTTTTTTTTTTTTTTGTAAGTTCAACACTTGTCCACTCTATTAATTCCCAAGATACACCATACCAAATCTTATGAAAAAACTACAATCCGTAAACCTGTTTTAGTTCTAGGTTCCTAATTTTTGAGTCATCTCACTTTGGAGATAGAAAAAGGTGAAATTCACAGAAAATTTAGAGCTTCTCAAGCCATCAGGTTTGTTTTATAGATCATATTTTTCTCAACAGTTTAAAATATGTGATAAAGAAATGTTGTCTAAATTCCCAGGTTATTTCTTTTGCTAATGCACACATGTCTGCTATTTTGAAAACATGCTCCATGTTAACTCAAACATTCCGTCCTCTGAAGCTCCACTTGGCAAGGAGACTGAAAAAAATTGATATTGATTTCTTGATGAAACACCAGGAAATCACTGCCAGTCAGCAGAGGCTTACACTCAGGCCATACATAGGCTGACCACAAAATACATTCTTTTCCCAAGTGCCCATTAACATTTTAGTGTGTCGACAAGGTGGATTTGCATGAATCTCACTCAGTGGCAATGTGTGCTTCTGTAGAACGAATAATAAATTTGTTTCATATTACATCAATCTATTCCATCCAATTAATTTAGATGCCCCTAAATTATTGTACCGCCTCCTCTTATTTTTCTGAAGGGGGAGCACTATAAAAACTGAAGTTCAAACCCTGTGGAATCTGTTTAACTCATATCATAAGGACTGATATAGGTCTTACACCATGAACAGAGAATATTTGACCACCAAAATGGTTGGCTGTCTACAGCTACATGTCCAGTAAGCTGGCACCAAGGTTCTCAAGTCAATATTCAGGATTTCCATAATACAATAGTGAGTCTGCTTGAAAAGGTATCATTAACATGTCTTGCCACTATAAGATACCTGTTGTCTTTCCATGCTGCATGCATGACTGGCTAGCTGGAATGTTCTTACTAACCAGTCACCACCCCTGGCTCATTAGGCTAGCCAGATACACTGATAAGTCACCCTTTTATATGGTATGTGGAGCTATTTAAGCCCTGGCTGGACTACACAGAAAATTATATAATACAAGGATTTATATGAAGGGCCATTTTTTATGCTTGTTCTAAATCAGTGCTTTCACTGGAATTTATACACACTTGAAAGTAGGAACATCCAATTAAGATTCTTACAACTGTCTGTGTAAAAATACAAAAGGAGAATGTATGGAAAATTAATTATCCCCATACAAAAGATAAAATCATGTACCTGAACAAGTTATTGTTAACTAGATTGTGCTGTATTGAGACATTTTGGTTCAAAAGTAATACAGGTAAATATGAGACACCTGGAGATATATATATATATACCTTGAAAAAAATTATTATTAGACTTACTAATTATGATGTAAGCAAAGACCTTTTGTGCAATTGCTACAGCTTGATGACCTCAAATAAATTGTGAATGATCCATGCTGGTTGCCACGTACAACTTATTAGTTATGATGTTATATTTTTTACAACATTTCCACAAAATGTTACATCTATTTATTCTATGTTGCCGATTTTTAAATAACTTCCATATAGTTTTTATTTAAACCATACAAAATACGTTGAAATAATAACAAAAAAATCTACCAATAGTAGCAAGGCACATGATTTTATCATATGACTGAAGAACTGATTGTGTTTTAATATTGAAAATTTATTCATCTTGTCACATATCTTCTTCATTTCTTGACACACTTGACCATTGAGTAACAGAGAAAAATTAATGATAATTATCGTGAATCATTTGTATAATAGATGCAATGCTTGGCCTTCAGTGATCCACTTAGGGACACATATGCAAGCACATATTGTACTGTGGCAGTACTCCTCTATACAAGAATGTAATACAGCTAAATGGGTGTTCTGTCTGCTCATCACAGTATGCAAATTCCCCATGTGTTTTATCAGCTGTTAATCTATTGGAGCAGCATACTGAGAATACTGAATACATCAGTCATTAGAGCATTAGGGAGTCTTCTGTGAGGCTGTTCACATGGGGCTACTTTTGACTGGAAATTGGCTTCACTTCCACTGTCAGACAGCCACATTTTCTGACAATCTAATGTGGATTAGGCTAATTTCTGGTTTTAAAGAATACTGGTTTGAATAGACCCGAACATTGCAGATATACCCAACCCTAAATGAATGAGCCTTTTCTTTGGTTTACTCACCCTCCTTCCTATTCAAAAATTCCAATCCAAGGTATGAATCATAAATGGCCTCAGTCTACAGTGGTAGGTCCTATCACACTGTTAACATAATCTTCTCCACAAACTAGGAGTTCATGTGACAGTCATTCATTTTACGAATAATCCAGGTCATGGGAAAATAATGGGTTGTGTATTCATGGGCAGACATAGGGGGTGACACAAGAGAAACATTCTTCCTTTCTAACAACTACCTTTGGCTTCCCCCCCCCCCCCCAATCAACATCCTGGGTCTAAATGTGAATATCAATATCCTACATGTTGAGTAATGTCATAAACATTTCATCATCAACTTTCATTCAATGCTAGCCTATAGTTCAATACACTGAGAGGCTAGTTACTTAAATATCAAACGGAAAGTGAGACTTAATACAGCATTCATTAAATAAGGCACGTCTTTAGTCTTTTATGTGCATGATTGGTATTTAACATTTGCTGCTTTTTAAGCATGCTGCTTTTTCAGCACTGAGAATCAGGTATATACTTACACTATCCTACTACTGTTGCACCTGTACAGTGCACCTGTATTTTTTACATGACCAATTATCAGTCCCACAAACAATTATATCATAAGCTAATTTCTTTTAAAACTATTGCCTTAATATGGATTAGCCCTAACTACAAATGCTGAACAGGAAGAAGCAGGATGACAAGAGGCATTCCAGCAAGCCACTGTTTGGAAAAGGATGGTCTTAGAAATATTTAGCCTACTTTTACCGAATTCCTCCTGACTAAAACAATATATAACATGTACCAAATAAGGCAAAATTCCATCTTTTCTATGCATACTTGAAAATGTTTTCAAACCAAAGAAGTTTACAGCCTTACAACTTCAGAAGCACATATGCCTCTGCACCTGTTTTTTTTCTTTTTTTAATGTAACCAATTATCAGTCCCATGAACTCTGCATCAATAGCTAAATTTCTTTTAAAAGTATTGCCTTATTCTTATCTTTCAAAGCTGTGTGAGTAATGAAAAGAGAGAGAGAGGATGACAAAACACATTCCAGCAGGTCGCTGTGTTGTAAAGGATAGTCTTGGAAATATTTAACCTTGCCCCCATCCCCCTCAAAATTACCTTTCACTAAAATCAACCAAATCAATCTACAGCTAAAGGGAATTGTTGACACTGTAAAAGAGCAAGAAAAAATATAGGTACACTAGTATTAGGGATGCCCCAAAATTCTCAAGGTTTGTTAGTCACAAGTTTGTTGGTCCAAAAGTTAACCTAAGACATTGTTCTGTCTGCATCACTTTTCATAACATTTTTGCTTTGAATATTTTTCTTATGTCTAATTTCTACTGCACCTTGGACCTAGTGAACCTCAAAACAAATATTAAAGTTTGAAACCAGTGAACTTTCTGACTAAAAAAAAACAATAAAGACTAACAACATGCACACAAAATGTTAACAACTAAGCTTCTTGAAAATATAACATTATCAGTTGTAAAAAGTGTTGAGCTTGAGACCAGATATTAAAAGTAAAAAATGGGCTTGAATTTGGGCATGAATTAAAAGGATCTATTGGATAATACAGTGTTTTAGATTAATGAAAAATGCAAATGAATCTGAAGTTCAGCATAACAGATATGCATGTTTTAAAATACAATCAAGATCTCATTTAGTATTTAGTGCCTGTAGTCCATTAGTTTAGGCAAGTCTCAGGCCTCAGTTGTGCTCTTCTTAGATATGCTAGGCCCCCATTTAAAAACAAAACTAGTTTTGGTAACTAAAAAAAACTTTAGTCAGACATTCAGTTTGCACTTTAATGCCATCACTTAGGAGTAAAATAGGAAATCTAGCGCAGGTATTTTAAGCCTGCACGCTATCTGAATTTTGAAATGTCAAACGGCAACATTTGCATTTTTCACTGCCAGCTATATGCAAGAATTCATATAATAAAGCCTGTGATAAATATTCAAATGAACTCCATATTGCCTAGGCTCTAAACAACTTTACAGGCAGACATCCTTCATTGACGTTCACTCTTGATCAAAATAACCTCTTCTTCTCTGTGTTGCATAAAACAGTAATGATTTCTTGAATAACTCAATGGAAAGTGTTGTAAACAGCAGCCGGCCGGCCCCAGGCCAGCGTGTATGCCGAGCCGGATGTCAAACTCTTGAAATGATGGCCGGTGAAAATATAACCAGAAATGAAAGCACTTATATCCCCCGATGACGCTAGAAATCTATCACACTTCTAAAAAATAACTCACCCTGTAAGGTAGCCTACTAGGTAAAATTGATCAACCTCCTTCTTTCTGATAAATTCCGACAGTGCTGGAATCGTGAGATCCTCTCAACTCCAGGCCGAGTGAGCGAGCTTGATGCTGTGAGTGATCTGTGACAGCAAGGTACGGTGCTGTTGTGTCACTTGGCCTTCCACTCACTTAGTCTGCCTCCCGCCTGTGATTAATTCCTTCACTGTCTCTTGCAGCTGTAATAAGATAGGCTGGTTTCACAGGCGAGACTGGTAGATAAAGACAACGGATGATCTCGCTGCACGACATATGGAGCATGACGTCTATTTACCGCCCATTTCTTTATATTTGCCCCGTCCAATTATCTGGATGTTTGACCTGTTTGATATTTGGACGAGGGTGATTTTGTGCAATAATGATATATTCACGTACGAGGATCCGTTTAAATAATTCAACTTGTAAAATGTTCATCGTCTAATTAAATAACCATTGCTCAGAAGCAAAGGGGAGATCTGTTTTCTCTCAATACAAAAGGGAATTTGTGAGTGATAACCATTCACACTAAAATATGCAGTGTCAGAAACATTACAAATCCATTCGCTTAAAATGTTATCACACAAGGAGGCGTATACTGGTAGATAAAAGATGGTGATATATTAGTTAAAAAAATATATTCCGAAATGCGTTTGGATGTGGTGTTCATAATAAATGAATCGGGTGAAGCCGACATTGAACAAAAAAAGTGCCGGAAACGAGAAAAAAAAAAAAAGGCCTGTATATAATGAACGATTCGCACACTTTCTTTTTTGGTACCCGATCCAATGTGCTCACTAAAAAAAGGGAAAATTCGTACAAAATCCGAGGGTAAAATATTAATTTTGTCTTAATTTTGGTTTATACATATATAGTGATAAAAATCAAGAAATTTGGCACTTTGAAATACAACAGAATGCCGAATATCAAAGTCTAAGTCTATCAAAGTCAAAGTCAAAGTCTTTTCTTATCTGATTATGACTGCTCTATTGTGGGATGTCTTCCCCTTCTAAGCGAAGGACATTAAATTTTCTCCATTTTACAACAACGTCATGCAAGGAATTAGAATTAAATATGTAATTTCTTGGGTTATCATATGTTATTCTATAATTACTCTTAAGGGTTGTAAGGTCTGTAATCTTAATCATTAGACACACGTGCTTGCAAAAAAATTGCTAGCATTATATCCTTTTTCGCAAAAGTTATTTTAACTGTTGGTTACGGTTTATGTTTTAAAATCTATAAAATCTGCCGTTTTGATCAATTTTGTCAAGAAAAATGATGAAATAAATTATCACAGTTGATTATTGAAAGTGTCCAAATAATCCAAAAGAGAACAAAGAAGTATCAGAAACCCTATTTCCTAGCTAAATTCAACTAAAACGATGTCTTTTTTTTTATCTAATTGTCCGTGCAATCAGTTTATCGCTCAAGCCTCAACTGATTATCTAAAAATTTTATTGTTAACAAATCGGGTGAGGTGATTTCTTCATGGTAAATAACTTCAGATAGATTATATCAGAATATCAAACACCCTCCTGTTGTTTTGATAGATGCGATTAGATACTACATGAACACGAACAATATTTTCAATATTCTTTTTTTAACCCCAAGGTGAATAATTTTTGCTTACAGGTAATGATGCTTTAGGTTAAACGAAATTATAGTCTACTCTCCACAACTGTAATAAAATGAATGGAGAGTGTATATCAGTCAGAAAGAGAGAGAGAGAGTCCGTATCTGGTAGCCAAAATGTGACTTGGATGTCAGTATTTGATAAGGAAACGGAGACTGAGGAGTAAGTGTTTTAGGAAACCAGTATCAGATGGTGCATTGGCTCTTTCCTAAGTACAGATACTGTGAAACCCAAGACATGGCATATACACAAATAAGTCGCTCACTTTGGGGCATCGGCACGTCGTAGATGACTGCATATTGTAATGGCGACTTGCTCCTTGTTTTCAGAGCAAGCCTAAAGGCCAACATTAAGATTAGAAATGCTGATAGGTGACTAAGATACTTGTTTTGTATCTAAAGCTAAAATTACCTGACTGAAGCTTATCAATTACAGAAAAGGACTTGGTGCCCATCTGTCTTTTCATCTTTCCTTTCATGTATGCTTGCCAAGTATATTACACAACACCACCCAGACCAGTCCGTGAATAGAACTGGAATATCATATCCATTTTTTTGTTTGTTTTGTTTTGTAAAATTCTAAATATCAAAGCGCAACCAAAGTTCAAAACAAGGTTTGCCAAATACTTTTAAACATGTTAAAAGCACATTACATTAGCTTCCTTTTATTAGTTTAAATTCCACTGCGTTATTTCATCATCGCATGACTTTTGTTATGACAGATGCGGTTGATGGATGGTATGTCCTAATATTTCCATATGGTTTTTATTTTAAGGGAATGCGTTAGAAGCGACAGTCAAGGGCACCCGCATATTTTTCCCAAATAGAATGTGGAAATATCCACTTATGATATTAAAACATTTTTGCATATAAAAAGATGAGACACTACTTCAGAGCGTCGTCTCGTACACTAGTAGAAAAACACTAACCAATAAGTGACACTCAGAGCGAGCACTCAACCCCGTCAAGAAAAGAGACAGTGAGATGGAGAGGGGGGTAAAGAAAGAGATAAGGGAGTATCTTCAACTTGAACCAGGTTTACTACAATGAAGTTTAACTTAATTAAAAACAACGCTTCATTGTACCACCCCGCTATGTTATCTCCCAGCACTAAAGTAAGCACTAAAAGGCGCGTGGTGGGTAATGGACCTGTCGGCACGCTCTGGTCACCCCGTGATGTCAGCTATTGGGCGCATTCCTAATGAAAATATCGTTCTATGTAGATCGGCCCAACTATGCGGGGACTCTCTCTGAATGCAAACAGATAAACGCGCCACCGCCTGATTTACCAAGCTTAAACACCAGCCTTTCTGCATTCTACTCAACGCCAAGAGGAGGCGTGTTGACTACCATCTATAAACCCACCCACCTCATGTTTTTGCCTCAACTTACCATCTTGTTTAGATTTAGTAGAGATACATGTACGCCGGTATGGTAATGACTTTTGGAATTATTTAGCTGAAAAATGGCTAACATGTATCCACTCATTGCTTGGTTGACGAAAGTGCCTACAGTTTATTTTAAAATAAATGTAGTTCAGTTGCATGTGAGGTGTGTTTGGAATAACTTCTAGAGAAAATCGACCGTGCCTCTCCTTCCAACCAGCCAAATCGTCAGTGTCTATCATTTACACAGCTAATCTCATGTTTGAACAAGGATATTATAGACTACATTTTATCAAATAACACTTACTGAATAAATGATAAATAAATAGATAAATACTTTTTTCTTGCAGTGGAGTTTCGTTATATCCGTCAACGAAATGGGATGAATATTGACAGTGAAAAAGGTAACTTGGATTTTCGGGACAACGCTTGATTTCGCCGGCAAACAATACCTATGATTCAACAATTATATTTTCATTACCGAACAATGTCTGATAAAAGAAGAAAAAGAAATGAAATAAATAAATTCATCTTTTGCAAGCAGTATACATGTGTTTCATAGTTTAAAATTGATATCCGAATATTTAGGCTGGTTATGACGTTTTTGTTTCGATTTAAAAATGACTCATTTGAATATAAACCTTGATTGTGACAGTACAGAGTAACGCAACTTGATTAAGTAGCGCAAGTTAATTCCCATTTAAAAATATTTCTATTGTTTAAATACGGTTTATAAATTTGTCAAATAAAAAACCCTCCAAATATCAAGACCAAACGACATGTAAGATTAAATGAGACACCAGGTTTTTGCCATAGTTTGCCCAAGGCAAAGTGATGTCAAGTGTGTTGAACCGAGTGTGTTGAAGATTCGATTGGTTTCAAAGCATCGATTTCCTGGAGTTATTCTTAGAGCTGAGTTAGCCTCGTTTACGTCCCAGTTGTAACGGCCTAAGTATTTTTCCGTGTTCTCAACAGAATATGTGACCAAGACTGGACTGAAACCAAAACTTAATGCTTGATCAGCTGCTTTGACCCGTTATGTTGGTTAATGAAGGCGCAGGTTATGAGAAGAATATTCAGTTATACAACAAGGATGAGAAAAATTACCAGGAAAACTAACTCTGAAATCACGCTCATGATTCCATTGATATTTCCACCTTGCAGTTAGGTCATGTGTAGATGTTTCCTTCCAATAAAAGATGAAGAATATCTATAAAACATATGTTATTTTACATAATTTACAAGCTTCAATTTCCCATTAGGCTTCCAAAAGAATGCAAACGCATTTAAGATGATATTTATGATATTTCGCATCTTCTCTGAATGACCTCTCTGTGCAAGGAAAAACGCATCGAGTTTTCACATCTAACACAATGTCAAATGATATGCAGGGCTTTAGCTGGTTGTATCTCAGGTGGAGCTTCAAATCAAAAGGCGGGGCTTCCAAGAACTGAGCAGCCTCAAAAATATAATAATAATAATAATAATAATAATAATAATAATAATAATATGGGGGTGGGGGCAGCTTATACATATATTAAAGCAAAAAGGCAGAAATCAGATTTGAACTTTGATATGTGCACACCAAAAGTACTTTCCTGCTAAACAAAATCTGAGTATACGCGTTGTAATTTTCTAAAAACAAGGCAAATTTTGTTTGCTTTGTTCAAAGCATTTTAAACTTCATAAAAGTAATTTAGGACTGCTTCTATAGACATATATGACAGCTATGCATCATTGTGAGATAAAAATAAATAAATAAATAAATAAATAAATAAATAAATAAATAAATAAACGAAAAAGAATATAATGAGATCTGAAAATCTTTTCTGTTATTATGAATTTATGAAAAAGGTAGACCTTTATTTGACAAAATGCCTAAAGGCAAAAATATCAAAAACATTTTGATATGGTGTTTTGTGCCAATTAGTTGCCCCTATGCCTTTTGTTAGCATATTTTTTTCCGAAACTAAAGGTACTCATTCACGTTACTCATTTTGTTAGTACTACTTATATGTAGATGTTATAAAGCCTTCTATCCATAATGTGAAATACCCTTATCAAATTTTAATTTTTTAAAAAAATTTTTTATTATTTATTTATTTATTTATTATTTTTTTTTTTACAAATCCAGCCATTCTGTTTTAGAGTCGAAATCACGTTTTCTCTATTCAGCGAACTATTAGACTATATTTTCCAATTACCGACGCGCCAGTTTGCCTCGTATAGGCTTGTGCATGGCTAATAACACGATAAACCACCTCTTTTGGCTTCATTTTAGGGTAATGACATAGCTACGTAACCCACCTGGAATGTGCTCGACCTACTTTCTGTATATTTTGCTTCCGGTTGTCATCGGTCAGTGTATGTAAGGAAGAGGTAAGAAGCAGGTAGGCGGATGTTCTTGGTAAATACAATATAAATAAATCTTGAATCAAAATTTGCATTAGAGCTCTTTGGTTTGACAACATAGAGCGCGGGACTGCATTTTCAACTAACGCCCTTATAATTTATATGGTTTCAGAGCTGGTCAGCTAATTAACCCATCAATCATGTCGTCGGGACATCGCACAGTGACCACTACGTATCGCTACGGCGGGCCTGGTGGCAAGACTGAAACCCGCACCATTACAATTGGAGGCGACGGAGGAGGCGGTCAGTTCAGAATTGGAGATCGCTTTCCAGACTTTCCAGGGTTCGAGGACTTCGGTTTTCCAGATATGCCAGGCTTCAAGCACAGCGGACCGGCTCCAGGCCCTCGTCCTGTTCCCGTTCACCACGGCGGCGGTTATCCTGGTGGAAACAAACCCGCCGCCCCGGGCCCAAAGGCCCCTGCTACTTGCATTCGGAGCACGGGTGTGGTCAAGCCTGACATCCCCACCGGGGCAACTACCGTGCAGAATTTCGAAGAATTAAAAGCGCAGTGTTTGAGAGAAGGGAGGCTGTTTGAAGATCCAGAGTTTCCAGCCATAAACCAATCCATTTTCTACAGTCGCGCTCCCCCACGCCCTTTTCAGTGGAAACGGCCTCATGTGAGTAAGATTTTTAATGTAAAATGTAGTAGGCAGAAAATTACACATTTTTGTATGGTGTATAATTTTGATTTCTGTGAATCATTCCAAATTATAAATACCTTAATAATTATTTATTTGAGATTTATTAGTTGTCTTTTTTTAAGCAGTCTACTTATTTGAGTTTTTTTTCATAATTTTTTTAAATATATCATAATCCATTGTGTAACTTAAATTACATTGAGGTTTATTTGCATTTGAGTTACACAAAGTAGGTAACATCCGATAATCGAAAATGGAAATTAAGTTGAAATAATTCTTGAACAATATTTAAGCCCTGTTATATACCAGAGGTTGAAAACTGACATACCACTCCCTGCTGGGTGGCTGCAGACCTATCTCAGCTTCCTACATTATCTTTGAAATAAATGATGGATGGGTAGTGGGTTATGATGAGGCCCATCTGCTCAACCTAGATACAGCCTTGACATGTCAAAACAGTGAGAAATAACCCTCGTTTTTCACTAACATTTGCATCAGTACATTTCATGAGTTTCTACCCTGGCTAAAAATCTACCAGATCTTGTGGCCTTAAATATGAAAGATTAAATATTTACCAGTCTTTGGTGTGTAACTATTCCTTATAGAAACTATACTATGCATATTTGCACAGAAACCACTTGACCTCTTCAGAAAAAAATATTGAAAGAAAGTTTAGCTTTATTGGACTTCTCAGCACTGGTGTCTTCAGAACATAAAGCTTCTGACTTCATGGGGGATCCCAAAAGTAAAGATAACTAAACTGGGAACAGTAGACCACTCGGATCCAGGAACTCTATCCAGCACTGTGAAAATGCACCCATTTAGACCCCTTGTAAATAATTAGTATTTATAATTGATTTATTCAGAATGGACCATTGCCATACTGGTAGTTCTTGTTTATTTACACTTAACTAACTAGCAAAATAATTGTAAATACTTTGAATTGTCTATACTTTCAGAAGAACTTTAAAAATCCTAAAAATGATTTCGGATATCATCAGTTAAAACCTTGGCAAATTGTATGTTTCATTTAAGATATGCTCACTTTTTTTTTGTAAATCTGAGAACTTGGGACATTTGTCTGACATTCGTAAATTTCATGTGAGAGAAGTATTTGTTAAGGGACCATCTCAAAGTCCACTTCCTTTCTCTGAATTAATGGTCTTTCATTTTTGGCCACACCATCTCCGCCCCCAATTTAGAAATAATTAAAACTCAAGATCTGAAAAATTACTTTGAGTCATGTTAAATTTGACAAGCACAGTTTAAAACATTTCAGTTGCATTAGTTTTAGATTTATCTGAAAATCAAGATTATGCAGAAGATGCTTGTTATGACAAAAATCACGCAAAAGAAGGTTTAAGTGGCTAGAGATGGCAAATAAACATCATTGCAACCTTATGACATTAAATTGAAGTTTTTTAATGAAATATTTAAAAGTAATTTGATTTAGAGAAATGAATGATCTGTTTAAGATGAACTCTTATTTAGTAGGCATTTGTTTGTTGAAATTGATCTTAGAATAGTTGAAGTGGAACCAAAACAGGAAAAAAAAACACGATGCTATTACATTGCAATTCAATACTTTTTGAGTAAGGGGCATGATTCATGAAGTTTGCATGTATTTAATTTACATTTGGACATTATTTGCATTGGAAGTATTTTCTATCTGTGTTCACAAAGAAAAGGATGTAGTTTGTCAGCACTGCTGCATCTTAAGCCTTCTGACACACATTGATGTTAAAATGAATCATGTTTTATAGGAAACCATAAGTTGAGAACTCCCTTGAAAGTTAACAGGAAGTTACTTAAAAATTGGTGTATGTGAAGGCGAGATGAAAGACATGATGGCTAATAAAAGACTACAAGATATACAGCAAATAGTCAACATGTGAATAAAGTCAACAAGAACATGTATGAAGAACACCTAAGTGTTCTAACATTTCAAAGGAAAGGATATAAAATTTCATTGTTCTTTTTAAACAGGAAGATGTAGGAGGGATAGCAATTCTGTATGTTGGCTAAAGTATAAAAATAGCATAAGAATCATAGTGTTGTCATGAGACAACATATTTAAAACACACTTATATTCTTTATAGCCTCCCAAATATCATAATAGGGCTCATATTAGTTTTTTGATAAAGAGTTATAAAAAGTAGCACAGAATTTTATACAGTATAATAATTGAGGCCAATTTATTAGGTTGTTGATAACAAAATAGAAAAATATTTTTAAAAGCAGTTTTCATGATAGGATCTTAGGTATTTGAAGCAAAATTCTGCTTATCATAATAGGACTCACGTTACTTATTTAATAAAGAGTAGCATAGAATTTTCTTCAGTATAATGATCGAGTCATGCTTATTTATTTGTTAATAACAGAATAGAAAAATATTCTGAAGGCACTTTTCTTGATAGCATCATAGGAGTGATGAAGCAAAATTCTGTATCATTTTTAAAAAGAAGTTCTTGTTAGACCAGGTATTGAAACATGTCTGTGATGTTTTGCAGTGAGCTGTTTTTAGTGCATTAGTTAATCACCCATTAAGTACCTCACACCCTTACTATGGATGGCCTCTTGATCCCAAAAATTAATGGAAGGTTTATTGAAGCTAAGACATTCAAAATGAACCAAACATACCTATGTGTAAAGATGGTCTACAAGAAATTGAAGCTGAGGTAGAGAGCAATGTAAATAATGCTTGTTTCTGTTAGAAGTCTTGACTTTGGGTTTGCTTATCTCCGTTAAAGATCAGCTAGATCGTAGCTACTCCTTCCCACCATTTGTGATCAAGATTACAGATAGCAGTGTCCTGTATTCCAAAAATTTCTTGTTGTTGTTTTACCTAGTTTATTTTTTTAGTTCTGTTTGAGGAAAGAAACATTGATAAGTTAGATCATAGATTGCCCAACACCCACCCGAAATAATATCTTGATAAACAGAGAAGTGTTATTCCTCTGGGCAGATGTGTAATTACATCCTTTTCCAGACCTGATATGATCATTACATATTTCATAAGCTTCCATGGGGTTTCCCTGCAGATTGTGAACTGGGTTGTTAAATTAGATGTTGCTCTTGGCACATGTACATTCCTGTGTAGTTGCAGCTTTCTGGAAACCTGCACTTGCACAGGCAGCCAGGTAGCTTCAGAGGTGAAATTGTGAGCAGAATAGTTTACAAATGGTGGCACTTGTGAGTGCAGTTCACTCTTCCTGGGTTCTACTATTCACTGTTGTGACTGGTACATATGCTGCACTATTCAACAAAAATAGCTTCATCAATAACCTAAACATAGGTTAGGTAATAACTCTGAATAACAATAATGGTATCAAGGTTGGTCTCTTGCTATGAAGTGACTGCATGCAGCTCAAATCTGGTGCTAGCAAAATTTACCTGACAGTACTGATCTAATGCTCATATATATCGGCTCTGTTGATATATAGAACTGGGGATTGGTGGCGCTACAACAAGCTGTGCCAAAATCTGGGAGTAATTTTATGATTAAATGCAGGATGTTTCACTTTTGCTTGACCTACATCCAGAAACTAAGGATGAAGTTGGAATCACATACACCTTTATTTAGCTTTTTGTTGCCTGGATTTAATATAAATAGTCTGGATGCCTATTTCTTCATTGGCTTTCACCTTTAAGCAGTTGCTACGAAAGTAGTTCGTTTTGTAATTCTACATAATTTTCTGTATGGGTTCTTTGATCTGGATCAGATTCAGTGCAAAGATGTACAAATATGCCATTTTGTAGGTGAAGGTCAAAATTTTCTCATTGGTGCATGGACGCATATTAACTAAGTATGGGTTATTTAGTGTGCTGCAACCAAAAATCAATATTTCTTCTGTCAGTTACAGCCTGTGTAGTCTAGTCAGGCTTTATCTTATCTACTCTCCCTGCCCAGTGATACAGGAATTTTATCTAGACACATCTGTTGTAACATTAGTTTGCTTTCTGTCTTATGGACATGTATGTAGAACAAAATTTTTCTGGGATGAGCAATTATTGATACTATTATGTAGTATATTGCAATTGAGACCAACGATCATAGATATTTAATCACATCCTGATTTAGAATAGATTGTTGCGACATACTATGCTGGTTGCGGAAGAAGAAAGGGTCAACCATGATGTGAATTCAAATATACCACCATATATAGTTGATCCAAGTGCCCTCAGTACAAGATACTTAGATATTGTACCTCCAACTCCTTGAACTTTTAGGAAATTATTTCTATTCTGGAAAGAAAATTGAAAATATTTATGATTCTGTTAATATCACAGTTTTGTATTGTGCTTCACCTCTACAAATAAATGGCCTACAAAGAATCTCCACCAATATGTATTGTGTGCAATTTATCATTAGCTTATAATAATGTAAGGTTGTATACTCTGATATATGATTACAGAATTGTATCCATAGTAAGAACTTATATGTAGGTGAACATTATGAAGTTAATGATTGAAGGGGGGAGGGGTTACTAGTATATCTTTGTTTTTGAGGTTTTTGTGTGTTAATAATTCTAAAAATCACAGTTAATGTTACATAAAATCATCCATCTGATCATAAGAAAGTAGTCAGTTCTTAATGTTCTGTTAACCTGCTTTTCAATGTTTTCACCATTTATATACCTTTCAAGTTTGACCAGTTATGTTAGTTGGTTTCAAGTGCATCTTCCCATCTAATCACTTTATTACTTTGGAAGTTAACAAGTATGTGGACCGTGGGTATGAAGCAGGGCTTTTCCCAGGATTGGTGGTACAAGCCATCCAAAATGACCACCTTTAATTTTCTAAAAAATTCAGGGGGTCTAAGTATGCCTAAAGCCATCATATTTCTAAAAAATCCATAAGCTGTCCAGTCGTCTTTGAAAATACAGGCCGTCCAGTGATGCTGTTGGCTGTTCAACTGACGGTTGGACAGTGCACTGGAAAAACCCTTGTCACAGAAATGGTTTGTAATTAAGTTATTGCCTTTGAAGTGAATACTCCATTGTAAAATGGAGAAATTTACATGAAAGCTGATAAAATCAGTCATTTTAGGAAATTTTAGGATATTCTTATGTGGTACTTTTACCAAGCTCTATTTTGCTGTTTAGATAATTTTGGTAGATGTCCTTGTTTTAGAGAAAATGTGATGCATTAGAGAAAATCTGATCCATTATTATTATGTACAGACACAGATGTGTCTGTACATATTGCCATCACCTGCGTCTGTCGTCGCCGTCGCCGNCGTATGTGATGTTTTGCAGTGAGCTGTTTTTAGTGCATTAGTTAATCACCCATTAAGTACCTCACACCCTTACTATGGATGGCCTCTTGATCCCAAAAATTAATGGAAGGTTTATTGAAGCTAAGACATTCAAAATGAACCAAATATACCTATGTGTAAAGATGGTCTACAAGAAATTGAAGCTGAGGTAGAGAGCAATGTAAATAATGCTTGTTTCTGTTAGAAGTCTTGACTTTGGGTTTGCTTATCTCCGTTAAAGATCAGCTAGATCGTAGCTACTCCTTCCCACCATTTGTGATCAAGATTACAGATAGCAGTGTCCTGTATTCCAAAAATTTCTTGTTGTTGTTTTGCCTAGTTTATTTTTTTAGTTCTGTTTGAGGAAAGAAACATTGATAAGTTAGATCATAGATTGCCCAACACCCACCCGAAATAATATCTTGATAAACAGAGAAGTGTTATTCCTCTGGGCAGATGTGTAATTACATCCTTTTCCAGACCTGATATGATCATTACATATTTCATAAGCTTCCACGGGGTTTCCCTGCAGATTGTGAACTGGGTTGTTAAATTAGATGTTGCTCTTGGCACATGTACATTCCTGTGTAGTTGCAGCTTTCTGGAAACCTGCACTTGCACAGGCAGCCAGGTAGCTTCAGAGGTGAAATTGTGAGCAGAATAGTTTACAAATGGTGGCACTTGCGAGTGCAGTTCACTCTTCCTGGGTTCTACTATTCACTGTTGTGACTGGTACATATGCTGCACTATTCAACAAAAATAGCTTCATCAATAACCTAAACATAGGTTAGGTAATAACTCTGAATAACAATAATGGTATCAAGGTTGGTCTCTTGCTATGAAGTGACTGCATGCAGCTCAAATCTGGTGCTAGCAAAATTTACCTGACAGTACTGATCTAATGCTCATATATATCGGCTCTGTTGATATATAGAACTGGGGATTGGTGGCGCTACAACAAGCTGTGCCAAAATCTGGGAGTAATTTTATGATTAAATGCAGGATGTTTCATTTTTGCTTGACCTACATCCAGAAACTAAGGATGAAGTTGGAATCACATACACCTTTATTTAGCTTTTTGTTGCCTGGATTTAATATAAATAGTCTGGATGCCTATTTCTTCATTGGCTTTCACCTTTAAGCAGTTGCTACGAAAGTAGTTCGTTTTGTAATTCTACATAATTTTCTGTATGGGTTCTTTGATCTGGATCGGATTCAGTGCAAAGATGTACAAATATGCCATTTTGTAAGTGAAGGTCAAAATTTTCTCATTGGTGCATGGACGCATATTAACTAAGTATGGGTTATTTAGTGTGCTGCAACCAAAAATCAATATTTCTTCTGTCAGTTACAGCCTGTGTAGTCTAGTCAGGCTTTATCTTATCTACTCTCCCTGCCCAGTGATACAGGAATTTTATCTAGACACATCTGTTGTAACATTAGTTAACTTTCTGTCTTATGGACATGTATGTAGAACAAAATTTTTCTGGGATGAGCAATTATTGATACTATTATGTAGTACATTGCAATTGAGACCAACGATCATAGATATTTAATCACATCCTGATTTAGAATAGATTGTTGCGACATAATATGCTGGTGGTGGAAGAAGAAAGGGTCAACCATGATGTGTGATCAAGTGCCCTCAGTACTAACACTTAGATATTGTGCCTCCAACTCCTTGAACTTTTAGGAAATTATTTCTTTTCTGGAAAGAAAATTGAAAATATTTATGATTCTGTTAATATCCCAGTTTTGTATTGTGCTGCACCTCTAAAAATAAATGGCCTACAAAGAATCTCCACCAATACGTATTGTGTGCTATTTATCATTAGCTTATAATAATGTAAGGTTGTATACTCTGATATATGATTACAGAAATGTATCCATAGTAAGAACTTATATGTAGATGAACATTATGAAGTTAATGATTGAAGGGGGGAAGGGTTATATCTTTGTTTTTGAGGTTTTTGTGTGTTAATAATTCTAAAAATCACAGTTAATGTTACATAAAATCATCTATCTGATCATAAGAAAGTAGTCAGTTCTTAATGTTCTGTTAACCTGCTTTTCAATGTTTTCACCATTTATATACCTTTCAAGTTTGACCAGTTATGTTAGTTGGTTTCAAGTGCATCTTCCCATCTAATCACTTTATTACTTTGGAAGTTAACAAGTATGTGGACCGTGGGTATGAAACAGGGCTTTTCCCAGGATTGGTGGTACAAGCCATCCAAAATGACCACCTTTAATTTTCTAAAAAATTCACGGGGTCTAAGTATGCCTAAAGCCATCATATTTCCAAAAAATCCGTAAGCTGTCCAGTCGTCTTTGAAAATACAGGCCGTCGAGTGATGCTGTTGGCCGTCCAACTGACGGCTGGACAGTGCACTGGAAAAACCCTTGTCACAGAAATGGTTTGTAAGTTATTGCTTTTGAAGTGAATACTCCATTGTAAAATGGAGAAATTTACATGAAATCTGATAAAATCAGAATGAAGTCATTTTAGGAAATTTTAGGATATTCTTATGTAGTACTTTTACCAAGCTCTATTTTGCTGTTTAGATAATTTTGGTAGATGTCCTTGGGTTAGAGAAAATGTGATGCATTAGAGAAAATCTGATCCATTATTATCTTTATGTGAAATGCATGGATTCAGTTACATAATTGGAAAAAATTGAGGATGAGGGTAAAGTGGTCTCTGATGTTGAAAGTAGCAAATCTCTGTTTTGACCAAGTGCTTTACCTAGTCCTCCACACACACTCACACACAATGACATAATAAATAAATAAATAAATAAATAAAAAGACACTTGCTTAAAATTCTTGGTAATGCATCTTTGATATGCATTAATCTTTAAAACATGATCAGGAGAGAATAATTTAGTAAACAAATGAAAGTTGGGCAACTTTCTGTTATTTATTTCAAGGGTGTGGATGCTAACCTAGCCAAGAGAAGTTACTGATAACATGCATATTAGCATGAAACATAGCCTGACTGAATTGATTATCGTGCTGTTTATCATAATAACCTTTGACAAAATATATTTTACAGGACATATTGTTGGTTTAAGAAATGTCTTGGGTCACAGTCATGACCTAATGTTATGTATGGATATAGGTACATGCACAAATGATACAGTTCTTTAATATAAACTTGCTTTGTCTGTACATGAAAAGTTATGTGCCAATGTTTCTGAGAAAGTGTACATGAAATAAACAGAGCAATTTTCAGATTTGGAGGTGGACAGCAGTTTTATCATGCCTGTGGTCACTGGCATGATCTTGCTACTACACAGGTGCTTTATCAGTACCTGAATATCAATCCTCCCACTTAGACTTAATGTTGCGTATCCACAGTTGGTATAGACAATACTTTCTCTAAATCATCTTGCATACTGAATGTGGAGAGAGATAAAACCCTAAGTCTCTTGAATGGTTCCACTCTTCTGAACAAATACTTACTGTGTGTTTTGAATATTTTCTCTTTCTCTAGATCTATAGCACAGTATGTGACATACAGATTTATGACTTTATACACATGATTGTTCTTAGAGATTCTGTAAATCCATAGACCTGTTTCCCCCCCTCATAGTATGAAATTTCCTCAATTCCATTAATGAGATCACCACAGGTGATTGCCAAGCTAGGGAGGTCTGCCCCCCCCCCCCCCCATCCCCCCTCCCCCCAAAAAATTCAATAAATCTCCAGACCATAAAAAAAGATGAAATTCACAGACTGAGTCATATTTTCATAGAATTGTTGGTTAGGCCAGTGGCTGTACCTCCCACCCCACACTGTAAGACCCGTTCCTATAGACACCTCCCATGTACATAGATCAACCCATCGTTGTGGGGACTCTCGCTAAGGGAATTCAGCTTAAAAAGAATGACACATCTCCTCTTGTTTCTAACAAACTTGAATAATCACCAGCTTTTCTGTATTCTACTTAACACCAGGAGAAGGCATGTTAATCTTTTAAGATGATTGTACTTAATGAGAGCCCCTACAGAGTTGAGTCGGTATATGTAGACCCATGGTGACAATGGGAATGGGGCCTAAAATAGTTAAAACTAGGATCACTTGTTATAGGTATGCATGTAATTTTAGTGAATGTGTGGTTTGAACTTTCAGGTTCCATAAATTAAAAGGTTATCGCTATCAATCTCCATACTAATGTCTATCACCTTCCATGACTATGAAAATGCTCATTTTTTTAATGCACCAGGAACCTTTATATATCAAAACATACATCTTAATTACGTATTAGTGCCTTGCATTTACTAATGAACAAACATATTTTCTATTTCAGGAGCTTTGTTCCAACCCTGATCTGTTTGTAGGGGGTGCCAGCAGATTTGATGTTCAGCAAGGAGAATTGGGTAAGAAATATTTTTAGAGAGATGTCTTTCCTTTGCTTTGGAAAAATCCTATCATTGGATTTTAGCCTTCAGTTGTTTTCACATGCCCTTTAAATTGTCTGATGAAAAATTTAAATGGAAATATTGATGTGTCTACCTCATAAGCAAATACTGTAATAACAAGCTAAATTATGAATTCTTCAGAAATAGTTTCATGTTTTCCTGAACTGACTCCCATTATAGTATGGTGATAACTTCCCTAGTTGATAAGATTTGAAGATATGATCAGGATGTGTTCTACTCTTTCCTGCGGTACTTACCTGTGCCACAAATTGCTATCATTTAACAAACTCTGAATATAATAATAATAATATTAATAATAATAATAATAATACCTTTGTTGCATAGGCATGTACCAAGGGGGCAAACTGGTTATAGGATGGCATCCTCAATTTTTTTATAATATTTTAAAATCAAAGTGTTTTTTATTTATAAAGATTGATCTGGAATTGAATTATATTTTCTTTCCTTTTAAAACATCTTTTAATTACTAACAATTTGACCTGTGGTTATTTAAGATGTGAACACCTTACACTGGGCTAGAAGACTGTCCCCATATACTCTGCACTGATTTTGATGCTGCTAGTTTGTTCATTGCTATGTAAAATGTTAGACACTCTTGTCAACAAGCTCTTAAAACCTGACATGAATCTTGGTTTAAATCTGCTTACTACATTCTCCAGCCCCACAATGTAAGCACTTTGGCTTAATATGACCCATAAAATTACTAAAATCCAAAAAGATACTGTTCCAGTATAGTCTAAGTTGTTTCCTGTCTATTTTAGTTACTCTATTAAATTCTGTATTACATGGTATAAGCATAACTTCTGAAGGTGTAATGCATCATTATTTAGCTTATAAATACTTTCTTCAAAAACTGTTGTTCTTTTGATTTGTAACATTATTATTTTTGACTTAATATAAACATTTCTCAATATATACATACATACACAAAAAGTAATCATAATACTCTCAAACATATTATATTATTTAGGCTCATTTTCAGGAAGAACATACAGGCATATTTACATATTGCAACACAATATCTCATTATTTGGGCATGAAACTTGGAAAACTTGCATGAAATATCATTTGGTATCGCTGAGAAATATCACTGTTGCAAAAAATCAAATGCGGGTAGTTCCCTATTATGAAATTCTCCATGAACCAATATAGTGGATGAGATTCAATCTAATTATTTCAACTAAGATGCATTTTTATGTGCTGACATATAGTGTTTTCGATCAGTTCTTGGTTTACATAGTTATTTATGATAAGGTAACAAATGATGTTATTCATCCAGGCTTGATAACAAGGTATACGTAGCAGTTTTATGACTCAATCACTTTGAGAGTTTGCAAAAGAGAGGACTAAAAAAAACCCTTTGTATGCGTTTGATAAAGTCAGCAGAATGAAGGTATAGTGTCTTTGAGTTTAGGTATGCAAGTTTTTTATCAGACCCAGTTACCAATTTAGTCCAATTTTCATTTAAGCATGATTTAGTATAAAGCCTTATTCATTGCACAAACATTATTAAGTTGTGAATTTTATTTGCACCCTGCTTTAGATGGAAGCTTTCTTTTTTTTCTTTTTTTGCCACGACCAAAAAGAAATTCCACATCCTTGTCTGTATAGGGTCTAGGGATGCAGTATCTGTTGCAGTTTCTAGTGAGATTCAAAGTCACACAAGTAAAGTGGTCCAACATTTTTGTAATATCATTTGTGTAGGTGGAGGTGGTTTCTCTTATCAGAAGTGATAAGAGATTAGTTACTACTGTGGTACCATTGAATAGTAGGAAGAGATGTGTCAACAATCTGACATTGCTCCAAATTTGTTGCACCAGGCATTTCACCGTAATTGATAAAAATGATATATCATCAGGTGTAGGTGTGTGTGAGCTTTACATTTGTAAAACTTTGGCCAATTTTTCAAGGTCAGTTTACTAGATTTTATTGCATTTCAGTGATAAGGTTGATTAAAGTGTGATTGGATTTTATTTCATATTATAATTCCCTTTTATGTTAAAGAAACTTTTAGGATATAAAGAAGAAAGAGGGGGCAGGGATGTATCTGCCATTTTTTCCACAACACCCCATTAAAACATGATGCTGTGGATAACAGTTTCTTTCCCCCACTATAAAAATTAAAGGCATTTCTGCTTAGGGTAAAAATTTATCCAGGTACCTAATCAATATACACCATAACTGTGCAAGGCCCCATTCAGAATAGGGGACTAACTAGTCCCAGGGTCAAATATGGCGACCTACTACAAAGCTTGCCATCTTATCTGCTAACAGACACTGAATGGATATCCCATTGGGAAATATTCAAGTGTGTCAGGCCAGTCAGCCATATTTGACCCTGGGACTAGTTAGTCCCCTATTCTGAATGGGGTCCAAGCCTGTTTAAACCAGTAATGATCAAGGGTGACACAGATTTAATCTTACCTGGCTTAGTTTACATTTGGAAAATAATTGTTGTATTGATGTTAATAGCACACACACATACACACACACACACACACACACACACACATTTCCCCTTTATGCCCAATATCAGCTTCACCTCATTCTTTCATTTATTCATATCACAGTACCAGCACATGTATTTTAGGTGATATATCTGTGACCACAATATTAAAACCTTGATCAATGATGTTAAAATTGCATGTTTTTTTATAACCAATGAAATTTGAATGTTTTAAACAAATTATATTTAATCGTGTAATGGTTATCATTTATAAAATTTGCTTTATTTAAAAAAAGAAAGAAAAAGCACTGTTACCATAAATCCCCCCTTATTGAGAACAGCCGCAACATTAGGTCTGTAATCTCACAGCAGGTTCAAAAAACCAGTATGCTAGACAGGGTTTCAGAATTTAGAAATGAAGATTGTTTAAGCCCTCCTGGTCGCCTGCTAGGTGTGCATTTGGGCTAGTGTATATGATGAAATTGTCTTTGAATTGTCTTCATCTTTAAGCATATAAAGACATTCTAAACTTTCATTGAACTTGCCAGTCCCTTTCTACCCACCCCTGTAGTCATGCTAGAATTTGGTCTGATGCCAGGTTGCATGTAATGGCTGTCTGGCATTTCTGGAATTTGGCGCCACTTTTGTAGAATAATGGGTATTTTTTGTGTGAATTATTTTTTATTGTTTTACAGCTATGTATGCCATGGGAACATCATATTACATTGATGTGTAAGGAAATGAATCCCATAATTGTTGTGCTGGAAATTGTCTGTTTTAATGAATCACTCTAGTACGTGTTAGTGCACAAGCTTTTATTTCCCTGTACTGTCGCTGATGTATACCTCATGGCCAGTACTAATTGCAGATAGTAGACAATCAATTTGTTATATGGAAGCAAATATAACTGCATGTGTATGCCACTTTCAAAATGAGTACTTTACAGATGGATGGATGTTAATTGATCTGCCATATTTTTTCTTCACCATGGGTATAGGTTAATAGGTTAACAGGTGCAGATCTAGGATATGTAGAAAAGGGGAAAGGCAGTGTAAAATATTGAGCATACATTTTGCACTGTATATAAAAATGTTATATTTGAGGGATTTCAAGGCTTGAAATGGGCGTAACACGCCCTTGAGATATGCAATTTGAAAAGAATGGGTCCGGCAAAAAAATTCTACTATTAGTACCTTGAAGTATTAAAACCATGTGTGTGGATGATCACATGGTGAGCTGGATAATTTATGTGACTTCTTAAAAGACCCCGCCCATACCACCCTTGTTGTTTGTTTGTAAATAAAATGGGGTTAACATTTTGTATTTAATGTAAATATATTCTTTATAGTTCCAATACCAATATCAATATATATACAATACTGTCATGAATATATTCTTAATATCATGTAGGTCAAGTCCTGAGTAATCACATCATGATAGTTTATTTTAGCCCAGGGTCAGTTCTGCATAAATTATTACCATCAGAGCTCAATTTATGTACAGATGCTGTTGTGTATGTACGTGTATACTTAGCCATTACCAGGTTTTTTGTACCATTGAAATTGGCCTGTTAGTTCTTGTGCTAGCAAAAGCTTAAAAACTGAGCTGTTGTATTACTTTCAACTTGTGGAAGCCACAGACTTCATACAGACTGCATGATATGAAAATGGGCTTGATCAGAATTTTTTGAAAGTTTTCCCATCTTTTTCTAGCTTTCTTTTATAGCATCTTTTTCTGTACTATGACCTTTGAACTTAGATAACTAGAAACAGGAAGGCTGTTGTCTTGCACACTTGTTGGCCTTTTAGTGTTTGCATTTATGTTGTACCACCATTATTTGGTTAAAGGTACACTCCATGGATTTGAAAATCCCCCAAATGCTATTTTTTTTGCCATCCGCAGCTTCTTATAAAACCTTACATACTCCTTAACCCCGTAAATAATTTTTTGTGGAGCGTACTTGATGTTTATATTTACATAAGAGCATATATAGGAAGATGATTGCTGACTATTTTGACTGGCCATTCAAACTAAATCAGCCTTTATAAATTTAATCAAGGGTTGAATCCAAGTGCAGAGGGGGATAGATGAATGATTCGTGAGTATGAGAAAACTTCTTATATCCTTGGGAAAATCCATTTTGGGGGGAAAATCCCATGGAGTTACTCTCTAAGTTTGTTACCCTGGAAATAGTAAAACTGATTTGCCATATTCTTTGGCTAGGGAATCCTTCGCATCTTGTAATCTGCAGATGTCTGCTTTGGTAAAGCTGGAGATAGAGGTTCTAGTCATTGGTGCAGATGTTGTGAAGATATTGGGTGTGAGGTTGGATTGATTCTCTGGTCTTGTGCGTGCCTCTGCTTTGGCAGTCTTTGGAATCTGCAAATTGAATAAGCAATTGTTATAATATGCCAAATATTACTAACATAACTGAGCATGTGAAAAATCAAGAAAAATTTCTGACAAATGAACAGGGTTGATTGTGCCATTAGTACCAAGCTTCATCAACTGGCATATTCAATGTCTTTTAGGGAAAACAGTTTGCTATGTGGCTCATCTTTCTTTTTTCAAGGATATGTCAATTATTTTTTATGTACAAATAGTCAAGACTGTCAGCTAGTTAAAAGGTTTACACATTGTGTGTTTTTCACTGGTGGTATCGAAATACTTTCGAAATTGATATGTTAATATTTGTGTGACACTTTGCTTATATTATTTGAAATCCAAATCCAGCAGTTAGGTAAGCTTCTGCCTTTTTATCTTGTGGAACTGCTTTCAGGCTGAAGTGCTGCTGTTCATATTGATGTAACAGTTTGCATGCTGCCTTAGTGGTCTGTCCATTTGAAAGCTTTAGCTGCCTAATATCATAATTACAATTGAATATATAAGAAGGGAAACTGCCAGGTATTGTCACTGCCAAGAGTGTTTTCAAATGTTTTCAAAGTTAATATATATGGTTTGGGTATTTGGTTTGTTGAACCCTTTCATGTGCATTTGCAAAAGAAGGGCTTGGTGTAATAATTTAACCAGATGGTAAATTGTGAGTGTCAGGGGATGATATAACTACTGTGTTCTGTCAAAAGACAGAAATGTTCAGTCATGCCTGTGAGACCTGTCTGTATATAGTAGGACTTTATATCTAACCCTCCATTTACTATTCAGCAGAAAGATAACTATCTGTTTATCCCTGGATGACTGGGGTACGTATGAAAATAATGTTGTGAGGATGAACACACCCCTAGGTGAAACAGTTGGATTGATAATGACTTTAAAAGCTGCAAGTGGCCCACCATAAAATACTGCTGAAGATCCATATGAGTTCATAAGCTTTTAAAGGTAGAAGACCACTCATTTCAATCTAATGGGTATTAGATTGTGGCTAAGAGATATGAAAATATGAGGAACCTCCATCTATCTATGTCACATCTCTCTGAACCACTGAATCCTGGGGGTCAAAAATTCACTCATATAATTCACTCATATAATTTAAACAATATGTAATTTAAACAAACTAAACTGCAGCATCATAACGTCAGTTGTGTAATAGTTTGGTAAAATCCCATGCACTTTTACACATTGTAATTATGCACCAAGTGATAAATATCTCTTTCTTGTATAAGGGAAATAGTACTTTGGCTAAAGCCTCGGTCACAACCGGATGCACGAATTTCAGGATCGTACGTCCCCTGCGATTTTTGGGTGTTGCGGAGGCCGTGGAGGTCGTAGAGGTAGAGGAAAGTCTGCCTTGCGAGTCGCAAGGGCTACATGAGATTTCCTTTTAAGCAGGGACGCTAATTGCAAGGAGCGATGGCCGTGGAATTTGTACTCATTTCTTGAGTTTGTCTTGCGTGGGACGTGAGATTCTGCGCAAAATTTGTACGCAAACAGCCCGTAAGAGCCCGTATGGCCGGTTGTGACCGAGGCTTAAAGAAAAAATAGTAACCTTCATCTGTTTTACTATTTTCGTAGCAATTCACTCATAAGTCACTTTGCACATGATATTCCATTACTTTACTCTGCAATGTTATATCAACAACTTCATTGTCTGTATGCACCAAATTTAGCAGTGATATTCTTGATGTAATAAATGTCATTCTTTCCTCGCCAAACTGTGCTCCAAACTGTGATAGCTTCAAAGTTGAAACATATGAAAGTTTGTCCTTGCCAACAGTTTTATGAGTTCAACAGATTTGAACATTTGCTGTGAAGTATCATTTTCTAAACCTCAGCTTTCTTTACTTTTCCAAGTAAGCCTGCCACAAGATGGCACTCTGGGAAGATGAGGGCGATGATGAGGATTTTTTTTTCTAAAACATGGAAATTGAAATGCTAAATTATGACCAAATGACTTAATATATGTTTTGCAGGTGATTGCTGGCTTCTGGCTGCCATTGCATCACTGTCTTTGAACAAAGAACTCCTCCACAAGGTGGTACCACCAAATCAGTCTTTTGCTGATGGAGAATATGCAGGAATATTTGTGTTCAAGGTAAGGTACATGTACATGAACGATACTTTGTACAAGTCTTGCACATATTACACAACTTACTGATGATATATTTTCATGTTTTGCATATAAATTTAAAAATGAACATTTATATAAACTAGGTATTTTACTTCATTTTACCAATGTGTTTATATTATGATATATTTATGAATATTGCAAGGGACATTCATTGACCCGAAAAGCCTATGGGCCCATTCCAAGACCCTATCATACTGTGGATCCATCTATCTCCAAGGGAATTTTCGCTAAATTCAGTCAACTAAAGCAACTTAGGTGTCTGTCACAACCCCTGAAGCTGCTAGGGGTAATTAATTATCATTTAGCAGCTTAAGTAGGCATGCCAGACATCTAAGCCGCTTAAGCTGAAAGCAATTTAGAAAGAAACTTCTTGGAGATTGATCGATCCTGTTAGATTGATCTGGGTGTGGGAACCCAGTAATGATGTCCTTCCCTGATATTGTGATATGTTGCTCAGTGAATCAGAGCCTGTTGTGGGACAACAATTTAATTCATTTGTTTACATACAAGTACCTGCAAAGTAAAACTCATGATATTAGTGCTTTAATAGCTGTAGATTTTGACAATTGGCGTAATTTGAATAAAACATGCCAACCAAGAGAAAAACCAAAACTGTATGGACTGGAAGAGGAATTAAGTCATAATGGAGCAGTTGCTATATATTTCCCCACAATACTCATACGCATTTTCATCTGTTAATCTGATTGCATTCAGCTAGAATCCCCACAGAGTTAGTTTAAACTACCTAGTACAATAGTTTCACTTTGAACACACCCAAGATCCCACACATACTGATGTGAGATGGAACCTATTTCAGTGATGATGACAGTTAATATGGCCAAGAGTTATGGTGCCATTTGTTGATATCTAATGCAATGAAATTTTATCTTTTTTTATTTAATTTTCAGTTTTGGCGTTTTGGCAAATGGGTGGATGTGGTGGTTGATGATCGTCTTCCAACTTATAATAACCGCCTTGTCTTTATGCACTCTGCTGACAGTAATGAGTTCTGGTCTGCCATGCTGGAGAAGGCTTATGCCAAGTAAGCTCAGTAACATTAGTAGACTCACATTTATTGAATGCTTTATAGCTTATTTCTCTCTTTGATTCATAATATGAACCCTACATCATGGCAACAAATGTCAAACGAGCAATTTACTGTGTAGTCTTCTGATAATACAGATCAATAAATGGCCATGGTACTAACGCAAAGTAACAACCTCAGAGCAAGTAACTTTTTTCAATATAAGAAATGGATATTGCTGCTGCTTGTCCCTGTGGATTAAGTGTCCTCTCATTTCATTTTGCAATATACTGAGTTAGCTTATGATGTAATTTCTGCAAGACTTTTGGTATCTTTGTCACACTTTGTTGGCCTTGGCTGTACATGAAGCCATAAGTTGATAACTGATGTCAGGATTATTCTAAATATATACATGTATGTTAAACCATTCATTTTAAAGTGAATATATGGCTTAAGGTCATCAAGTATACGTCTTCAAATTTTGAAGTCATATTTCACATCCATCAAAATAAACAATACTTTGGAAATATAGCTATGATGTCATATGATATGTAATAATATTTGTCACCTGGTTTTAGGCTATGTGGTTCTTATGAGGCACTCAAAGGAGGTTCAACATGTGAGGCTATGGAGGACTTCACAGGGGGTGTCACTGAGATGTTTGATTTGAGGCAGCCCCAGCCACCAAATCTCTTCCAGATTATGCAGAAGGCCTTCGAAAGAAGTTCTCTCATGGGGTGCTCAATTGAGGTTAGACAGCACTTTTAGATTGAGATGAATTAGAAATGTCTTATATTATTGTTTAAGAAATTGCAAAAAAATTTGCTGTTTTGGCAAATTGAATATTTTATTTGACATAATTTTTCATTTGGCATAAATAGGACTTCTGACCAGGAGGGAGAACAGGAAGGAATTTTTCATTTCTTTTATCCTATAATACATATAAAGAATTAAAACCTCTAGGCCTATTTTTTCCAAACACTTTGCCAATTGCAATCGTGTACAATATCAAGGTGTAGTTCTACATAAATTTGGAAAACCTTTGTAAAGCACCATTGTTGTTGCACTAAATAAGATTTGCTCAGGTGCCGTATCCATTTTCATTCTTCTTAAACTCAGTGTCAGCTCCAAGTTCATTGCCTATGTGCATACAAAATCTGAAAACCAATTTGGAAATGCTCCACTTTTACAGAAATTGCATTTGCACTGTACTGAGGTGAGTTTTTTGAGCAAAACAAAGTGCAGGGTTAATGGTGCATTTTACAGGTTTGGCAGCAAGCATCTGAAGCAGCTCTGTGATACACCTGTAATGAATCATAAACAGATTTCAGTTTCTAAGATATATTTGAAACATGTGTTGCCAGTCACAATGTTACCATATGTAAGAGATTTATATGTTTACAGGATTTTTTTAAGTCAGTTCACACACACACACACACACACACACACACACACACACACATGTGGGGCAGCTCTGAGAGAGCTAGTACCTGAAATAATTTTAAAATCAAAAGCGAAAGTGCTTGAAAAAATTTACTTCATAAACAGTGATAAGGTAATGAGCAGTGGTGATCATTATGTCTCAGAAAAAGAGTGTTTACTTGCTGCATGTGCACTGCAAACATCACAGCACAAAAGATAAACATTATTCATGTGTCATAAATCATACTTTTTGGTGTGACGGTGAAAAACATTAGCAAATTAAAGGTTTACAAGTCTGGGCTATTTTATCAGCACTTATAGCCAACTCAGTAGGTATCATGATTTCCCTTAGTGGGAAGTTTCATTCCCAAGTTATTGCATAACATGTTTCAGCTGACTCGTGAATCATTTGAATGTTTGTATTTTTAGCTTTTTCATCTATATTATTTTTATGGCAGCTCAAGGTTCTCGGCTGAATGGTACTCAATTTTACTATCAAAAGTGGCAAATTTCATTAATCTCTTTTTAGAATGAATAGTATAACAGAATATAACATGGTTGATGGAAGTAAGGTTAAAGTCAGACATTGTTGCTGAGCTCAGCCCATTGCTTACATGATTTCACATAATGAAAAGAACAGTTGAAGTTTTGCCTACTTTTTGGCATATTTAAAGGGAACAGAATTGAATGTAGCATTGTTCGCTTTGTGCTACATATGATCAGGAAATCATTCTGAAATCAAAACTTGCATATGACAGTCTACTAGTATTTTCAACTCTTTCTCAAGCATGTTACAGAGAAATTTGAATAGCAAGCTGAGTTTATGAGTGGCACAAGTAAAAGAGATTTTGATTTGCAATAAGAAATGAGTCACATTTCCTGTCACTAAGGTGTCTTTCCTCTCAATGTCATTGCACCACAGTTGATAAATATGCATTTGATTGAGACATTATTTTTAGACTTGATATATTATGACATAGAACAATGAGTTTCTATGCCCCATTGCAGCAAAAACAGTTTTAAGCAAATCTGATTCAGATAACATTCTTGAATCAGTAGTTGTTTAGGGACATGTAAGACAAAAATGTAGCTCAAATTTATAATAAAACCTTTAGTTAAAAAGTCATGCCCCCCTCCCCCCATCCCTGAAGCAAAAAAAAAAAAAAAAATTGTCATAAGTCCAATTTCATATTTTTACCTATTAAATTTGAATCATAGAACCACACAAAAAATGCTGAAGCATTGTTGAAAGCCCATTGTCATTATCCTCTACCAGAGTCACAGATTTTTTATTACATGCTCACATATTTCTTTGGCTATTCACTAGCTCAGTACACATTTCTGCATTACCCAGCAAGAAAATTTGCACTAAAATGATTTTATTATTGAACTGGCCTCTTGCTGAGGGCATTTTGCCATTGGTTTATGGCTCTTAAAAAATCATTTAAATACTTGCTCTAGTCATTGATTTACATTGAAATTTAAAATAGCATTTCAAACCAAGAGGTCTGCAGTGGAATTACACAATAAAACTTTAAGGAAATTAAATAACAGGCTATTATTAATAAATTACCATGTTGATGGAAGTTGAAGATCTGGAGGTATTATGAGGAGGAGAGTTTGTCTTATGTACACCTGGTCTGCTTTCACAAATATTTCATGTCATATCATATAACATTGAATATTGCAGGCTAGTCCACATCAGCTGGAGGCAGAACTCTCCAATGGCCTTATCATGGGTCATGCATACAGCATAACAAGTGTCAAGATGGTAGGTATTGGTCACTGGTCTGGTTCACTGAGTTTTTAAACAAGGGAAATGAGACTATGTTATAATTTTCCTGTTATGTGATATTGATGGGACAAATGAGACCAGAAAATTATGCTTATGAGTATAGAATCTGTTCAGTTAAAGGTTAATTTTTTGTTACTGAGACTGAAAGCCTTTTTATTTAACATCATTTTTTGAAAGCCTTATTCACATATAAGGGATGTTTTCTTCAGAAGGATCATGCCTTGACTATTTGTTCCTTCATTTGATACATTAGGCAATGCATTAGCTATTTTAAAGACTTTATCTCTTCCTGCACAAGATAGCAGCATAATTATATCCTTTTGTTATGTAATTCCATGTAATCTGAAACTTCATAAGCAACTCTGGTTTTCACTGAAGCATGCTTCCCCAACACCTGTAAACATTTGGCAACTACCTGAAGCAACAAAACAACACCAGAATTGCTACAGACACAAACAATCATTTGCTATCAATATAAACATCCTTCCCCATGTTAGATGATGCTAGGTGTATATCTGCTGTGCAGCAGATGGGTTGTTTTATAATGATAACAATTGTAGTGTGAGCTATCAATAGTGCAAACCACATGGGAGATGGGAGGTGGCAATACGCTGAATACACAAGCAAGGTTATTAATTTATGTACCAGAGAGCAGATGAAGGAACATGACTGGTCCAGAAAAGGAGAGGGGGTGGGTACTAAAGGATTTGAAGTTCAGAGCTGCTTACGAGCCTCAGATTACATGGTACACATAAGCTGCTGTTAAATTTAGGGTAGAAGTTTGCTTAACAAAATGCAACCCATGCAACCTGGTGGAGCTCTTCATGCTCCATGCATATCACCTCTAAAGCAATTAAAACAATTAATATAAAAGAAGGGTGGGCTGTTTTATTTCAGGTGGACATTAAGACCCCACGTATGGCTGGTAAGATCCCTCTGATCAGAATTCGCAATCCTTGGGGCAATGAAGCTGAGTGGAAGGGTGCTTGGGGAGACAAGTAAGGGGTATTTTGGAACTGCTGTTTGGCTACAGCATATTTGTAGGGCTTTTGTGCAGATTGCTGTCTACCACAATGGTCCTTTAAAAAAAATAGAAAAACAATCCATCAACATGTCCTATGTATACAATATATACAGCATATAATATATTTGGGGTTAAAGATTTGAATTCTTTATTCTGTATTTTCTTATACACACACATACACACACATATAAATATATATGTAACTCTTGGCTTACAAGTATATTTGATTGCTTGTGTAACTGTTTGCTTTGATTTGCTGTCCAATTGAACTAAGAATCACACACATATATATGCAGCCACACACCCATTGAATTTAGTCACAGGGGTTGAATTTCTGTCTATGCAGGTCTCCAGAATGGAACTTTATCTCCGAAGCAGAAAGACAAGAAATTGGTCTGCAATTTGATGATGATGGGGAATTTTGGTAAGATTGGACAATAAGTTAAAATTATGGGTAAATTTTTCAATGTAGAATTTTAAAAAAATGTTGGCATTAACATTGCATCATTGAAGCTCACAATTTTTTAATTATGTAATAAAATACTTGCCAGATGAAACAATATGTATATATGTTAATTCTTTTGTCTTTTTTATCTTAAAGGATGTCCTTTAAAGACTTTGCCTCAAACTTCCAAAAACTTGAAATTTGTAACCTTGGTCCTGATGCACTGACTGAGGATGAATTGGGNGATGAAACAATATGTATATATGTTAATTCTTTTGTCTTTTTTATCTTAAAGGATGTCCTTTAAAGACTTTGCCTCAAACTTCCAAAAACTTGAAATTTGTAACCTTGGTCCTGATGCACTGACTGAGGATGAATTGGGCACTACCTCAAAGAAAAAGTGGGAAGCTAGTAGTGAAGAAGGGGGCTGGAAACGCAGGGTCAATGCAGGAGGATGCAGGAATTATCTGGGTTAGAGGATACAGTCTTCTTTGATAAAATCTAGTGGGCAAATCAGAAACAGATTCCAAGTTTCTGCTGTAAAATTTGCTAAATGTTCTACCAGCATAAAACTTGAGATACTTAGACCTGATATTGGCTGAATAGAAAGTTTTTGGTTTCAATCACCTCTCAGTATGTAGTGCTTCATCTAAACCTTGGCCACATAAGCAGCACCCCTGATATTGATCTTGTTCTCTTTTCTTATTAAATTGTTGTAATATGGTATGTGTTTTCTCTCTCCGAGTCTGTAGACCTGACTTTGTTTTTTTGTTATCCTCAGATACTTTTTGGACCAACCCCCAATACAGAATTTCAGTGACAGATCCAGATGAAGATGATGATGACAACACATGCACTATTATTGTTGGACTTATGCAAAAGGATAGGCGTAAGAAGAAGAAAGAGGGCTTAGATCTTCTTACTGTTGGCTACGCCATCTATCTGGTATGCATCAACATTGCACCATATTAGGCATATGTGTAGCTCAGACATTTAGGATGCTTCACCAGTACTTAATTTTGATTGATTCTGAATAAATCTTTAATAATTCTGTATGTTCACATAACATAAGTTTACTGGTGTATGCAGTTTATCCTTGTATAGAGCACTTATAATATGGAGGATAGTCTGGTGACTTTTGTATTAGCAATTTTCACATGGTTATGTATACCCAACCAACATCTGGTGCTAGAGAACACATAGTTAAGATCTAACCCAATTGATTTTTCAGCTTAAAGATCCAGACTGTGGACCCCTTGACTTGCGGTTCTTCAAGTACAATGCATCCTTTGCCAAGTCTCCTTCCTTTATCAACATGCGGGAAGTGTGTGGGCGCCACAAGCTGCCTCCTGGCTCTTACGCCATCATCCCCTCCACATTTGAGCCTAATCAGGAAGGGGATTTCCTACTTAGAATCTTCACAGAGAAAGCCAATACAGCTGCGTAAGTCGATTTATTTTTATTTTATTTGCCATGAAAATGTGTATTCATGACCAGATAATTATAGTACAGTAGCATGTGTTTTTAAGCAATACATGGTAATATACTTGATGAAAAATCTTAGCCCTTGGAAAAACTTAAGACATTACAGCTAAAAAATCAGCCATTGATGTCAAATGCACATGCACCAGGGGGGATTATTTGTATTATAATTTCTGGTTAAAAAGCATACACTTATGTCGATTTTCACAGTTTTCTGTTTCATGTGTGTGTAAATGTTATATTTTTTAGAAAAAGTGAACGTTATTTATTTAATGTGTGTAACAGTGGATATACATGGTCATACATGTATATACTTTGATTCAATATTATTGATAGAATACAGAGAACAATTAAATGTATTCACACTGATTTCTTATTGAGGTTAGATGTTAAACTGTAGTAGGTAAAATGCAATTTCTTTCTGCCTATGATTTGAAAAAGATTGGTGCATCAAAGTTCTCTAGTTTTACAATATTCATGGAATTATATTGATCACTTTGGCCTTGATGCTTTGCCAAAAAAAAAAAAAAGTTGAACAGTTAAAGCTTAATCTTAGTGCATGTAATTAAAGTGTAAATATTATGTTTTCTGTCATGGTTTAGTGAGTTTCACAAATGTTGATGCATGTACAGATTTGCACATGTGACAGCTTTTGTTGCCTAATTTTTATTTGATTTATGCTGTCCATTTGTTTCTATGTATATAGTTAAGTAGGGGAAAATAGTTGTGTACTTGATTTTTGTATGCTTATGTATATGTTATTTGTGCCTATGATTTTGCAGGGGGAAAGGAGCGTGAGTTATTCAAAGCTTTTTATTTTTTGGCTTTTATATCAAAATGTGTATATATATATATATATATGTATTCAGTTCTGGATTATGGGCGTCAGAATTAGTATTTGGTATTGGGATATTGGGTGTTTTTTGCTTCTAATTATATATAGATATATACTAATGCTGTACAATGTTATACTAACCATATATTATTTTTATAAGACCTTGCATAAGAATTAAGATTTTCTGATTATATACTGCTATTTAGTCCCCCCCCCCAAAGACACACCCTGAAGTATGTTTCATAAACTTTCAAAATACCTGAAATATAATACAAAATATATAATGAAACACATGAAAAATACCCAAAATGCATCAATTATTCTTTCGATACCCTTAATGCCCACGGCACAGCACAGCTGAATATACCAACATAAATTATTAGTGGTTACACATATCCAGGGTTCTCTGCATGATAATATTCACAATGTGTAGATTGTTCATCATGATATCCATACGTTGTTAAGTTTTGATAATAAGCCCCAACAAGAGTCAGATACAGGAAGTTGGCATCCCTGCAAATATACACAGTGACATCACATATTAGCAGCAAAAAAGGGAAAGTTTGAAAGGTTCTCCCACATATCTTAATATGCATGAAGATGTATATGCTGTTGCTGTTGTTTCCAGTGCATAGATACATAAAAGAAATGTGAGTCATGTACATGGGTTCTCTTTATGTTTTAACAAAGTGAAATATTTGGTAAAAAACTGATATTTACACACTGGAGCCATCTTTATATCAACCAGATTTCCTGAAGGGAATTACCTGCAGGTTACACAGTAAAAAAATAATAATTAAATCAACATATGAAAAATAATTTTAAAAACTTTTATAACTTCCCTTGCCTTACAGTATTATAAATGTGCCTCTTCCTTTTCCTTGCTTCGTCATATAAGTCTGCTATGTTATTTAACTTCAGCAGTCTTGCATTTTCCAGGAAATAGTCCACATTGCAAGATGGCACATATAAATTTGCACCTTTTATATGTAAGGCTGTAATATATGAAAAACATTGGCATTCACTCAAAAGGACTTGCTTTATGTTCAACAGATATCTTTACAATACTCTAAATCCCCACAAGTATTTTATCTACATTAATCATCAGTATGTACACGTTTGTTCAAACACACGTGGGCGAAGGTGAAAATGACCTTGTTTTCCTTTTATATGTGACCTACTTTTAAACCAGATCCTGTTGAATATAGATGTAGCACCAGGTTTTATGCTCACACCCTTGTTAGTTCATTTTACGTGAGAGGTGATCAAGCTACAAATGATGTAGGAGGGTGGCCTTAGTATAGTCATTTCCGTGGTCTGTTAACTTATCTGAAGTTAGCACATGTCACAGCACCCAATGTGAGATGAAACGGAGATTTATAGCAAAGATTCCTACAGATGTTAATTATGGCTGGTTTGGTGGATATGGAGGCTATCCAGCCAACACAGCGTATAGTGGTGACAGTGGGAGTACATGGAGTTCAGGAACTCCAGGCCCCAATCTTCAACCAGGATATCCTGCAGCTGGACCTGTTTACCCTGGGTATCCTGCAGTCGGACCTACAAACTCTGGATATCCCCCACCAGGCCCAGGATATCCTACAGCAGGGCCAGGGTATCCTCCAGCAGGGCCAGGGTATCCCCCAGCAGGCCCAGGGTATCCTGCAGCAGGCCCACCATACTCAGGGTACCCAGCAGGGGGTCCTATATACCCAGGGTATCCTGCCGTAGGACCGGACTATCCAGGATCAACAGGGTATCCAGGCTACCCTCCCTGTCCTGTAACTCCCAACACTTCAGGGTGATTGTTTTACCAGCTATAAATAGGGTTATACTGGACACTGGTGCAGATTATATCAAATATATGGAATCCCTAGGGGCACTAATAGATTTGATATATTTTTGGGTCATTTTAGCTTGTAACATATTAGCCAATGGCTGAAATTTTGGATAAGAAATTCAGCTTATTTTCTTGTTATAATGGTATATTTGTTACTTTTTACAAATATGGTAGGTGGTCAAAAAAAAAAACTTAAAATGGTTAAAAGAGTAATGCTAGATTGGACTCATTTTTCCTACTTAATTGATTAATTTAATATTGTGACTGTGGTATTTTATCTATATCCTTAGACTCATTTTTCCTACTTAATTGATTAATTAAATATTGTGTTTGTGGTATTTTATCTATATCCGTATACCAAGAGTGCATTAATAACAATGTTTACCCCAACATTTGATAAACAACAAGTATCTCTTCTTGTAATATATAATTCATATACATTAATGGTATCCTGTAAAAGATATTACCTTTTTTCTAGAGGGGATAAAACCATTTTTAAAGGTATATTTTAAGTTGTCTGGGAATAACAAGGAGTGTCTGGTAAATCTTCATATTGATGACAAGGTGTACAGTATACTTTATAAATAGTGTGTCGTTTTCTGGCAGTGCTTTTGGGTATAAGACTATGGTACATGTTTTAACTGGGATGAAGTTTAGGTTATTTTAAGACTATAGGAAGCTTTGCAATTATGGAAGTATTACCATCGTGTTTCTCTTTAGTGTTTTGCATGTGATTGGACTGGGTTGAATTTGATTTTTAACAAAATAAATCATGAAGCTAAAGCAACTTTTAATCTAGTAAAAACAGAATCTACTGAAAACCTCCATTAAAAATAAAGCAAAGCAATAAGAAAGAAGATTTGACGAGTAATGAGAATATTTATGATATAACAGATAACTAAATCTAGATATCAGTAGTCAAATAATTTCTTTACCTGTATAAATGGTTATAATTTGTGTTGCATTTAATTAATTATTATTATTCTTTTCTTTTCAGTGCCATTGATGAAAAGACTGGCATATCTGACGTACAGGTATGGAAACCATGTTTAAAAAATCAAGTAGATGATTAGTGCACCAAAACTGGTACTTGTAGCCCTTTAGTAATTAGGATATTTGGTGTTCAATTGATTTTTTCAGGGGTGGGGATGTGGGGGTGGGGATATCAGAGAGACCATATGTCAGATAAGAATATCTTTTGAAATTGCTTATGAAGTCAATTTTCTTTACTTTCTTCAACAATTTTCTCCTACTTTCCCTATGGATATTGATTGTTTTTTTTTTTTTTTTTTTGGTTTTTTGTTTTTTTTTCATTCCCTTATTTGCCATCTATATCTGATTATCTATAACAGAGCACTGTACCCTATTTTAAGCCCTTTTCGCATCAAGCAGTATGCTTAAACCATTCAGTCTCTACCTGTGCACTTAAATAAATTGGAACATAAATTAATGGTCTGGCTTTTACATAAGAGAGTCACCTAAGTGGAGCCTCGAGGTGGACACTGCCAAATGACTAACTTGACTTAATTAATTAATAGCAAGAAATGGACATGAAACTTATGAAAGGGAGTAACCCCCCCCCTGTGGCATAAATTGCATGAAATGGCCTCTTAGGCTATATCACTAAAGCATACTGCTCGATGTGAAGGGCTCTTAGTTCTTCCGTGGACCTTTCAATTACAAGTTCAATAACTGCAGAAGTTTTATTCTGTTTTTATATACCTTTCTTTAAATTTGTGATAAGGTACTCGTATAGCCTCGCAAATGCTACTTCATAGACAGCTGTCACTTTTGGCTAAATACTGAGAACCTGATAGGAATTGATCAGAGGAAGTATGGATTATCTGAATTTAAAGAAAAAAATATGCACAGCTAGAATGATTAAGAAATCACCTGGTTTAATCTCTGCTGCAGATGCTTGGCAGTTATATCGCAATGGGTAGGGCCAATTCTTTCTACTATTTAGAGAGAAAGCCAGTATAATGAATTATCAAAATTAAGATGGAGTGCAGCCAGCAGATTACAAGAAAAATACACCTTGCATATTATAAGATAAACAACAGAGCATGAGAAGAAAAGAATGTCAGCATTCTTTCACAGATAATGAAAGGGAAAAGGATAATGAAACACTGAGTTATGCCCTTTGACATCTTTTTTTTTGCTCTTTGACAGAATGGCTTCCCGCATAAACCAGGTGTAAGTGATTCTCTACAGAGGGAGTGGGGTGTCAAAGCTTATGGTTCTAAAGTAATGGGATATATTTATATATGCATGAAATGAGGTGTGGGATTTTCTGCATGGAGTTGAGGTTGGTGAAAATGATCTTGAACTCCATACTGTTGTTTTACTCCCTGATAATGTTACTAACAGAATTTTACTCTTCTTATCAATTGATGTGTATCTGATTATACCAAGGTTGTCCTGTAAAGTTGCCATTCCGGTGTTTTGTTTTTTTGTGGGTAGTATATTTGGGTTTTGATGATGTTTAGCTGTTTAAATTACAAAGCACTTTAAACTTGTGATATAGATGAAGTGTAATACATACATAAAGGTCTATCAAAAATATAAAGCCTGGATAAAAAATAACTACAGTCTCTTAAATACCATATTAAGAAATATTACCAAAAATGAATTACATGACTTTTACAATAATGGATGCAAACATGTCTTCTTTTGTAAATGTTACTGAAGATAAAAGTCAAAAACATACATCATTTTAGAAACTTGCCTTACACAGTCTGTAATATTTATTGATTATCAAATTGTTCTGAATATGTCTTGAGGCTCAATGCACTGAATTGCACTGCAACAAGCAAGTAAAAGGCATTACAAAACCTTGCATTTTCCCATACTTAAAAGTTATTCCCATCAAAACAAAAGAAAGAGATCATTGAAAGAGACAGGTCATTTAATTAATGAAGAAAAATTTAAAACTAAGAAATCAGTATATCTGTATGTCATTGCTCAAAGAAATGTATTAAAAGAATGGATATATGTGAATATGAAGGGCCCCTTTTGTTTATTG
>NW_019775950.1:0-133227 GCF_001039355.2 Lingula anatina
TATTTTGTTTAGAAAAAGTAAAGATAGCTGTAGACTATGTCATTTTGAATTTTCCATGTTTTATTACAATATTTCAGACAGTAGCTATTCAACAACTGGTCACACTCTCACTCCGAGTTACAAGTGTAGCGACGGGATACAGAATGCTTTCTCACCTTACCTTTTCCCTTGCGTGATAGAACACAGCCTCCTCTCCGCCTCCATGGTTTATATCATTTGGACAAAGGTGGGAGAGAAAGTCCAGATGCGTAGGACTACGTATATAGAGGACGGAAACATTGATGCCAGTGAAGAAAAGGATGAAAACCACGTTGGCACACCAAAAACTGATTCTCTTGGTAGATTTGAAGTCGGTAAGCGGAACCACAACGGTTATTTCACTTATCACTTTGGGACATACTTGGGCTTTCTTCTGTTATGCATTATGTTAGTGGTCATCATGATGTTCTTGCACAATGCCGGTCAGGAAAAACACAGTAATGGGTTGTTTGAATTGCACCGTTGGCATTCCACTGTAACTTTGTTCGTAGCAGATTTTTTATTCAATATTTTGACCATTGTGACATCGATTTTTACGTACATCAAAATGAGCCCTTTGGCGAAGAAGAATACTTTTCTTAAAGAAGCAAGACACCGCAGAGAGCGCAGGATGTTCGCAGAGGAGAACCGACATCAATTCAAAATGCTCGACAAGGCTTTAATGGGTGTATCATATATGGGCGTATTAGGATATACCATTCTCACATTTATAGCTGGTATTTTTGGGGATACAGAAAACGACAGTCTCAGGACCTTGGTCATGGTTTCGATTTGTATCGATATCATTAGTACAACCATGCAGACTGTATTCCTTGTGGCTTTCGCTTTGCCGCGTCGCTCCATTACACGGGAACACGCGATTGAAAAACCAGGAAGGCAAGGGCTAATTTTCCTTCAGTTTATCAATTTTTGCTTGTGGGCTCTTGACACTTTTGCTTTACGAAGTGCTGATCCAAACACATTGCAGCAAAACTTTTATTCATTCACTGCTTGGGCGATACTCTCTACTTTGACGTTTCCTTTAGTGATTTGGTTTCGTTTTCATTCTGTCGTGGTACTTGCTGACGTCGTTAAACACAGTTATACCGACAAATATGTCGGATTGAAAACTACAAAGAAAAGAAGATGAATGATAAAGTACACTTTTCAGCACAGTTAATCTTATGTTACTTTGATCAAACTTATTCAGCTGCAAATATACACTATGTTATGAAAAATCACTTGCGATAAGTGAATTGTGCAAGGGCATGTCTACTATTACATATTTGATCAGAATAAATGATGAGAAATTAATGGATTTATGTCTTTTTTAGCAGAATTATATTTTTCCATTTTATATATAACGTTACTCAAACAGTTAAGTACATCAAGAAATAATGACATACATGCTGAAACCCTTAAAAAATGGAAGCGCCATCATCAAAAAAGTAAAACATTGTCATCATTTTTGACGGATCGAAAAGTTTGTTCAATTCAAAAATATGACGCACAAGTGCACGTATATCCGACTAACCCCCCCCCACCCCCCGTGGCCATGTCTAAAAAACGATAAAACCCCTCAAATTAATTAAAAGTACCTCAGATCGATTTTAATATCGTGTTTAATTTGACTGGCCAGTAATTTATATAATTAGAAATTGTACAAAACGTCGAACCCGAGCACAGGCACGGGTCCAGCAAATATTCGTGCGCAGGAGATTTTTTCCGAGGAAAATCCGATTTGGGGGGGGGGGAAAGACGGATAGGATGTCTTGAAAGGGTATTTACCATGCCGCTATGGTTTGCGTAAATATGTATATGCCAGGTATTTTGAGACTAAAATAACATCCCGTGCCATCTTTGTATCGTATTAAAAAATCAAAACATATGACCCCTTCTTTACATTGGGTCAGCTGCATTTGGCTAAAAAGAATGCTAGGATGTTTCTGTTGTTCTTCGGTTAACCATAATTTTAGGTCCAAAAACAGTGCCATGTAACTACACAAACTATCATCATTCTGCATAGGGTATTCGCATTAGAAATAATTCTAGTGGAAATTTGTGAACCACAAAACATCTTGTGCGATTACCACAATGATACGGGACAAATACAACCATGGAATCAACCATGAAATTCTTGACAACTCCCAAAACAAAAAATATAAAAGCATTAAATGGGCACATGAAAACACGTACATACCATTCAAAGAAAAAGTCGAAATGCAAAAGGAAACGAGTAGTTTATTATCGTATCATATTTAATCGTAAATGAATTTTCAGTTTTTCAAACATTTTATTGGATAAGCAACTACAAAACTTATCAATTCCATTCCATTCAATTTGATTTAAAAAAATTCATAAGGATTATATATAATTTTATGTGTCATAGATGCATTTTGTTTTATTTTATTTATTACAGTCGAGTCAAATGGAGTACCTCAACTTCATGTTTTTTGAAATGGTTCTCTACCTTGAAATTATAAACTATATGACTCACTTCATTTAATCGGTTAAGCTATCAATCTGTATCAGGACAATCTAGAAGCCATTTAGCTCTCAGTTTAGAAGTGTAATTAAATTAAAATGACCATTTCATTAACCCACCTGGATGGGAACGCAGTAGGCTACTTAGTCACCGTTTATGTGAAGATATATAAGTAGAGAAATAAATGTAGGGAACCACAAAGCAATTGAGTTAGCAAGCTAGTAGGCCTAAGCTAGCGAACAAATACTCTATGCCTATAACAAGAAAGCAAAATACAAAGCTTTGCTGAATGCATCGCTTTCGTTGCAAAATGGATGCTCAATGATCGGCCAGTTGTCGACACGTGAAGTAATTTTTCACTCTCAAACGGGGGCGTACTACGGGACGCAGAAAGGACGCCGTCCAGTGTAAAGGGGGCTTAAGTACAATGCCCCAAAACAGAAAAATCAAGAAGAGAGTCTTTAACTAAAAGATTTAAGTTAAAACTTGTAATTGGAGCATTCTGGATTTCTACACTCCGAGATTGACAACCACAATTAAAATGTTCCTGTTCGAACTATTATCTGAAAATTTCCACTTCTCCAAATAGGTGTCGTTACTGGTATCTCCCCACCTGAGCTAGCTGAGCCGTATTGTTCTGAGTGTCGATTGTATGCGAGAACCGTAATAAATAGCCAAGCATACTATATATATCAACACAAACTGGAGAGTGTTACAACAGACACTATTGCTCTACCATTTTGTCAAGTAGATTCACGACAAGGAATGTATAAGAACTAGCAAAGGCAAAGAAAGGTGAGTAAAACAATAGGAGAGTTCTTTTCGTCGCAGTCTACGTTATATGGTTAGTACATGAATGAGTTGCTTTAAAATGTGACGCTATATATCGTGAGGAGGTTAAGTACCGTTTGCATGTCGTTGGGGTTGTCAATCTTAATAGATAGAGAAATGACACCGCGTCAAGTATATTAGTTCTTAGTAGAACCTCTTCTTATAAATTGTAATTATTTAACACTGGGCTATCCTGAGCCTCTGTGGTAGATCCTTTTTTTTTCAATGAAGCAACATTGTAAACTTTCGCAACAGACAAGCTGGTCGTGCACACCTGTACTTTTTAATGAATTGCTCTTACGAAAAGAGAAACACACTAAACCATGGGTTAAGTTCTTTATCATTTGCGCAACTTTATCGCTAATCTTGTAAGCTAGGTTATGTTCGCGCACGTTCAACCACCCTCCCTCCCGCTTAGCAGTGGCGCACGCGTTGCTCAAAGACTAACATTGGCACTTACTATTTAGTTTTTTATATGTAGCACATTTGTTAATGCATACATATATAAATCTAATAGATAAAAAACGTAAATTTAAGTGTTTTAACATTAAAGTGCATGATTTTTCCTTCAAATAAAAGCCACCCTTGGTATATTGCTAAAACGTTGCACTCTAGATGCTTGCTTTGCTTAGATAAAGGATGGAGAATGGTGGAGATTCTCTATATAGATGCATGGGTATATAGGGTGAGACAAGCAAAAAAAAAAAAAAAAAAAAAAAGGCAGTTTTAGGATTCTAATTTATCTTTAGGAAATTTGTTAAGTGGAAAGACATGCAGGCCCAGGTTTTACATTATCAATATTAGAAAAATAGAACAAGACCTACAATCTAACAAAAATAACAAATACTTTTGAATGGTATATACTGCATTAAAATGATTCAGGTATTTCTTCAACACTAAACGAAACAAAATTTTGTGGTCCACATTAGTTTAAAGGTACACTCCGTGTTTGAAAATCCCCAAAATGTATAGTTTTTTTTTGCCATCCACAATTTCCTATAAAACCTTATATACACCTTAAATATGATTTAACTCCTTAAAATAGTTTTTTTCCTGAAGCATACTATAATTATGTTGATATTTCCATATTGGAGATTATAGGAAAATGGTGGATGTTATAATAACTGATCAGTCATTTTAAGCTAAAATCAACCTTTATTATTTTTATCAAAGGTCAAATCCCAGTGCAGAAGGGGGTTGTTAAATATGGTTCATGAGTACAAGAAAATGGCTTATTTTCTTGGGAAAATCTTTTTTGGTGGGTAAATCTCATGGAGTGTACTTTTAATTGTAATACATTTGCTCTGAGAACTTCTTTAAATTAACTCGTGTCCAAGTTACACTGAAGTTATTTGGGTTCCGTTATTTTAATAATATTAAAATATTATTTTAAAGTATGCAATAATTTGACTTGCATTTATCCCTTTCCTTTTACTCTTAAATTATACTCAAATGCTATAAGTGGGCTATTGCATCACAATTTCTAAGATTGGTGTATGGTACTGCGTGGCACAAGCCAAACAAAATTACATCTAATAGAGGCTTCAACAAAACCTTGAAATTTAACCCAGAGTTGGTCCAAATGTATTGAGACAATGTAATGGATTTCCTCAATGTGGTCTGACATGAAAATCATCATCAATTTTAAGTGTTGGGCATCACCAGAGGAAATTGAGGGGCAATTTTTGTAGTCAATTACAAGATAATTCAGTATAGTAAATTTTGTGGAACAATGTCTTGCTGCTGCTGTGAGCGATTGCATAGCAATCTTCGTGTTGTTATAAGTGGAAATGCCATTCACTTAAACTAGTGGCTTTGTCCAAAAGCATTTCATGTGATGTTTTGTGACAGAAAATGCACAATAACAATAAAACATTGGTTATACTTTTTTAAGTGATTATATTACAATTAGGAAAAAACAGGAAAAAATTAATAATGTTTTTGAATGTAAATGATACTTGATACGCCTGATGCAGTCTGTTGTATATTTTGTCACAAATGAAAAGAAAAAAGAATCAAATGCACATTGCCTTTAACATTGTGAAGAGACCTGCGCTTACCTAAATGGAACAGACATGCAATTCTCTATTTCTGTGCACCTGGAAATGAAATATAATGGTGTTGCAGCTCCTTTTTCCTCCATCGTGAATGTCTTCTTCTCCCTGATACCTACTTTAGTATGGGGATCAGGGAGGAGGCACAGCTAGTAATCCAGATTACTTTATGATCTCAAAGTTTGGATTACTTTCCTCTCAGTGGGCTTAAAGGATACATAAAGGAGGCAAAAATGAACTAACTTACAAACCTTATCAGTGTCACTGAACTGAAGCTAGGTGGGGTCAAGACAAGGAAGTGTCATCTTTTAAAACATGGGTAAATGACTCTCCAAGATAACATCATATTGTGTTTGCTAGACCTAGAGAATGATATAAGGAGGATTTTAAAGAAAATGATGTGTACATTTTAAAGTATCATTTTTAAGTTGCATTTAAAAATGATACTTTAAGTTGCATTTTAAATGATTTAAAGGTTGAAATCCAGTTTACTTATAAAAAATTATGATATGTTCAAAAGTTTTTGGTATTCATTTTTTTTTTCTTTATTCCAGTCACCACACAGCAAGGCGTATGTATCCAATGAGCATGAAACAGATGAAGTATTCATATCAGTTTTGTCAAGAAAAAAAAGGATCCACAAGTACTAAGTAGAAAAGGTTGACATTCTAAACAAGATAAAGTTGTAACCTGCCAAGTACTGAGTATTGGGGTACTATATTCTGACAGTTCATCTATCAAAATGATCCTTGTTACTGTGGAAACATTCTCCCACATTTCTACAGGGATTGCTGTGCTTGGTTTGAGTTTGAATGCAGTGTTTTTATGCAGCCTTATCTGCAGCAGAATATGCTGTAAACTCAAAAGACACCCTCTGCTGTATCATCTCATTTTTGTCCTCACATTTAGCTGCTATGTGTTGCTGGGAACATCCTTCATTCTTCATGTGCTCAGAGGATATCTGTCAGATGAAGAAAAACATCTATGTAGAATTGCTGGATTCTTGGGAACTTTTTCAGCACAAATTATCCTATGGCTGGTGCCAACAAGTACCTCTCTTCTTTTCATTCCCCCATCTTCACAGAATGAAAAAATGCACATATATAATTACTGCATCATTNCGTTAGTCTTACAACAGTCTTACATCCGTGTGCCAGTTTGTCTAGTATGAAGTGTTGTTGTGGACGTGTGACACAGAGACAGGAGGATGCACCCTTTGAACTGGAAGACATGCAAGTTTTGTCAATAAACAAGAAGGTGAGGTTGGATGATTTTTGTGACAGAATGCATACTTTTGTATTTGTGTTATTTTGTGTAAAATCAGAGATAAACTGTCGATAATTAATACAACATTTCTTCAAATATTTTTCATTTTTAAAGAGATAGATCCTTGATGTGAAATACTCCATTAAGTATAGATGTTGATCAGTGCTGTTGATACTTGTTGCCCATAGTCCATATCAGACACTAAGTTTTACACCTGTAACATGGAAAGGATTAATGGTAGTTACTAGTTATATGTGAATATGGTAAGGCCACATTAAAATGCACCAGCTGTAACTTCACCCCAACTTCAAGACCATATCAAAATATTGATCAGACCATAGTTGATGGCTTTGTGGGTGTGCTCCTCTTTGAAGTAATATAGTATTTGTGAAATTTAGTAGTGTTACTGTTATGTTTGGCAGATTTAATTTTTCTGCTCCATATAGCTCACGCAAACTACCTCTGCCATACAGTCACATCAAAAGATCTCAGTTAATAACAGTGCTTTTATGTGGTAATAATTAATATCTTTTGATTAATAGGGATAAAACAATCTCGATCATATGTTAATAATAATAATCCAATATGCCATTTTGGAAAACTGAACATACACAAAAATTAATGAATAAGTAAATAAATTAGGAAATACAATAAATAACTGAATGAATATATAAATAATTATTAAGTTGTTTCATAAAATAGAAAAAAAGTATGTCAAAACAAACAGCTAAATTCTAGTCACATATGCAAACCAAATGAAAACATGATACATGCTGCTAGTATTTATCACCCATAAACCTTTTTATTCAACTGTCACCTCAAAACTTGTCACCTATTCATTCTGAAAAATATGTCTAAATTTTAAAAATAGATTGATAATAATGCTCTTCTTTCAGTCTGTGCAAACAGAGCATAAAATGACCATAAAAAACGCTTAAGAAATTCTAACAATTTGTATGTTTTGAAAAATGTTTCTCCATTGAAATGTGTACCTAATTCCATAAAAAGGGTGACAATAACTTTGCTGTTCATCGTTACAGACTCTTCTCTTTGTGTTTGACATTTATTTCATGTCCCTAAAGCAAAAAGGGGTTTCATAGTATAACCTGAGACTTCAATTAAGTTGAGCAAAACCAAAGTAAACCCATATATGTGTGTGTGTGTGTGTGTGTGTGTGTGTGTGTGTGTCCAGCTCCTTTAGCAAAATCCTAAATCCTCAAATACATGCATGTGCATTTGGCCATCATTTCACATAATATGATTGTGGCATAATTTTTTACAGTATTACTTTAAGAATTTAAATATGTTACCGCAGATATTTCTGTCACATTTAATGATTATTTGAATGAAAAAGGATGTCTGAAAATTTATTTTGAAAGGACATGACTATAAAGTGCACTGAATTGTCTAGCTGTAGCACAATGCACTGAGAGAACATTATTTGAATGCACTAAGGCTAAACTTGCAACTTTGACCTTAGACATTACTTGAGGTCAGCAATCCCAATTGAAGAAATCATGGTGATCACTTAAGATCATTATCCCATAGTTCAAGCTTACGCTACCAAGAGTATAACTGATGGAAAAATAAACAATTTTCCCTGACACTTACAAATGATTGATTTTCATATGCAGGAGATAACTCACTCTTTTGGTGCAAGTGTTAGTACCTTCAGTAACCTGCAAGATAGCCAACCAGGCTTCGCAAAATCTTTCACGTTTGCTTTCAAGCTAGCTCATAGTCACAAAAGCTCAATGTATAAAGCACACAGAGGTCATAATGAAATGTGAGACAGGGCAATTCTTTGTGGAAAAATTATTTGAAAATAGTTTAACTGCCCATTCAGTGAGGTGTAAAATATTCATTCGATTGGGTTTGCATATCTCCCCTCTGGCTATATGTAAATATTATACCTAATGAAGGGTGTTAGTATGCCTTACAGATGACACAAGTTGCTCATTGCAGTGGTTAGATTCCTCACTCCCTTGCCTGGCAATCTGTGAAAGGTAACAAACTACAAAAGGCCCGCAACCTACAACCGAGATTCTAGTATCAAAGGGCACAATTGTAAGCTAAATAAATTTGAAATATGTAAATATTTATGTTTATTCTACAATTACATTAAATTAAAGTATGCACATTGAATGAAATGAAAATCAAATCAGGTTTTACTGCTTTATTTGGATCATGTAGAAATTAGGAAGGAGAAATATAAACTTCATAAAATTAGTACAGATTTTTCTTAACAGGTGCAGTCATATCATATCGTTTTAGAAATTCTTGAAAGAAGGTTTACTGAAACATCTGTATAATAATATCAAAGCAATTATAACAAATGTTTAACTCTGAGTTTAAATTCCTTGCAGTAAGTATTTTCTGACCACCCTCTTGGATAGATTTATTTTCCTATGCAAAAATAACTACCTTTAATTTAATATCAGATTTCTATGTAAATATTAGAAGTACCAAAAACAACAATAAAAATGTGTAAATGAAACTTTTTTTGTAACAAATACGTAACTGATCTATTTTAACCCCCAAAATTTAATCCCTGGGTTTAAAATTGCAAAATAAACAAGGATATCAAGCATAACAAAAAGGTAAAGAATTATTGTTACTCATTGTTTGTTGGGGAATGAATTTTGGGAAATCTAAATTGTGTCAGCACGACTTGAAGGTGCGTCAAGTGATGTGACAAATTGAAATCAAGAGTTTGTTTTGACGACCAATAACCTGAAGCCCCCAGTGTCAAAAGGAGCATTCAGATCTCGATTTTCAAAGCAGAAAACTAATCTGTTCCTAGCAGCTTCTTCACAACTGGAGTCACAATTAAATGCAAAGACATTTATGAGGGACCATTAAAAGAAACAAGAATTTTAAAAAATAAGCTTTTTTTAAACACATTCTTTTCTGAAAGGTTAAGTAAAAGTGTCTTTATAGGTAACACTTCAACAACCTATTCTGTTTGGTTTTAAAATATTTTTATGGGTACAGGGGTAAAATTTTCGAAAAATTATGGAGCAATTTTTTTTTTTTTTTGGGGGGGGGGAAGGGAGGGATTCAAACTTTCTCATTAAAAAAACATTGTTCAGTTTGACAGCAAGCACATGCAATGTAATGGCAAGATATGGTAATGAATTTGCCCAAAGCTGTATTTAAAAAAGGTCTGTAACAAGTTTTGGTTTGAATGAACCAAAAATACAAAATTAAAATTGCACATTGAGGTAAAAGTAACCAAAATCTAATCTCATGGACAATTCTGTCCATATAATCTGCCCTTAAGTTCTTAATTTATTATTAGTTTGAACACAGAACAAAAGTCCACATGGTTGCCAAATGATTTAAGATGTTTTCATCATTTTTCTTCATCATAACAGAATGGGCCCTCGAAATTTAAAGTAAAATGGCTTCAGGGAAATGAAGGTCTGGTAAAACAAGGGACAGTGAAGCTCTATCCTCCACATTTGAGAGACAAGTGGACCACTGAGAAGGCGGTGTATGACAGACTTGCCCTGTCAGAGCATGAGAATCTTGCACCATGTCTGTGGAGGGCTAATCATTTCCACTTCCCAAGTGACATTGAGAGTATGGATTACAACTGGATGCAAAAGGAGTCTAGGTTGGTATAAAAATTGATAATAATACAATGATAAAGCATTTAATTAATGGAGGGTTTATTCAGGTATTGAAAAATAAATAAGAGCTTATAAAAGAAGTTTAACGATCACAGCTTTGGAATATTCATTACATATCTGTCATTCTTACTCACTTTTAAAAAAGTTTTCTTTCAGAATCAGTTAAATGATTATTGTATAAATTATGTAGCCAGTTTTTCCCTTTTTTTATTCAGAATAATCTGCCAACCTTACTACCGCCTTGCCAGACTATATGACTTTTTGCAGCACCATGGCCATGCTGTGACAGAGGTGGTCCTGCATAACTTGACAGCAGATATAAGCAGAGGCTTAGCACACCTGCATGAGCTGGGCATTGTCCATAATAACTTGACCACCAAGACCATATTTGTCCAGGGATCACTACAGGTGCATACACATTCATTTTAACTTCTTCATTTCCTCAATTTATATCTGTAGCTATTAAGGCAAAACAGAGTGCATTTTAAGCACAGGGCGCTGTTTTCATTTCTCAGTTTGAATAGCGTCTGTGTCATCTTGTAACTGAATAGATACAATTTGTGGTTGCAGGTGGGGGGTAGTGTTTTGTTCCCTGACAATAACCTTTCCGTTTGCAGGAGTTGCTAAATGTTTGTCACAGTATGTTTTAATTTAATACAACTGACAGTATTTGGCAAAAAAGGTTTTAATACCTTATTATTTTTATTATTATTATTATTATTATTATTATTATTATTATTATTATTTTTGTAATGCATTGGGAAAATCAATACCATGCTTTCAATGTGCAACAAGCCACTGAAATAATTAAAACAATTTCATAGGGAGTCATTCTCAATTTTACCTAGACTCCAAATCAAGTTTAGTGTTATATTAAGCAATAATGCCTGGTTGGGAAATTAAAAGATTACCTGATAATGACAGTAATGGGGACACCAGCCACCTGTTTATCTCAGTACTTAACACCCAGTTAAATAGCTAGGAACAGCAATTATATGATTTGACCTAAGTAAAATGCCCTAATAGTGCAGAATAATCCTCTTACCTTAATATGAATGAGATTAGTAATTACACTGACCATGTCCTAGAAACATTTCATGTCGTGTTCCCCCCAACCCCCTAAAAATACTGTCAGCATGCTAAAATATGTAGAAACTGCCTTTGTGTTGGACAGAAAATTATATTGTGAATTTTCAATCAAATATTCATCAATGTTTTAAAATGAAGTATATATTTAGTGTGACTAGATTACAATTCATATTTTTGAAGTCTGAAAAGAAATTTTTTGATGTCAGAAGCTAATATACCAAGAGGTTGGCACATCTACAGGTACAGGACATGCAGTTAGCCACAAGTGGTTTTAGGTTAAGAAAAGAACAGGACCAGCTTTTCTGTGGCTTAAGTGCCCGAGCTTTGTGCACATACTTCCGTAGATTATGACACATCCTTAACTGAGTACTTGAAACACCAAACATTGCTTCTCCATCTGACCGCCTTTCATTACTTACATGATAACGCATTAAATGTAAGAAAACTGTTATGCGTAAACAATCAATACTTTCCTTCTGCAATACAATAACAATGATGAAACATTTTGTTTTCAGTATTATGCAATACTGATACTGAACCAACATACTCGAGGCATACTCATATCAAAGAAGTGTTTTACTTGTGTGCAATAAAAACACTCTCTTCACCTTTGTCATATGTAGCTAGTGTATCACAATTCAAATAACATCAGTTTGGCTTAGCAGGCTGTAAAATTGCAATATCTTAGTCTAAGTGTGTGGTCAGTGTGTGGGATAACCTCATAATGGATCCACCAACCACAGGATAATATCAATTAAAATTTAAAGATACACAGTTTGTCCATCAGCTTCTCAATTTTAAAGCTTACTAAAATAAGCAGATTTCCTATTAGTACAATTGCTTATCTTTACAGTGATAGCTTAAGGTTTAAACGACGCATTTAAATGTTACCTTAGACATTTTAGGTGTTTTTATGTTACTAAAAATCTCAATATTTTAAACCTTTGACAGCATTTTAAAGAATAATAGTAAGAATGAGTCCAGAGACCACTGTAGACATTGACTTAAATAGTACCTTTAATTTGGAGTACACAATAGCCTTTGTGACCAAAGTCACTATGCCATATATGTATATTAAAGTAAGGGGAGACATCTTATATGCATTCCAGCTAGGTTGATGACCATGTTTAGTGCCTCCAGCCCGAAGGCACAGGTATCACTGGGCAGCTTATTTAATAGGAGGAACACTGCATTGTCAAATTGGCTACCCAGCAGTAATAAATTTGACTGGGAGGAAAGGACTTGCATTTAAAACATGCCACTTAAAAGAAACAGGGTTGAAGGGTGATGTGAAAGATGGTTGCTTTAATTGAGACAACTCCACTCCCGCAATCATTTATCACATGGCTTAAGTTAATAAATCAACTGAACTGCCACTGTGGAGACTGTGGCTGGTAGGATTCCAAAGGAATGCCACACTGTAAAACTGCTGTTATTTTAATGGATATGTTGTCCATACCTAAGGACCATAATCTTTACTTTGGGCCCAGTGATTAATGAATTTCTTGTCCACAAATGTAGGTCCTGACCACTGTTCAAGCAGCCAAACTTAAGGTTAACACATTTTTTTTGTAACATGTTCTTTTTTTTTTCAGACCAAGTCCCTTCAGGCAATTATTGGAGACTTTGAAAATGCAACAGTTATGAAAATGCCAAAATTTCACAAAAAGGCAATTAGAGAAATGGATTCTAATCCATTCAAAGCAGACATGAAAGCTTTGGGATTGATCATATTCGAAATGCTGGGTGTATTAAATCATCAAACACCCTCAGTCACTCACTCAGCCACTGGAGTAACCAAAAGCAATCAAAAGAACAAACCACTTTCTAAAAATAGGACCAAGAAACTTCCAGATATTGTTACATCCACATTACATCCAGGTTCTCACTCAAAAGGTAGAATTGGCAGGACAAGGAAAAGAACTTTACCAGAGGTTCCGTCACACAAAAAAGAAAAGGTCCAAAATTTGTACAGCATCGATGAAGATGATGATGCAACAAAATATAATCAGCTGGCAACAAATTACAATAAAAACATGGAAGGCAATCAACAGACATTACCCAAAGAACATTTTCAAAGTAGCTACAAGCTTTGTTATGATACTTTGTCCATTGCTAGTGTCGATAGCATACAGTCCAGTGACAGTCAGATGACAACCCAGCTCTCCACTGCCAGAGATCCCAATTATGTTGAGCCAAAATCATCAAGAACCTCTGGACATGGTATCAGAACTAAAAGAAAGCTCCCCTTGTTACCACGGCTACAGGAAGCCCCAGAAGCTGCAAGTGCCTTTATTCCAACTCAGCTACATACAAATCTCCAAAATGAAAACCTGCCCATCAAATCTAAATTTACCTCGTTCACAAATGCAGAAGTCCATACTGCATGTGCAGCTGGACAGCACCAGCCCAGATCAAAAAAGGATTGTCAGCCTCAATTTGTAAAGAAGCAGACCAGTCTCATTACATCAGGGTTTGATACTGCTGAAATACAAAATGGGAAAGGCACAAGGAATACTAATCCACATTTATACAGCAGTCAGATTACATCCATCTCCACAAATGCAGCAACTACTCCAGAAGACAGTGCAGAAAAGAGAAACTCCTCTACCTCTCAAGAGAGCACGTGCAGCCATGACAGTGGTGTGGTGCTGAGACCAGAGGGACTACCACTGGGAACACGACCTGGGATGTACTTCAAAAATGAACCTAGAACAAGAAAAGGAATATACACTCAACCCCTGAGAAGCATGGGGGAAAGTCACTCAATTTTAAGTGGATTCATCCAGAAACAGAAAGCCCGTCACAAAACTGTCAGACCAAATGTAAAATTGAGCTCCAGCAGTGCTGAAAATGGTAATGTCCCTAAGAACAGATATTCTGTGGTTAGTACTGACTCTGGCATTAGTTATGGTCACAGCACCATACCCAGTCCTTTTTCACAAAGGCATAGCATGGCAACAGATTCTGACAGTGTGTTTGGTAGTCAGCAGTCACTTCATGGGGGCAGAAACATCGACACTGGTCAGTTTGGCTTGACCAACAGTGACCTCTCCTCAGTGAATTACTATGAAATGAAAAAGATTCCCTCTTCATCTAAATCTGCATCACTCTCCCAATACAAAAAACACAATGGTTCAAAATCAAATCACAACATTCATACCTTGGAGAATTCTGATGTTAAGCCACAACCATGGTGTGCAAGGGAATCTCCATGCTCTCTCTCAGAATCCACTTCAAGTAGATATCAAGAGAGTCCCTATCTGCCTGTAAGTCCACCAGACAGTTTCTACACAAGCAGAGAAGACCTGTATGTCAGGATATCTGATGTCCAGTCTTTGAAACACAATATCATCCTCAATGATTCTGATGACAAATTCAACAATCCAGATGCTGATAAGCAAAATACAACTCAGACTGGTAGCAAGTCTTTAGCAGATCCGATTGCCGAGAGGTACGACTTACCAGTGCATCTCAAGGGAGTTAATACTGAGCAACCTGTGTACAGTACACCTTCAGCTATGTCCAAATCAAACTATGCCAGCAGTAAACCATTACCAGGTAACAGACCAGGTAAACATCAGGCACTTTCACTCAAAATAGATGGAAAGTCATCTTTGTCAGAGAAGAAACTTATTTCACGAAAATCTCCCCTCACAGAGGAATATCTCAGGAAACAAAGGATTCTTCCTAAACTGAACAGTTTAGGCCAGGATGACATCAAAGATGATGAGACAGATTTTTGTTGGGATGACACCTATGAAGATTTTGCCTTACCACATCAGCATAAGGTATCTGGCCACCTGGTGTCCAATAATAAGGCACCGCAGTGGTCACCAGTGGACAGAGTTATAGACACTCAGGAATGCAATGTTAAACCACCCAAAGTGACCCAGCTGAGAGACTCTGACACTGAATCTGTTAGTTCACTAATATCTGATGCCAATTTAATTATACAGAAAATGAAATCCTCGAACACTTCAGTCAAAACTGGCCTCACCAATCTGGAAGAGGGTTATGAGAGTGACACATTGGAAACCATATATTTACCTGGCCAAGAAAGTACCGGTGGGTATAAAAACGACCCTAAACCCCACTTAGGAAACAGACAAAAACTGAACAGAAGTGTCACTTTTTGCTGGGATGAAACCAAATCTGCAAACCGCAAAGTAAAATTGAAGAACTTAAAAAGACCTGTGGGAAAGAAAAACATGGAACCACTAGCCAGTGGCAATCTTTCCAAAAACTATGCTAAATTTTTCCCAGCCAAACCTGCCATACCTACACAACACCTGCATGCCATGAAAAGTACAGGGCAACTAGGAATATACGGAACACAGGTATAAGAAATTTTGCATCTAGGTAAAAGAAAAAATAATCATTATAATTAGTCAAGTATAAGGTGAGGTTACATGTATGTTGTATGAACCCCAATACTATATAATGATCAACAAATTGTGTCATGTGAAATTGTGATAAAGAGTAAAATCATGTCTAATGCAACGATCTGAAAAAGTATAGATTAATGTGATACATAACTGATGTGAAAATGTTTCTCTCTTGTAGCTTCTTGCATTGTGTGAAGAGTGTTGGGAAAGTTCTCCTCCTTCTGATGTTGTGGCAGGAAAACTTCAGCAAAGTTCCCAGGATTACTAAGACTGGCAATAGCGCCTGTATACAGAAATTTAATTGGAACTTCAGAATGAGCCAGACCCAAATTTTATAAGACAAAACATTTTTTCTGTTTTAAATAACATTTCACATTTATTGAATCAAAACATTTCCCCTAATTTCAATGTTTAATGTTTTGAAGTTAATTTCAAATTGTTATGACCATATATGTATAAGAATAATTAATCTAAAACAAAGAAAAAAAATTGCATTTTCTTTGGTATAATAAAGAGTGCACTTGTGAATTCAAATGACTGAAAGTAGAGCAAATTGCAAAGTTATGTTAATTCTGAATTTACCAATATCAACAAAATAATAAAAATATCTTTGCCTTACAGTATACATAAAAAAGTACTCTATCAAACAAGCTGCTTACTGAATATGTTTACCTCATGAAAATTTAGCACTTTCCACAGCAGGAAGTAAGCATTATCACTTTGAAAAAAGTTTGTATGAATATTCATATACTAAAGTCCTACTTCAGAAGAAGGAATTGTTCCTCGCAACAGTGGAATGGCAAGTTTAGTGGAAGCACAACCATGCAGATGAACATTATGAAATCTGCTCTGAGTAACAATCTTTACAGTTAATATCTTCCCAGTTCTTACATAATACTTTTTTTTTCATGTGGGTTAAAGATTCTTGACAAAAAAATTGCTAACGCTATTTAAAATAGTTTAACAGGTACTCAAATGTTTCTATTTTAAGCATCTTGCATCAGAATATAATATTTATCTGAGAGAAGTTATGTGATTGAGCAGTGAGTTTTAGTACAAGTCGTATGTATTTTACAGCTACTCAGTAGCAAATATATTGTAGTAACAGCAAATATAAAGACTGTTGCTCACTCCACTGTACAGTTTATCCAAGGCTTAACCTACTCAAATAATCTACAATTTGCCCTAAGCCTTAACGTGCGAATAGTTATAGGGATGTAGTGATAGCACTTGTGATTTTTGGCAACAGATAAAATTGTGTTAAGGAAGAATATACCAGTTACCCAATACTTATACTACAGTGATTCCAGAAGCAAATGATACTCCTTTAAGCAATCATAAATGTATCAACTTTGTGTAAACATAAAAAAAAAAAATTATTATTCCAATTCTGCTTGAACCTTTTCATTAAATTAACATAAATAGTTAATGCTTGGGACCCATGATTAAGTAACCTAATCACCTCTGCAAAACATTACCAATAAATGTCAAGTAACACTGCCAACGTGAAAAATCATAATTGACATGGAGTTCAGTCTTCACAGCAATCTCATTGCTGCTTTAATTTTAGTGCACCACCCCTTTAAACTTGCATTGATGACTGTTTTTTGTTGAACACAGGTTGTGTTAGATACAAGCCTGTAGTTATCCAAGTCTTTCATGCTGTTACGTCATGTCAGGATTACTGGACTGCTCTGTCATGGGTGGAAGGGGCATCTGTGGTGTCTGCGGCATGGCAGAGGAACCGGCTGCTGCTCCCTCAGGAGTTGAGGTGGTACGGGGGGTTGGTTCATCCACACCCCGGGCATAGCGAGCCACAGACAAGGAGTCACAAGGACACTCGAAATGAACACAATGAAAAACCTACAAGAAAAAAGCAACACGAGTCTCTGTAACATATTGAATACAGGAGAATTTTAAAAGATGTGTCTGCATATAAAAACCAATACCTCATAAAATACTGATGTTGAACAAAATTATTTTATCACAGCCTGATTATAGCACAGATATCTCAAAATACATCATTATTATTTATTATAATATTTCTTTTAAACCCAAATAAAAACCAGAATAACACTTAAGTATATTGGTCCACAAATTTTCTATTTAAATGCAATAAAATCTTAACCCACCAGGTCTTTGAATTTAATTAATTTGTTTTGATGTCATAAGACTTTCAAATCTTGTCTACATACTTCATTTGCTGTATTCTGAACTCCAACTATCTTGACAAATGTGACTGGCCTTGGTGGAAAAACTATGGTCTGCCATGACCTGAAAGAAATAAAATCTCTCTTAATATGCAGTAAGTATTATATTGCTTCTTATTTCAACAGTTGTATTTTGGTCTGTATGAGAGTAACATATTAAGGTAGACACTGCCAATATTCACATATACTTACTTGCAGTTTTCCCTTGTTTTGTCTGCCACTGTATGCCAAGTCTGTTGGTCAGTGGATACTTCTATCTTGTAACTATAACTACGGTCATCGCAATCCCATAGCAACATTCTGAAAAAAAAAAAAAATCCAAATACCATGAGTATGCTCAAGATATTTAAGGTATTATCCTATCTGGAACTTTGAATAATCTGCCGATGTTATAATCACTTTTCTGAGGTCTGCATAACAACATACTGGCCTTGGCCAATGTCTATAAATGTATAACATTTTTATGATAATGAATATTATAAGATAGTAACAAGATATTACCTAGATGAGTATTATGTTCATATAATTCAATATAATTTTCATCAATCTAAAAAGTTCCTTCAAGTAAATGAGCCATGAATGCCAAACAGGTATTGCCGAGTTACCTCATGGACCCTATGATATATGGCTGTGCTAGCTGCACCACTATTGCACCACTTCCAAGCTGGTGACAGGTGTACCCCGAGTCCCAGTCATAGTTCTTGGTGTCACCATTGATCAGAGCATTCCGGCTCCTGCTCACCCCCTCAATCACACAGGCACTGGCTTCAATGGTAGCCACATTTTCAGAAGGGACTGAAAAAGAGAGTTTTTGTTTTTATGTAATATTCAAAGGGCTTTGTGAATGTCCTCTGTAAATACACATCATTTTAACCAAAGCCATATTTTTTGCAATAACCTTGCTTCTCTAAATATTTAAGATGAAAAAGAATCATGACCCTCAAAAATGAAACATCAGTCTTGTACTAAATTACTCAATCAATAGAATTTTAAAAGCAATATCAAGTGTTACTGCTTTTAATGTCAAAAGCATGTCAATAGTTTGATGTTGTACTCACCTAGCAAACCTCTTTCCAGCCTAAATGGTTTCGTGCTGTACAGACATTCAAATGCGACTGCATGAAAAACCCTGTTTACTGTGTTGTGAGTTCCACCAATCTTGAGAAACCTGCAAATGAATACAGGAAACTGAAAAACATTTTTCTCGTGTCATATTTATAAACGGAACATTATTACACTAGTTGTACCAGTGGCACCCTGAGCTTCAGAGATAACTTGACACTTACCTCTTCACTATAGCCTATCTTCATCGTGTCAAGTTACCTCTGACGAAAATAGTTTGACCTAGTTTATATAAGCCAATCGAATCCATGTTTCAAAATTTTTCACCAAAGTTTGGTGAAAACGCCGATTGGTTGACCGTCAATCGGCAATCCTCGGCTGATTCCGCAAGCTCCATACTAACAACATAGTTATTGTCGAGTGCGGAGACATCCGAGTAGTTCCGAGTGCATAACCGTACACAAAGAAAGCATGGAGTATATCGGAATTGAAACCAAAGCAGTTTGATGCCCTGCATAATTATCTACTGAGGGATGATGTATTTTGCGTGCTGCCCACAGGTTACGGCAAGTCCCTGATATTCAGCCTTATCTTTGATTGGTCCGGATTTGAACAAAGCGCGCTTTTGACTCGTTCGCGTTCATTGGCTAGATCGTTCAATGAGTCATTGAGTGCGGGCTTTAAATTTGATTGGCAGGCGGCGGAGGCAATCGAATGTGGTCAGAGGTTACTTGACACGATGAAGATAGGTTAATAGTGAAGAGGTTAGTGTCAAGTTATCTCTGAAGCTCAGGGTGACCAGTGGCTACGTTATGACCATTTGACCACTAAAGAAATGAATTGCATTAAAATAATGATTCTGTGAGGTAACTGTCGTAATCCCTTAAAAAGGCAATTACCTTACAACCCTTGCCGGAAAGTGCAAATTCTGCCATGACCTGCATAAATATTTGGTGTGGTCCACCACTCTCACCCAGTCCTTGTCATCCATAGATACATCTATGTAGTAAGAGTAAGACCTGGAAGAATAAAACAAAACAATCACTTCAAGTTTCAAACATTGTCAAGTTGTTGGTGGAGAGTACCAGTTAAATTGTATTTCAGAAATATATCAGAATTTCTCGTTATCTCTGTAACAATGTTAAATATATGCATAATACCAGCAATATTTTAACTGCCTTACATGCTCACCTTTGTTATGCAATCAGAACTTTTAAAATAAAAAATCCCAATGAAAATCACCTTGAAAACCAGGCAACAATGTAAGATGTCACTTCAACTAAAAGCTCTACAATCTATAAGAAACTCATTATCTTCATAACCTTACCTCATGTCTCTGTCCCACAGTAGCAGTCTTGCTGTGTTAATGATGGAAGGTTGAGCTAACTCTACTACCAGTTCACCATTGGTGTCATCTATGGGATGTCTGGAGAACCCTCTGTCCAGATCATAGTTCAATGTGTCCCCATCCAACAGGGCAGCTTTCATCTCACCTCGGACCAACTTGGCTCCATGTCTCATTGTGGCAATGTTCTCATTGAGGGCTATAAGATAAAAATACCTATGGGTAAAACAACAGATTTTCTAGGCTCATTCTAGCTTATATAATCAATACCAGCTTTAAATGATAATTAATTCTGGTTTTAAAAAAATCAAAATTGTTGACTTGTTCTGTTGGCTAAGATGTATACATTTAACTATAAGAAGGGCATCAGATTTTCCAGTCACATACTATCATCACCACAGATCTACACAATCTTTAGCATAATACATTACAAATGATAGATCATTAAACTGAAAAGAAAACTCATTTGACTACTGTACTTGGTTACTATGAGAAAAGTTTTTAAAAATATATACCATGTTTGGAAAATTTTCTCATTGAAAATATAATACCCTTTAATTTACCACACACACACACACACACACACACACACACACACACACACACACACACACTTTATCACGTTGTTTCCACACAACTGAAAATATGAATAATATTTTCAACGCAAGTTGAAAAAGGACTTACTGAGAAATCCCCTATAGTGAAGCTCCATGTCCCTTTTTTCTGTCTTAAACTTTATGGCATCTAGAATGGCATCAGCAGAAACTAACTCTTTAGGCCTGACCTTATTCAACAGGTCTTGCAGTGACATCAAGGTCAATCTTATGTTTTTCATTATTTTGGCTATATCACAGTTGGGGTTCTTTTCATACCAAAGACAAACTGCATTGAAAATCTCCACCTCTGGGGCACAGAATGAGTCCCTGGCGAGCATCTCGCATAGTGCACTCTGAAACAACATAAAAAACACCATAAAATATCATGTATTTAGTATATATAAAATTACACATAAATATCAAATAACCACATTATATTTAAAATGATATCAACATAACACTGACATTTAATATTTAAGCATTCACTTAAAACTACTATCAAATGCCAAATGGCACAGTTTTAACTGAACTGGTGTTCAACTTAAATTGTTCCAAGTTCAAAACTTCAATAGATATGGAACGAGTAAATATCAGTTTTAAAATTCGGGACAGGTGAAAAAAAAGCTGCATTTCCTGACCTCAGATAAACAAAGAAAGGCTTCACTGTTGATGATGTCCTGGGCATTTCTGTCCATGTAATGAAAGCAAGTGTCTGATAAAGTTCGCAAGCTGTACATGCTGGCAATGTCATAGATCAGGCACACATTCTTGGTGTTTAATACAGCCTTTAAGTACTCCGATATTGCCTTTTCCATCTCCACAAATCCATACTGGTGAGCAAGTCCCAGTACATCCAACACCACATCCTCCTGAAGTAGAATATTGCCTTGTTCATTTAAGTGCTGGATGAAAAATATGTATTATTACTCATGTCAAACATTTGCTATGATGATAATAAACATTGCCCTTGAAGGTTATTAAAAAACCTCGTCGTGTTGCATTTACTCATGTGAGAAAACCTTATGTCAGCTAAAAGGCTTAGATTTGAATCAATTAGGATGTTTGTGTATTCCATGCTAGTTATTGCGCACATGCTCATTTATAAAAAAAAAAAAATCATATCTCATATGCTACTTTTATTTTCAAAGGGCTCATATAATTGAAATACTCCTTGTAATTTCAATATGTATGTAATTTTCCATTTTCCTCCCATTTTACGAACTGGTATTTTACTCACCGTCATTTCACCCAGATTAACTCTGCCAGTGTATATGTATTTGAGTAAATGCCGAAAAGCTGTGGCACTGGTGTCCTTCAGTTCTATTTCTTTGCAGCTACTTTCTCTCATTCCACCAAACAATAGGGCCCTGGAAAAAAGTAGGTTTTGATTAATATTTATGGTTTTAGCGACTGTTAATTTTTATTAACAGGATAAATTCTGAAGTCCTGCAAATTTACCATCTTTAGTTTAAAGGGATAACAACTGTACGTATGATATCCATATTTCACAATAAAACCATTGTAAACAACTGATAGAAATATAAATTCTTTTTTACCACTAAAACGACAGTTAAGGCAATTATTCTGGAATTTGTGCTTGCCATCACATCATGTGACCTCCATAGCTTACTACACTCTGTAATAATCTATTAAGAGAATATTACAAAAAAAACAAACTTTTTAAGAAAAAAAACAAAAAAAAAACAAACATGGACTAACTTTGAATATTGGAATGGATTCATTAAACATTAGTAAGTATGGGAAAATTGTCATTTACTCCAGGAAAATTCATTTTTTGGCCAAAAAGATCAGCCGTTATCCCTTTAACATACAGAATCCATTATTTTCTTTAACTTAGTAAAACCATAGAAGATTTAACCATTTAAGAAAGATTATCAATAAACATGAAACATCAATGATTGTTTTAAAATTAATCTCAAGTGTTCACATACTAGTGTAGTAAAATATTACATATTAATTAATCTGATAAATGACAGGAAATACTATAATACTGATTCACAACACACAGAAAGATAACAACTTACCTGAAGTATTCTGATCTTGCAGCCAAGATGACCTTATGTGCACTAAAATGTTGCTGTTCCACAATGATGGTAACATCGTGATAATCTGCATTCTCAAACAGTGCTCCAATGTTGTCAGACAGATGCTGTACATGGTCAATCTCTCCTGCTGACCCAGAGCGAAGCAACCGATGGTCACACATCTTGGTGGATTTCACAGTGTTTTTTAAGCACTGCTTCAAGTAGAAGTATCCCCATTTACACCTTTTTACTGCAAGAATAAAATATGAACATGGATAATATCAAGTTAGCATGAAATCATTTCAAAGACGTGAATGACCTTTTTTTTTCAAGCAGATCTCATACAAGTAGACATTGGTCATATTTGAAATATACGCATATGAATCTCTATTATATATTTATTGTCTTGTGACAGGAAGAAAACTGAAAACTAATGTGCATGCATATATAGATCTATCAAAGAGAGACTTCATGGTAACAACTAACTGTATTTTGGCAGAACTGGTACACCTACTGTACATTGGGTACAGGTTACAGAACTAGGGTGACATAAATTTTCATTAGATCCGAGTAGTAACATGAAACTTGTTTTTCAAAGTTCAAAAAGTTGGCACCATCAGTCGAGAAAATTTTAGTGAACAGTGCTGATAACACATTCACCGGAAAAATGTGTCAACAGCCAGCATGACATTTGACAACGCTCGCTTCTGCATCGTGACTGCCTACCCTCGACGAAATTACGCAGTCAGTATAACCTCACGATCTAGGTGATTTCAAAAATAATACTAAAATACTGATTACGTACTATATCAACATAAACCCCACAAAATGAATCACGAAAAGCAAGGAGACTGAGCACTTCGATTACAGTAAACGTTACCTTACTCCATGTCAACCATTCCAACCGTATCACGATTGGAGACCAATGTGCTAAAAAAAAAAGGTCCCCTACAACATGTCTAACGTGCAAGTAAGCTTTAAATTTGCAATTCTGCATTAAAAAAGATTTTACTTCAAGATATAATGACCACATACAATGAAGCATATGTGACTGATATTTGTTATATTATATATTTTCCACTTACGAACGATGGCGCAAGGATTTTACGTCTTATCCGGGTCTTTTCAACATGGATGCGCACATGAAGTGCCCAAGGTGAGTAAAAGCACAAATCCAGTTGTTTCAATGTTTTGAAATCTTCTCTATTTAAAATCGAAAATAATATACTAAATTTTGTTTCAAACGCAATGTTTGTGTATCTTAAATATCTATTGGGCACTTTTTTAATGTATTATATGTACTACAAACATCGATTTAAGAGAGACATAGTAATCTAATAGTAATCTGTGCAGGATCATCTCTACTTTAAGACCCCCGCATCATTATTTTCCTGCATATTTACTCCCCCTAGCAAAATAATGATAACTACACTTCTCCGAGAGCACATATCTCCGCCAAGGCAGCATTTTTTTTATTATTATTGATTATTGATTGGTAATTGATCCGGATCACCACCAAAAACTAATCATCTCTTCCCTAGCCCACTTCTGACAGTTCCTGAAAATTTCATCAAAATCGGTCCATAACTTTTTGAGGTAATAACCACCCGCATCATAACTCCCACTTATCGATATTTGAATGATTGATAAAAGTTTTTCCAGAAACAGTATTTACAGTAATTTTTGTAAATAATTGATTAATGTTAAGTGCATTTTTACCAGTGTTGAGTAACGTTGTGGGGGAATAATGGTGCGGGGATGTACTTAAATATTTTACCCTCTGAGGCTCTGTGCCCCCAGTACATTCCCCTCCAAAACATGCATGTCTCAGGTGTGCATAAATGTCAAATGAAATTGACCTTAGTTCAAATTATTTTCAGAATTGACAACAATAAATTATTTGAAGTTTGTATCACAAATCTGAGTGAAATTTACTAATATGTTACATGTGGATATTGCCTTGTCCAGATTTACTTATTTTATATAAATGTTTTGAAAAAACTTTGCTGACCAAACTCAAGTTGTTTTGCTGCTTTCATTCATGTTTTAATCACAAGACATACCTATTTTGACATCACATGCCTTCACCTTAAAGGCTTTAACCGTATTATTATATACATATATTTGCTTGTTACTGGGGACTTTAGTGTTAAAATGGCAACATGGAAAAGATATTTTTATTTCCTTTTGTAGTTACATGTTTGTCTAGGTTCTATTCCTTGCTTGTTGTATTGTTCAAGCTGTAAAATCCTTTAATGATTTAGACATATGGAGTTGTTTACTGTGGCAGTGCTACAAAATGTATACAATGGCAGGTTATATTAGTTTGAGGTAACTTTTTCAAAATTATTTACATATTTCATTATTTTCTTTTGCTTTTTAAATTTATAGGGCCTCTGCAGAAGCTGAAGTAATTTTCCGTCATAAAGTATATTGAATAACGTCTACAGAGATCAAAATGATTGGTGCACAGCAATCTATTGCTTGGGGGATATTTCTGCAAACTTTGAGAAGACCTTGCATGAACCAATACTGTAATGCATTTGTAAGGATCTCTGCACTTAAAAAAATGTATTGCACATCTACCGATACCACAGAGGAAGGTATTGTTGGAGCTGTAAAATCCACTCACATTCCAGTTATGACAAAGGAAGTTATTGAGAGATTAAATCCTGTGAATGGCAATATTTATGTGGATATGACATTCGGAGCAGGAGGACATACAAAAGAAATTTTGAAGAAGGCTCCTCGTGCCAAAATATTTGCACTAGACAGAGACCTTGTGGCATATGAAATGGCTAAGGAGATGTCAGAAGAAGGTCCATATGATATAACACCTCTGCACGGCAAGTTTACTGACCTTCCTGCACTGTTTAGAGACTTGGGTGTGAAGGAAAATAGCATAGATGGGTTCATATTTGATGTAGGGGCATCATCTATGCAGTTCGATACAGCTAACAGAGGGTTTTCTTTGTCCCACAATGGTCCTCTGGACATGAGAATGAATGCCCAAGATCCAGTCACTGCTGCTGATGCAGTTAACTACTTAGAGTTTAAAGACTTAAAGAAAATAATAAGCAGATATGGGGAGGAAAAACTTGCTGAGAAGATTGCAACATCCATAATTGAGGCTCGACAAATTATGGGTAAAATAGAAACAACCAAACAGTTAGCAGACATTATAGACACCGTCTTTCCAAAACACAATTTAGACAAGTTAGATAGACATGCCCATGTGGCAACAAAGACTTTTCAGGCTTTACGAATATTTGTGAATGATGAACTGAATGAGCTATACAATGGCTTAGAAGTAGCACAGTACTATTTGAAGCCAATGGGACATTGTGCAGTCATTACTTTTCACTCTTTGGAAGATCGTCTGGTAAAACTCCATTTCAAAGGAATTGCTGTTGATGAAGAGAGGCACAAAAGTACCAGAGACTGGGCTAAGAATAATCCTCTGGAGTTTGATGCGGAAGAAATTAAGCATTTAACTCAAAAAAGATGGAAAAATATTGATGGGCCTATCAGTCCATCAGAAATGGAAGTGTCCTTTAATCCTCGGTCAAGATCAGCAAAGCTTAGAGCAGCCAGCAAACCATAAGGAAATATCCATCTTTGGAAAAACTTTTTTTACTATACTGTTATGTTCACATATTAGTTAATAAATAACCCTTTGTACCTCAAGTTCTCAACTTAAGTATGATTTTTTTCTCTTTCTTTTTTAAAAAGGCTTTTTTTTTGCCAAAAAGCTGTGCTAACCTTCGGTTTAAAATCTCAAGGCTTAGTTGCATTTGTATGCACTGTTCTGGTCAGAATAAATACAAATAATACAATGAGTCCACCTCTCCATTTATTTCATGCAAAACTTAAATTATCACCAGAATGTGAAATTATACTGAAAGTTGTGCTCTCATGCATGTATAATCTAAAACCTCAAATGACTATTAGAAAAAAATGTTAACAATTGTACTTAATGTACTTATTGATATTTACTGAAAAACTACGATTTCTTATCTTACCCAAATAGAATTATGATAACTAATAAAAATGTGAAACAAGGCAGCAAAGCTGTTAAATGGACAGACTTGTAATTTACAAAAGTAATAAAAGCAGTGCCATAAAAACATTTAGTTTAAATATATTGAACAAACCATTTAAGAACATAAGGACAGTGTTTCATGTCAGTTTTGATGCAATATTTCATAATGCTTTATAACATGATCATCAATTTTTATAATGTATTTCTGTTACTCTGGATATTCAAAAAATGACTTTAGCACAGGGCTTTATGCCCATGGGAATTCAAACTCACAAAATAAATGAAGTTTGTAACTCCAAATATTATCTAATAAGGCTCATTAGAATTGAAGCAAGTTAGCATGTCAAATAATTGCCACTAAACCTGACAAAATTTCACCATTTATAGTAACCGTTTCAAATAGCAATATTTAAAGAAACACCAATGGGTATCGTTTCATGCCCCCCCCCCAGCATGATAATAAACACATTTTCTGCTTCCTGTTTGTGCTATATATATAACCCTTGGTCAGTTTTTGCCAACCCTCACATAAATTATTATGCTATTGCATCAAACATTATTATGTCATTTAGTGGACTTTTACAAACTGTGGGGACTGATAAATAGGCAAATTTTACGGTGAGAAATTTGAATGTGCAGTTTTTTTATTTTTTTATCATTTGGCATGTGGCATTTATTTGAGTCATAAGAAACTAGTGATTTAGATGTGTTACAGGAAATCTTGCTTCATGTATAATTTAAGTTCTATGAATCATTCCTATAAATTTGAGAATAATAAAAAGTATGGTTTGCCTTTTATAATTTTCTCAAGTTAAAATTCCAGGAAATTCAATGTGGAAGGTGGTGACTGGTAGGTGACTGGTAGGTGATGGATGTATGTCCAGACACAAAATGTCTGTCCATAAAAATACCATGTTCTCCTTCAACATAGAACTTGCAACAAAATGTGCCTAACTTGGTAAGTTTGCAATGAAATTTACCTTCTGGCAATTCAAAAGCAACAGCAACAGAGAAAATAAATAACAAGTTCTGCCGATAGGCCCTTAAACATATCATGTAAGTAACAGTATTGACTGCTTATTTGAGCAAGCATACCACAACTTTGCAACAGCACATGGAAGACAATTATGACAGAATTAGCAAATATGGCATCTTTAATGAATAATACACCCATTGTATTTCTTATGTGTGCATAAAAACATTATTTTGAGCTACAAATTGCCTACAATGGAACCTTTACCTCCTATTACATACAACACTTAATACACAATGAATTTCGATTCAACGAAGCATTTCTTTTCATTAACCAGTATTTTGCTTTAAGCTGGCCTTATACAATTGTGCATTAGACAGATTGTTACAAAGGTGAAACAAGGGGTGAGAGAAGGGGGGCAGCATGCCCTCACCTTTATTTTCAGCTCCCTTTCAAATGAATTTGACATCACATTTCTGATACTGAGCAAGTACACATTTCTCTACATCCCCCAAATATGTTAATATACCAGTGTCGAAAAAAAAAAAAAAAAAAAAGAATATACATGTGTATTTATATATTCACAAATTTGATTAAACAAAATTCTGTTCACTCAGCAATGTGTACAATGTACTACTAGAAAAAAAGCCAAGCAAGAAATAGCACTCAAATCAATGTTGAATTTGACAAAATGAATCAAGTGGGAAGAACATTCTTAATGTAAAACATTCCCTTGTTTTACTTACATTGCACTTAAAAAAGAAAAAATTGCACCTTCTTACTAATTAAAAAAATACATTTGTATATGAAACGAAATAAATTATTAATCATAATCAAAGTAATCTTCATTTACAAACCCATCTTAAATTCACCAGTGTACCTATCAATGGGTAACTAATCACTTTCAACTTCACCTGATTTGACTAGCATGCACCTTTCCTAATATCTTATATTTGAACTCTCAGCAGAATGGTTCAGCTGTACACAATGAATTTTTATCAATTTGCAATGTGTAAAACTCAGTCCTAAAAAAAATTCACAAAAAGGAAAGCATGCAAGAATAATGTAGAAAAAACTTGAGATAAATGCTGATGAAAATACCCACCATGCAATCAAATGCATTTCATCAGTTAAGGAATTTAAAAAACATAAGTCCATGAAATTTGTTTCAAGTGATTTTTTACTCATTTAATGATTGAGTCAGCAGAAATAAATATAAATAAATAAGGAAAGTATAAAAAGCAATAACTTTGCAAAAAAATGTACATACAAGAGTGATCATGGCGAGGGGACAAATTATCACATTTTGCTGAACTGAACCCATAAGTGAATATCATGAAGCATTTTCCAATTTTTTCTGAACAATTGTCAATGGAAAAAAATAAAGAATGTCAGAACATATACTTAATAATGTTTTAACTGTAAAGAGCAAAGAGTACACCAAGTTCTAAAGAATACCTTTGCATAATTTTCTTTTTGGTTAATCTTCTCACAGAATTTTCAGTATTTTCCTTTAAATTTGTGTATTTCCATAAATCAATGCCAAAAATGCAATGCAACAATATCAAACATTATCAAGATACCCCAGTATTTAATCTACATCTACTGGGCATTACAAATAAATGCATGGTATGAAAAATGCCTTGTTTTACAATAGTTCCCAATCACCATCACTGTTAGCACTAGTGCTTCTACCAATTTTTGAAAGGCTTTCCTCAACAAATTCCCTCCTTTTCAGATACTTGCTTTTATGTTCAAAGAGTCCACCATCTTTTGTTATACCCCACAACTGGTTATTGGCAGAAGCTGTTGGGAAAAAAAATGAACATATTGCTGCATATCTTTTCCTTCTCTAGTTTGACATTTCATATTGACTTTTAAGTACCAACTACAAAACAATTGTGCACAAGTACTGAAATATGTTACATACTTTCTTGTAGTCAAAATAAAAAAAGGAAAATCAACAAAATGTAATTTACTAGACCAGCAATTAAACAAATCCAAATTGGTACCTGAAATATTCTGGTAATTTCCGGGTATTTTTTTCCAGTAATCACCCACTGGGTTTTGCTTGCTGATGCCATATCTACAGAGAATCTCTCTCTGTGGGTTCAGTGCCCAGACAGTGGTGCTGCTCACACTCAACTGCTGAGCCTGGGTACCTGGACATTACAGAACATTTCATAATTCAAGTGAAAAAACAAAGGTTGTACTACGAAACAATTATACTTTGTCATTACTCCCCTCTTGTCCATCATTTACCATCTTACCATTAGACTTACTNAGACCAAAGTAAAATAATAGAAATATGAACCAGTATTCATGTTTTCATGTGTATTTTCTACCTTTTATATTATCGACATTAAATCAAATATTAAATTTTTATATATAGGGCCTATTTATTTGTAAAAAAGTAAAATAAGAAAGAAAAAAAATTGACAAAAAATTACTTGCATAACAAGTTGTTTTTATCTAATGAAAAAGGCGTGGAATGACACAAGGACTAAAAACAATACAAGTATGAAGAATGTATAGCTAGTAATATCAAATGTATGTTAATCGTCTGTTAATCAGATAACCATTTCACCCGCTGTTTTGGACAATAACATCTGCATTGTGAAACAGCACAGTAGGGCAGTCTCTTTCATCTAATTGAAGCTTTGACAGGGACTGTCCAGCCAGCGTCTTAGTTCCTTCTTCATTTTATTTCTTTTTTTTTTTTTTATAAAAAGAAACTCAAACTGTGAGCTTTCATTAAGTTCATGTGCACTTTCTCCAACTCGGGGTCTTGAATAGTAGGCCTACATGCAGATACGTTCATATGTTCCATAACTTAAGAACCCGTAATAGAGCTGTAAGATTTATGTTGCTATTGATTAAAATTTGATAACTTTAGTACTCCTGGCACTCGGCACACACTTTTTTCCTCTCCTACAGATCATAAGCCGCCAGGGCTTACCTTCTTTCCAATTTAAGTAAACTTCCGTTTCCCTTCCTCACTTTGTTTTCATTTATGCCACGCTATGCACCAACGAAGTGTTTTAAGTTTAACAACGTCATTTTCTAAACAAAAGGCTTATCCAAAAGTACTGTGTACGACTGATAATGAAAAAACAGAGGATCAAGTCTGTAAAAACGCAAATAGCACGAGCACATGTGTTGCGGCCATTTTGTTGTGTAGGGGTATCACGAAACCGAAAACGAGACTGTACATTACATCATCTAGGAATCCCCAACCTCAGCCAGTCACAAAATAGTATTTGTGAGTGAAACTGAGGTTAATAAATTATGTATAATTAGCTTGGAACTCCCCAAGATTTTCATCCCGTCTCTCTTTACGAATGAAGTAAAATATATCGTCCAGAAAAGAAACAACAACGTATTCCCTATATTTACACATTCCCAATCAGTTTGAAAACTTGCCGGACGGAAGGTCCGACGATACAGGATTTTTTATCGGACCGACACGAAATTTGCCAGGCATGTCCGACGGTCCGACGCCTTTCGTAAAGTCTGTGCACCTTTCCTAATATCTTATATTTGAACTCTCAGCAGAATGGTTCAGCTGTACACAATGAATTTTTATCAATTTGCAATGTGTAAAACTCGGTTCTAAAAAAAATTCACAAAAAGGAAAGCATGCAAGAATAATGTAGAAAAAACTTGAGATAAATGCTGATGAAAATACCCACCATGCAATCAAATGCATTTCATCAGTTAAGGAATTTAAAAAACATAAGTCCATGAAATTTGTTTCAAGTGATTTTTTACTCATTTAATGATTGAGTAAGCAGAAATAAATATAAATAAATAAATAAGGAAAGTATAAAAAGCAATAACTTATGTACATACTAGAGTGATCATGGCGAGGCCACAAATTATCACATTTTGCTGAACTGAACCCATAAGTGAATATCATGAAGCATTTTCCATTTTTTTCTGAACAATTGTCGATGGAAAAAAAAAGAATGTCAGCATATATACTTAGTAATGTTTTAACTGTAAAGAGCTAAGAGTACACCAAGTTCTAAAGAATACCTTTGCATAATTTTCTTTTTGATTAATCTTCCAACTTAGAATTTTCAGAATTTTCCTTAAAATTTGTGTATTTCCATAAATCAATGCCAAAGTTGCAATGCAACAATATCAAACATTATCAACATACCCCGGTATTTAATCTACATCTACTGGGTATTACAAATAAATGCATGGTATGAAAAATGCCTTGTTTTACAATAGTTCCCAATCACCATCACTGTTAGCACTCGTGCTTCTACCAATTTTTGAAAGGCTTTCCTCAACAAATTCCCTCCTTTTCAGATACTTGCTTTTATGTTCAAAGAGTCCACCATCTTTTGTTATACCCCACAACTGGTTATTGGCAGAAGCTGTTGGGGAAAAAAATGAACATATTGCTGCATATCTTTTCCTTCTCTAGTTTGACATTTCATATTGACTTTTAAGTACCAACTACAAAACAATTGTGTACAAGTACTGAAATATGTTACATACTTTCTTGTAGTCAAAATAAAAAAATGAAAATCAACAAAATGTAATTTACTAGACCAGCAATTAAACAAATCCAAATTGGTTACCTGAAATATTCTGGTAATTTCCGGGTATTTTTTTCCAGTAATCACCCACTGGGTTTTGCTTGCTGATGCCATATCTACAGAGAATCTCTCTCTGTGGGTTCAGTGCCCAGACAGTGGTGCTGCTCACACTCAACTGCTGAGCCTGGGTACCTGGACATTACAGAACATTTGATAATTCAAGTGAAAAAACGAAGGTTGTACTACGAAACAATTATACTTTGTCATTACTCCCCTCTTGTCCATCATTTACCATCTTACCATTAGACTTAATTACAGGCTGGAATACACTTATCTTTAGATTAAATAACAGGCCAGAATATACTTATCTTTTAACAAATAAAAAAAAAACATTAAAAACCAAGCTGTCCAAAATGATTTGCCATAACTTGCCTTTTCAGTGTTACCCCCTTTCATGTCACAGTCAAGATATTTTACACAGCTTACCTGCCACTGGGATCCAGTGAGTACCAATGGGCATTTCATATGTTACAGCAGCCCTTACATATACACACTTCTTATTATCAATGGCCCATACCTAATCAATAAAAATTCACAAAATTGAAAATTTACCAATTATACAGCTTATGTAATATAATTCCACATAGTATTTAAATATGAATATGATTGTTTATTGTAAAGACCAATTCTAGGTATCTTCTTAAAACCCCCCTTGCTTTCAGATGTTAATGGCTTGATAAAAAAAGGAGCAACACATTTTGAAAGCTACTATGTTGTGAGCTCCGTCAAAATCTGGGCAAAGGACAACAAAGCACTTTAACCAAAACCTTTACCAGCTGAATTTTCATAAATTTTATCAAGATTTGCACAATTCTCTAAGACTTTAAAATAAGAATTAAATGATAGCTAAAGTATGGAAAAAAAACTCAACTTACCATCCAGTCTTCTGGTCCTGTTGCCACTTGGGTAAATATGGCACCAGCAGTTGCTAGCCCATCAACTTGGACCCAAGCTGGGTTGAGATAATGAGACGATGGTGCTTTTGTCCCGATCCTTAAGAATACAGCGCCCTTATCGTCCACTGCCCACACATTTTCTGTGCCACACGACACACTAACTAGTTTGGAATCACCTTTGAAGGATATTATGTGATACCTCATCAATAACATTAGTGTAGATATAAATTAAGTATATATGTGTATAATACATTATCATAAAATTTTTCAAATGTAGACATATGTATATAAAGTATGTAATAAATTACCAAGGAGTAGAGTATAGTTGATTCCGCACCAACAAAGCAAAAAGCAGTATCTCTGCCATCTTAAACTGACAAATAGAGTTGGAATAAGTAAAAAGAATATCATGCATCCCCAACATGAACAGCAACTTAAAAACACTGATTTCAGCAGCTTTGAAAACTAAGCAAACAATGGAATTTGACGGCCAACAGGAATTCTACATCCTGTTCATCATATAAAAAATGTCATATCAAACAGATGATAAAATTTCCTACTTGTTCATCCTTTTTTTTTTTTTTTGTCTGGCCTTGAATAACTTACCTAGCTGGTCAAGGTCTAGCTGGACCCAACTAGCCCCCTGTGGACAGTGTGGTCCTATTCCAGACCGTATGTACACTGTTCCCCCTGCAGTCAAACCCCACACTGCATCAGTGGTGGTACTCAGGCATGTGAACAAACAGCCCATAGGAACGCTCACACAGCTAAACTGACGGGAATCCAGGGTGAAACAAAACAGTTCTCCATTTGGTTGACTGGCCCATACCAGACCTTTAAAGATAGGCAATTTTTAACATTGAAACAGGAACATGAAATATGTGAAACATATGAAATGAGAAATGTAAAATGTATAAAATGTGTAACAGCAGAAAAGCAAACATGACAGCCTTCATGTTGCATCAATTCAGCAATTAATATTTTCAATTCATAACTCGTTTGATTTTAATCTGATCAACTTCACAGTCAGCTTATAACAAAAAATCTTACAACATAATATAGGACATCCCTCCCCATTTGCAGCATTATTTACAAACTATACAAACCTGCTGGACCATTGGCCACTGTGGCAGACACTAAACTCCATCTGGTGGAAGATGCCATGCCAATGGGATTTGCTTGAAACCAGTCATGTCCTAAAAAAAATTAATGAAAGAAGTTATAANTTACAGGCTGGAATACACTTATCTTTAGATTAAATAACAGGCCAGAATATACTTATCTTTTAACAAATAAAAAAAAAAACATTAAAAACCAAGCTGTCCAAAATGATTTGCCATAACTTGCCTTTTCAGTGTTACCCCCTTTCATGTCACAGTCAAGATATTTTACACAGCTTACCTGCCACTGGGATCCAGTGAGTACCAATGGGCATTTCATATGTTACAGCAGCCCTTACATATACACACTTCTTATTATCAATGGCCCATACCTAATCAATAAAAATTCACAAAATTGAAAATTTACCAATTATACAGCTTATGTAATATAATTCCACATAGTATTTAAATATGAATATGATTGTTTATTGTAAAGACCAATTCTAGGTATCTTCTTAAAACCCCCCTTGCTTTCAGATGTTAATGGCTTGATAAAAAAAGGAGCAACACATTTTGAAAGCTACTATGTTGTGAGCTCCGTCAAAATCTGGGCAAAGGACAACAAAGCACTTTAACCAAAACCTTTACCAGCTGAATTTTCATAAATTTTATCAAGATTTGCACAATTCTCTAAGACTTTAAAATAAGAATGAAATGATAGCTAAAGTATGGAAAAAAAACTCAACTTACCATCCAGTCTTCTGGTCCTGTTGCCACTTGGGTAAATATGGCACCAGCAGTTGCTAGCCCATCAACTTGGACCCAAGCTGGGTTGAGATAATGAGACGATGGTGCTTTTGTCCCGATCCTTAAGAATACAGCGCCCTTATCGTCCACTGCCCACACATTTTCTGTGCCACACGACACACTAACTAGTTTGGAATCACCTTTGAAGGATATTATGTGATACCTCATCAATAACATTAGTGTAGATATAAATTAAGTATATATGTGTATAATACATTATCATAAAATTTTTCAAATGTAGACATATGTATATAAAGTATGTAATAAATTACCAAGGAGTAGAGTATAGTTGATTCCGCACCAACAAAGCAAAAAGCAGTATCTCTGCCATCTTAAACTGACAAATAGAGTTGGAATAAGTAAAAAGAATATCATGCATCCCCAACATGAACAGCAACTTAAAAACACTGATTTCAGCAGCTTTGAAAACTAAGCAAACAATGGAATTTGACGGCCAACAGGAATTCTACATCCTGTTCATCATATAAAAAATGTCATATCAAACAGATGATAAAATTTCCTACTTGTTCATCCTTTTTTTTTTTTTTTGTCTGGCCTTGAATAACTTACCTAGCTGGTCAAGGTCTAGCTGGACCCAACTAGCCCCCTGTGGACAGTGTGGTCCTATTCCAGACCGTATGTACACTGTTCCCCCTGCAGTCAAACCCCACACTGCATCAGTGGTGGTACTCAGGCATGTGAACAAACAGCCCATAGGAACGCTCACACAGCTAAACTGACGGGAATCCAGGGTGAAACAAAACAGTTCTCCATTTGGTTGACTGGCCCATACCAGACCTTTAAAGATAGGCAATTTTTAACATTGAAACAGGAACATGAAATATGTGAAACATATGAAATGAGAAATGTAAAATGTATAAAATGTGTAACAGCAGAAAAGCAAACATGACAGCCTTCATGTTGCATCAATTCAGCAATTAATATTTTCAATTCATAACTCGTTTGATTTTAATCTGATCAACTTCACAGTCAGCTTATAACAAAAAATCTTACAACATAATATAGGACATCCCTCCCCATTTGCAGCATTATTTACAAACTATACAAACCTGCTGGACCATTGGCCACTGTGGCAGACACTAAACTCCATCTGGTGGAAGATGCCATGCCAATGGGATTTGCTTGAAACCAGTCATGTCCTAAAAAAAATTAATGAAAGAAGTTATAAAAGTGAGTTTATTTCTATGACGAACCCAATTTGAAATAAAATTGTACATATAGCAATTACAAAAAAATAAATAAATAAATAAATAAATAAGTAAATAAAATCAAAACTTAGGATTTAAAACTAAAAGAGATGATATGAAACTACAACCTATTCAGCTTTACAAGCTTTATCTGTCTTGCCATTTTTGATTCTGAATGATAAATTATTTAAAAACTTGCAATGACCTATAATATTTCCTCGACACACTTGTAGCGCAGCCTTGTTCTCCGGACCAACAAACAATCCCATCTCTCCAGCTGCAACACAGCCTCCCTGGTGGCCCAGGATTGCACTTGTCACCTTGCTCAGGTTCTGGGGGTCCAAAACTTCCGCAATGTTTTTAAATGTATCCATGGCTGTTGGATCCTGGACTAGATATTCACTAAACATGACCTTCAATATGAACGTAACGAAATGAAAAAATTAAAAAAAAAAACAAGATAATTGTATCATAAGTCTCTATTGAAATAAATTTACAATTTCAGTTTAATAATTTAATTATCTCATTTTTTCAAATCTGGAATATTAATAATTCTTTTGGTGCTTTCATCCACACAAAACACCAGATTAGTTGGGATGAAATGCAGACCACCTGACATTTTCCATCTATGCTGTTTAAGATTCAATGCCCACCTGCCACCATGTTCCTTCTCCTTCTGGCTTCTGTGGAGACACTCCAGAACAAAACCATATTTTTCCACTTGTATCCATAAGCCAGCCTCTATCCTGGTCCGCCAGAGAAATGCTGGTCACACTTAAGCTCAAGGCACTGTCAAAAGACAGAAATGTACAACACATAACATTCTCAGCACACATATTTTCTGTGCTGCATATGATATTTATAGTCATCTGCATCAGACTGTACTACACATCATATTTTTGAATTTATTCTTGAGTTATATGTTCTATATGTGTGGAGTATATATATATATATATATATATATATATATATATATATATATATATATATATATATATATATATATATATATATATATATATATATATATATAATAATTTTTCTTTTGGCCTTATAAAATCAACTTCAAAGAACACTTTCTTTACAGACTTGGACAGCACAAAATGCAGACATCAATGGCTAAAAATATTTCGTTATACAAAATTTCACCTTTCTACCAGCTTCCATCCACTCCCTGTGGAGGCATTAGGTTTAATACCAGTTCGGACCACCAGATGGTGATTCTCATCAATAGCCCAGACAACTCCCTTGTAGCATTGAATATCAATAAGTTTCATATTTGGTGTTACAGAAAAGGACTTGAAACAAGGTCGGTCTTTTGTGAGACTTTTCTGCATCATGACATCTCCACTGTTCTTTATATACCTGCAAACCAAAACAAAAAGCCATTGCTGTCACTCACAGATGTCTAAAATAAATACATAATATGATACAAGTATCTTTGTGCATATCAATTCTTTTTAATTACTTCAAAGTAAAATACTTCAAGATAAATGGGAATCACTTTTAAAAAGTAGCCACTGCACTGAAAATATAGTACAGAACAAACAGCTGATCATCAAACTAGTTTCCTGTATCACAATCCAGAGGGCCACACCTCAGTACCCTTGCTGTCTGTACATTTTAACTCTTATTTACTATTAATAAGTACCATCAACTGGTCTGTAGAACACTACTACTTGCATGTTTTGTGAATGAATATACTAAATAAAGAGCCAAATTACCAAGCTGAAGTATCATCCACTGATATGCGAGTTACATCTCTGAGGGCCTCCACCCACTTCTGCCCACCTGGGTTTTTAGTTGATATTTTAGTTCCAGCAAAGACAACACCATTGAACAGCCTCCACACTATAAGACCATTGGGAGACACAGCCAGCTGATTTGCCTTCACATCCAGTTGCTTCCATGGCAGGCCATGCTCATTGATAGGAGCCCAAAAGATGCGATCACTTCTGTCCACATACCACACATGCTTGGAGGAAACGGTCAAATCCTGGAGGTTTCCCTGAAGCGTGCATTCTGTCCAACTCTCAGAGACATTTGACCAGACCATGTCTAACATCTGTCCCTCAAATGATTCCTGGCTGGACAGGCTTGATTCTGGAGGTTTTGCAGCTGCAGAGGCCCCGACCTGAAGACCACTAGCTTGGCAACTTGCTTCTTTTTCAGGGGAATCTTCTGCATACCCCTTGTATAAGTCATCCATGGAGGCATCTGAAGTTTTATATATTGGTGGTCCTCTGCCTCCCTCAGTTTCCATAAGGAAACTACTGTATATGTCTTCAGAAGGCGTCTCTGGAGATGTTACTTGAGCAGCTTTGGGTTTAAATGGTGTATTTGTATCCTCAAGGCTGCCTTTGGTGCTGGTTTCACTTTTGTTTTGGCTTGGCTGTGTGATATGAAATTCAGTCTTTATCTCCCTATTGAATTCAAGAGTTTCTGTTGTCTTACTGGAATATGCACTGGAACCTTCCAGTTTTGTTTCTCTTTTCTCATCTTTCGGTGCACTTTGGTCTGATCTTTGTAAATTTTGTTTCTCCAATACTAAATCATTCAACTTGTGACAGGCCAACTCCCCACCTGACATGACAGCTACATCAGGAATGAGTGATGAAGTAAATGTAGCCTTGTTTGTGTGATCTTGATTGTCTGATGCCTCCCCTTTATCCTTGAGCTTTGTTGGTGGATTCTCTGGTTGTTTCTCACCCTTCAGGGTTGGTTTGAATTCAGGAGACAATTTGTCTGTGTTTGATGTAATACCTGCCATAACACATGGAATTTAAATGTGTCAAAATTAGTTTCATTAAAATTCAAAATTAGACTTATTAATTACCAGGTAGGTGAGATGTTCCGGCACTGATGATAAGCGCTTTACATAGTTCAATTGCTGCAGCTGTTTTTTCCAGTCAGGTATTATCTTAATTTTAAAAACAGTGATAAACTGGAAAAAGCTCTTTAACATTTTCTAAACCAAAACAAGGCAGCAAAGCTGTTAAATGTACAGACACAAAGCAGATAAATTTATGCTAGTGCACTATACAGTTTTTGTCAATTTTGATACAATATTAAATAGTGTTTAACAGCTTAACCACCACCAATTTTTAATCACATGTTACAGGTAACACTCAGAAAACATTTATTTTATATAAAAAGCACAGGGCTTCAGTTCCATGGGATTTCAGTCACATATTGAAAATGCCAATATTTAAAAAATGAAAAGTTTACAAAAAAAAAAAAAAAAAAACTGCAGAGTTTTGCACACTGTGTCTGTACATTAAAAGAAATAAAAAACTATCTAAGACAAATAAAGCTAGCCTGAGACCAATCACATATCTGACAACAAAAATGTGCATACCACCTGCTTCACTTCTAGAGCCATGCAAGTCAGAAGTAATGTCCGGTTTCACTGCCTTTGCCATCATCTCTGGTCTGACTATGTTCTTTATATCTTGTAACAAATTTGGGTCTGGAGGTGGTTGATGATCCTGCACTACTTGTGGCGCTTGTTGACTTCCCTTGTCCTTACTAACTGAAGCTGAACTGCTAGAATCAGCACTTAAACTGTTCAAATCCTGGTTATCTTTACTGGCCTTCTGCGTTTTCTTTTTTGGTTTCTTTTTCATCTTTGGTTGGAATACTATGTCATCAAACTTCTCTCCTCCAATTTTAGAGTACCTGTCCAATGGTGTCTGTTGTGTTGGAGCTTTATCCTTAGTTGCTTTAAACACACTGTTACCTGTACCCATTTTAGATCCAAGACTTTCACTTTTCATGGTGCTGAAATCTGAGCCCATCTCAGCAGTCAAATCAATCTTCAGTACCTCAGAGGAGTCCAGCTTGACAACAGGTGGCAGTTCTGAAGTAGAGGATACAATCTCCCTCACATCCACACCTACTTCTGGAATGGGGCGTTTCACAGCCTGGGGGGCCATCAAGTTAGTTTTCAGAGAGTCTGAAGCACCCAAATTATCAGACAGAGTCAGAGGTTTAAATTTAACATCAGCATTGTCTGTAACCTGAATAGTGCCAGCTCCACTTTTATTGAACCCAAATGGGGACTTTCTCTTAGATCGTACATCTTCCACTGTTGTGGGTTTTTCTTCCTTGTGTTTTATCTTTCCAAATAACATATGTAGTGGAGATGGTGAACTTTTCTTCCGTTCTGTAGCATTTGCTGCTAGAGAAGCACCATAGACTGGAGATGGTGGGGGTGTAAATTCCAATTGTGATAACATTGTGTCCTCTGAAAATCAAAGACTCAATTTACAAAACAAATTGAATATACTTTTAAGTAATAAGTAATTTAATCGTAGCAATTATTATCTTACAATATAAGTACAGATACAACATGCACTATTCAGCTTGAATGCACAGCAAATGAATATAAATCTTAAATATATAAACTAAGTGTGCATTCAGATAGACACATCATAATAGCTGGGTCAGTCCAACTCTGCAGGAGCTTGTTCTAAGTGCAGTCGATTCAACAGCTAGTTATAATTACTTACCCCCTAGCTGCTCGAGGAGGCTTGTCACTGACTGCACTTAGCGAGAATCCCCTGCAGAATTTGACTGACAGGACTAATATGATGTGTCTGACTCTATCTGAATGGGATCTAATTCAAAGAAATGAAACAAATGATATTTCAAAGGCCTCACCTTTGTAAAAATCCAAGACTGATAATCTTGTGTGCTCTGAAAAACAAGAAAAGAAAGATTATATTCCTAGCAGTGTGACAATAGATCAGGTAACCAGCCCATCCAGGTCATTTTCCTAGTAGAAGATTTTAGGTTGAGACCACAACAGTTGCTAATCAGAGTTATTCACATTTATCATTCTTATTTTACTGGATGACTAATAAGATTCACTCATCATCATATACATGTGACACACTTCTTTGCAATTGCTAATTGCAATGCATTTTACAGAAAAGAAAATAATGAGCAAATTAAATAAGTGGTAAACAAATTCCATTTAACAAATACACACCTTTGGGAATATTCATTTCCTCAGGTTTTTGAGCAATTCTAATCACATTTCTGTCTGAGCCCATACGCAACACAAAAATCTCATCATCACAAGTAACAATGCTTTTCAGGACTCCCACTCTATTGCTGACAGCAACCACTGTGTTCACCTCAGGGTCCAAGACATACATTGAGCTCTCATTCCAAGTCATTATGTGCTTCTTGTCATACACAACCACAGGCCCAAACTGTCTGTCTGAGGGACTGACAACAGTCTTGATTGGAGACAGGGTGTCTAACAATTCTATGGAAGGACAGCTAGAATTATTGAGTATATCTTTCAGAATAAATGTGGCTTTGACCTCCCCATCAAGACCTGCTTTCCACAGCCTCAGTCCAGGTCTAGCAGCATAGAGATAAGAGTCCTTCTGTCCAAGACCAGCAACAAAACAGGCTCCAAAGTTACCAAGGCTGAAATATTATGATCATATGCATAAATCATATATTCCTATACTTATACAACAGATTGGCAAATTTTGCTTGGCATTCTCCAGTCAGTTTTAAGAAAATAAAGCTGGATTTCTATTTCAGATTGTATTTCTTTCCACTGAGGAAAAATGTTACATACAGTATGAAATGAACTGGCTTGAACCATACGCATTATTTTCTGACCTGAATGAATGCTTTAAGACATAAAACTTTGTAACATTTTAAATTTTATGCATGAATATCAAAATTAATTTATACATGCTACAAAGATTTTTTTATATGTATATGACAAAATTGGATTGAGATACTTCAAAATCACTGCAGAATTATTTTAAAGGGATAATAACTCTTCGTATGAGATCTATATTTCACAATAAAAACATTGTGAATAACTTATAGAAAAATAATATATTCTGTTTTACCACAAAAACGGCAGTTATAGCGATTATTATGATATCTGAGCTTGTCTTTAGACCACGTGACCTCCATTGATGGCTATACTCTGTTAAAATCTCTTAAGAGATGGATTCATTAACCATTGGTAAGTATGGGAAAATTGTTGTTTACTCCAGGCAAATTCATTTTTTGGCCGAAACAAAGAGTTATTATCCCTTTAATCATTACAACACTAATTGGTTGATTTTTTTATGCCTGTAAGTTCTTACCATTTCCTGTCCTTTTGTCCAACTTGAGACACAGAATTGTTGTTTTCCGTGTGACATAAAATTGTTCTCATTCTACTTGATACCAACAGGGTTTTGTGAGCATAGTCCAGCTGAACAATTTTGTGGCTCTCTTTTAAAATAATATCTGATGCACACTGTCCCTAAAAATGCAATAAGACTATACTATTGTTAATTGTCATTAAAAAAGGCTTTACCACATGCTTCATCAAATGAGTTTAAAATTGACTTTCCACGAATGTAACATATTGTCAATGATGAAAAAAATTTTTGGTTCTATACCCTCTTTAAATTTAAAGCTAATACACACTAAACACAAACATACACCTCTCACTTTACCTTTTCAATATCAACTTTTGTGCAAACAATGTTTCCTTGTTCATCTCCACTGTAAAGTTTCATTCCATTTGTACTCCATTCAAGGCAAGTCACGCGACTCTTGTGCAAACCAGGTATTGTGAATTTCAATAGCTATAAAATGAAATTGCAAGCAAGTCATCAATTATTGTCTTTTTTTCAAACAAACTATTGAGATATTACACCATCAAGTATAACTCAGACATATTTTCAATTTACAGTGGTTAAAGGAAATGAAATGCCCTTGACATTTTTGGCAATCCATCATTGATTGATGAAAAAAAAGCTATTTGGTTTAAAGCAGAAAATATACTTGGCTGACCTCAGTATGTCATACCTGTTTGTTTCTGCCAGGTAGAATGGAAGGCAAGATGAAGACACACAGTAATCCAGAGTGGGTTCCCAGGGCAATCTGGAACTCCAGGCCCTCCTGCATCTTCACACAGCTCATTACTTCACTTTTTGACTTATATAAAAAAGAAACAACACTTATTAAAGAAGTATAAAGTGGTTGATATACAGCTAAAACCTGAATAGCAAAGAAATAATTACAAAATACACACGTTACATTATGAAGAAATTGAAAACCAAGCATTTCAGTTATGCCTGAATATAAAGCTGTATATTTTGAATGAAGCTTTCTACATTTATTATGATATATCCAGTGAGACCAATGGGGCATAGTTATACTGCTTAAGATTATCTAGTGATTGTGATACAAAAATGAAAGACATCTGCTTATGCAAAGTAGACAGTCACTTGGGAAAGTAAAATGCTTACATCACATGTTAGCCTTTGTAATGACTGTTTCTCTCTGTTATAAAGAAACAGAATTCCCAGATTTGATCCCAAAGCAATGAAACTCTTTGAAGCATCTAGGCATGTTAAATCAATAGGATACACCTTTAGACCCCGTTGTGCTTTGCTGGGAATCATATTCAACATGTGATTGAGAGGTTCAAACTCTTTCAAGACTGGGACTGAGCTGGTGGTTGTTTCTTGAGAGTCCCCCAATTCAGGGTCAGCTGATGATGCCCCCATGTTCCCTGAACTCTGAGGCACCACTTCATCCACCTCATCTGTTTCTGTGGAATATAACAAACATGCACATTGATTTGTTATGAATCATGATGATACTGTCAATGTTGGATATTAACTAATCATTTGCCTCATTGCAATCTTTCTAATTTGTTTGTGCTATAAGAAAGACAGGAACATATCTGCTTTTTTTTTAAATTAACTGAGATGCTAGAGTCAGAGGGCAGTCAGTGCGGCAGTGTGAAATTATGATATACACAGATCCTAGTCTAGGTAATTCAATGCAGCTTCATTTATCATGATGATAATGATGATTGATGTCATGTCACTGTTAACTTGTGCTGTGTATTTGTAACTCTTTATCTTATGATAAGCCGTCTGATGGCATCAGGACAATTACCCCAGGCAACCCCCTGTCCAATGAAAATTCCTCCCTGCCCCCCCCCACCCCCCGCAATGCAATTATAATATTGAGAATGAACAAGATGATATAAATTATGACATGAAGATATTTTTTTTTATAACTTGGTAGAAGAATAATCTTACTCTTCTATGTATAAGATTTATTAACCATGACTTTTTAAGCCAAGTGAGATTTAGAGAATACATACATTATATAGACAAACTTTTGATAAACTGATGTTTTCTACTAACCCCTCCCACACACACATGCATGCACAAACAAATACATGTACATTGATCGTTGCCTGCCTTTAATCATCGTGTAACTCTTGTAAACTTTAAGGATATCATCACCCCTTGCCCAAAACACCTTACTGCCTTATATATATTCTCTTGGGTAATAGATAAATCTTCAGTGTTCAGTGACTAAATTAATAAACATTTACATATATCATCAGATCGACTCATCTTACGGGTGACATCATAATTGTGATTTTGGGGTAAAAGCTGAAAAATCGTATTCTCAAATTTCTCTTTTACCTGAGCAAACACGTTCACCATTTCAAAGCTGATTTAATGACACCATTAAGTACTCCAAAACCCTCCCAGCAATTTTTCTTCAAAGTTTAGTTCAATTTTTCATTAATAATAAAGCAAAACAATGCCTTTGTTTAATGAAAAACGGTAATTAGGGACTCGTTACTCCATAACACAGTCATTTAAACCAAAATGACGGCTCAGGATAGTAGCCTATACACTCATGGTCAACTTTGCCAATTTTCGTGATAAAATCTTATTCAGGGATAAAGTTTTGCCCCTTACTGATTGCTATCTCACCTCAAAACACAAAGGTGTTAAACTGACAATTAAAACTTTGAGTTGCCTATGTTCATACATTGCAATGAGAAAAATAAATGCTGATATTTTACATCTTCATGGTTTTTTATTGTTTATATAAATAACCTAGCAATATATTTTATATCAACCTATTTTCTTGCAAATGACCAATTCCTGTGTTTACCTATGTTCAGAGTTGTTTTCTTTTGTGTTTTGCGCTGTGTCGCACAATATTGCACATTTTAATATTATCGAGTGCACATAACTGTAAAATAGATAATATATTAAAAATGAGCAATATAGTACATGAAATAGAAATCCTGACACAAGAAAAAAGGAATGATATAAAAGCGGTTGATATTAACGGGTGATAAAAAAAGTGATCGCTAGATAATTAATTTGTTTAATGTTGGGTTGTCATGTTTGCCACTATACCCTAGGGCAGACGTCCTGACATATTTGCCAATTTGTAAAGTTGGACATCATTATTATAATTGTTGATGTCCAATTTGTAAAGTTGGACATCAACAATTATAATAATGAACTGGTAACATCATTTGCTTTTATATTACCCTACTTTCTTGCGAATGACAATTTCTCGTGATAATGCACTTTAAGCGTTATGCACTTTTAATTTATTGTGCTGTATATAAGGATATATATATTGGGCATTTTAGTATGACCTATGGAAAAAGAGCTATGCAGCTGCGTGTAGGGAGCCCTCAAACATTTTTCTTTCCATTTTTACAATGATCGTGCTGAAAAAATAACTACTTATTAACTATTCTACAGAATAGCATAATATCAATGCATTGCATAATACATGCATTTATATTATAGAGACTCGAGCTTTGGAAATTGGGATTGATTCACAGTTTCACTTCCTGATTAATGGTAGCGTTATTGTTTGGTGGTGTTATTTGGTAAATTAACTTGAATTCCATGCAATTAATACTAACCTTCTACAGCCGACGATTCTGACATGTTATTGGTGTATTAAGCAACCACTTCCTCCATTAATCTTCATAAACTTGAATCGAATAAACAAGCATAAATTTTGACGTTAGTTGACTTCCAGTTGCAATGTTTGCATTGTGGGATAGATAAGCATATGACCTTGACTTGAAAAGGGAAAACAGTTGTATCCATGCTACACTTTGGCGTAGACATAGACTGTCTCGACTTTTCCTAAACTTGCGTTTAGAACTCGTATTGGGATATCCTTGAAAGTCAAGCCGTACTTCATAGGTACCATAATAACCAGGGAATCGGGCTGTTTATAGCTGTAAGTATAATTTTTCTGCTACAAATGTCATGTTTTATAAAAATACCTCTTGAACGATAAATTATTTGAAGTCCTCATTGGGTCACTCTTCAGATTCCTCGGATTTTGATTTATCTGCATTGATCTATAACAAAACAATTTATTTCATGTTAGTTTTCAAACAGTCACAACACTGTCATAACAAGCTGATATCCCGTACAGAAAATAAATAATTTAAATGAATGAACTGAATTACTGAGTATATCAAACCAAATTAAAACATAGGTAATTATATTAAAACAAAGCATGTAATAAAAATTGAAATTAAAATTTAAAATAATAAAATATAACATGCGTACAAATTTTGATTAGTTCACCGACGTAAGATAAAGTATTATTTTCAATTTTAATTATGTTTAACAGGGTCAGTTGCAGATTTGTTGGCCTGATCAGTTGTTAATTAATTATTTTTCCCACTTTATCAAACCAATACCCAATACATGGAGAAAAATAGGTGCAAAAATAAACTTTAATTTCCTAAAAATAAGGATTGTCATACTAAGTTGTTGTTTAACAACTTACATAAATCAATTTTATCAGGCCTTACTGATATTTGGTATGGGACCAGTATTAAAGTGACTGGTTGTTGATGAAAAAGTTCAGGTTTAAATTACGTAGTGATTGGATTAAATCAGTGAATTCTTTCTTGCAGTTTTAACTCTGTGGGACTAAATGGTATAGACAAAAAAATTGGATCAATTATTATTTATATAGCATCTTTTAGCTCTTATCAAAGTAAAATATTCTGACCAAGTTGTGTTTGTTTCTCAGGCAGAGAGGACTCAAATATTATGGAGTGGTTGACATGGATGATAATATTAATAGTAATAGCCCTGGTTATTGTGTTTGCAATTCTGGATGGAGATATTCTCTTGATGTATGCAGAAAGATATGGATTAAAACCTGGTAAGGAATGATAGTGACTGTGGCAATATTGATTCTTGCATTGCTGTTGACTATAGCAGTAGAGAATTACACATTTCATTATAATCAGGGGTTGTTTCGCTAGGCAATTTTAGTGTGTACCTTCCTTCACACTTGTATGCATTGTATGAATTCATATTTATCCATTTTAATGAGCTGTTTTATATCACAAGTACATGTTTTTAGCTTTGAAAACTTGAGTATGTGGGTGTAACATGTGTTTGTGTGTACTTGCTTTTATATAATATACATGTACCCCTATAAAAAGTTAAAATTTCTTCCACATGCAAATATTTCAGATGTTTTACAAGAGAAAGTTGTTTGGATAACAGGCGCTTCTAGTGGACTGGGAGAATACTTGGCTTATGAGTTAGCAGCAGTGGGTTGCAAGCTTGTGCTCTCTGCCAGGAATGAGAACGAACTGGAGAGAGTGAAGAAAGCATGCATTGGTAATTATATACACATTTATATACATTTCATTTGAGCCAGAGTGTTTTTTTTTTATTGTGTATTGGGTTTCTAAAATGAAAATAGCACTTGATTATAAAGAGGGGGGGGGGGCATAATTTAAAAAATGCACAATGGAATAAATATGGAGCATTTATATGAAAATGCACAGATTTCAGTCATTACTCCTCTTTCTGTTGCTATTCTCTCTGCAGTTTTTTTCCACTCTCAATCTGATTATATTATACAAATCTTACAGTAGTATATTACATTGATAATAATATTTCATGATTTTATGTTGGTTTGAGTAACAACAATTCCATGTCTTTGAGAATGTATGTCTGATTTTTGTTTTCTTTTTGATTATTGCAAATGCTCTTTTTATGCACATTTTGATTGCAATATAACACAGTTTTAGGTTGGTTTGAGTAACAACAATTTCAACATATTTTAGCTAATGGCAAAGTGACAGAATCTAGTGTAATGGTTCTTCCATTGGATGTCACAGACTATAGTATGCATGCTGGCGCTGTTGGCAAGGTGCTTCAGGTCTTTGAAAGGGTATGTATGATTTTTCTTTTTTTTTTTTTGATTATTGCAGATGTTCTTTTCATGTCCATTTTACATGTAATTGTTATGCATTGTGTAATGAAAGAGTCTAATGAGAAATTTTGCTCTGAAGAATTCCAATTTCAAAACAAAATGAACATTTTAATTTTGGTTCTTCAAAAATGTTCTGCCCTGTTTTTTTGAGGAGAAGTTATAACATATGCAAATTTTCAAGATACTTTTTTTATATCTATGCCTAAACTCTTTTGAAAATGTAGCTTTTGTTTATTTGTTTGTTTGTTTAATGATTGTATATGTGGCAGTCATTCTGCTTAATTTTCCATGTATTTCGTTTTCAGATAGATGTCCTGGTGAATAATGCAGGTAGAAGTCAGAGAGCATTGTTTGCTGATGTGGATTTAGAAGTGGATAAGGCATTGTTTGAAGTCAACGTGTTTGGCCCGATAGCCCTGACCAGAGAGGTCCTGCCGCACATGATAGCCAACAAGTCTGGACACATTGTGGTCACAAGCAGCATCACAGGAAAATTTGGTATGTAGGAGTATTTGTGTAAATGTATTATCTTCTTTAAAAGATGTTCATAGCAGGTACTTGGTGGTTATTTCCATGCATGCAAGTATGAAGGTACACAGATGGAGACTGCAGTGTAAAAACCTAAAAAAAGGTTTTCTAGATTGAAGACTGAACCTGCACTGAGAATATGTCACGTTTTCATTAATCTTTTTGACCTTGACAATGTGGAAAATATTGGATGATATGTTTGTAAGGTTATGAGCATTTATGAGAACCATATTTGTGGAATAAATAAATTCTTATGGGAAGTGTCTGTTTTTTGTGCAGGTACCCCAATATGCAGTTCTTACTGTGCAACTAAACACGCCATGCAAGTAAGTAAAAGTGTAGATCTGGCTCTTGCAAATATGCAAGTACCAGGCAGGTCCGGCTGTGGCTGCCTCTTACTGATGTTCTGGGTCTGCAAGCAATAATTCAATGTTTTCATGATGGGAAATTTTTATAAATTTAAAAAAAAAACACTAATGGAGAATATTTTGAAGATTTCTTCTTGCCCAAGTTTTATCCCATTTAAATTTGATTATTAAAATAGGACAAAAAAAGTTAGAGAAGAGCAATTGGAATAACTGTTTTTGCTGTATCTTTTTTGTTTCTAAATCTCCACTAGGGTTATTGTAATTCCCTTCGTGCTGAAGTACATGCTGACAACATCAAGGTGACTGTAGTTAACCCGGGTCCTGTCAAGTCCAATATTTTGAGAGCTGCTGCCACGGCTAATGTTGGAGAAGTAAGAACAGATAATTGTGCAGTTATTTCCATTTTATGGTCTATTATTACATAATATCTTATTATGTTCAAGGTTACACATTCACATTCCTCATAGTTTACACTAGTCATTCTTGTTTTATTATCCATTTTTACATTATTGTTTATATTTGATACTAGTATTTGAGAACTTTAGTGTAGTCAGTGGTAATTTGGCTACAATGATTTAGAAAGAGCAATGATGAGCGTTATCCAAGATAGCCTGAAGTCTTGTGATTGAGTGTAAAGCCAAGCAAGATATACAGTATTCAGAGGACAGTGGACTCAAAAATAATGGCAAGCTTGCAGACTGCACAACAGAACATCTTTTGTATCTCAATTTTATATTGTTGTCTAGGACAAAATTCCCAGCTCGTACAGCCTCGCCACCCAACCACTCAAGGATTCTCCCGTTTATGCTAGCCTCATGTCATCACACACTGCTGCTAGTCTCTTTAGAAGCTATTTGGATAATGCCCATTTTACAGTTACTTTAGTCCATATTGTAAGTGAAATTTTTTACTCAAAGGTGCTGGGTCCTGATGCATGTGCCTCATTGGATATGGTTCGGATGCCAACAGAGAGATGTGCCCACCTTATGGCCGTGGCCATTGCTAACCAGTCATCAGAAGTCTGGATTTCAACACACCCAGTATTGTTTTACGCATATCTTGCACAATATTGTCCATGGTTATTTGACTCGTAAGTATTGTTGTTAAAAAGTTGGTATTGACACCACATAATTGCATATATTATGCACATACATTTGATCATTTATTCTGTGTGTGTGTGTGTGTGTGTGTGTGTGTGTGTGTGTGTACAAGTACAGTGTATGTTTGTATGCATGTATGTATGTATGTATGTTTGGTAAAATAAAGATTCAAATCGTGGTATTTTAACAATTTGTCTACCTAAAAATCAGTTTGGCATATTTAAGTTTGCGGTATCTCGAATGTCAAAATCTACAAACTAAATATAAAGAAAAGGTAAAGTTTGCATTCATTAGCTAATAGTTTTGACAGATTGGCTGATTTTACAATTTATGTCTGGTCTCTCTGGACCATTTCTATCCTGAAACAATCTCACATCCTTGGAGATGTACTCAACATCTTAATTTTGATTGTATGGTCCATGACAATAGGTTTTGATTTTAGGGCAAAACCTGCAAATCTTTCCCTAAACAATATCAGATCTTTTCAGATTGCTTATTATGGGATCAAAGAAGAGGATACAGGGATTCAAGGATTGGAAAGCAAAAAGAGAGTGATTATAGCCTCATTCCAGTATGAAACTAATACTGCATGTTGCATATGTGTTCAAGTTACTGAACTTGGAACATGTGATTTTCTCATTTTTCTGCTCAAGTGTCAAAATTGTAATTTTATTTAAGTCTAAATATGTGTTTGTCTAACTCTTAATACCCAAGCCTTTGAGGTTAATGATATGTGTTTTTGAGATGCATGTAACACTGATGTGTATCATGAGACACTGGCTAAGACCAGTGCCATTTGAACCAGACTGACTACTGGAAGTACACCATTGTTAAGCAGTCAGAACAATGAGTGGATGAGCCAGATAACATAAGGTTGATACAGGCTATACAGCATGACCTGAACATTGAGTTTTCAGAGACTGTCCTGTAAACAGTTGTAGTTAAAACAATGCTAGAAGCATCCTGGTATAGATGTTTCCTTCTGTCATCATACAAAACCTAAATGTGGACATTCCTTGGTTTTTACAGTGTGATCCTTTTCATTTAAATGTGGTTGTGGGTGGTAGTTTATGATGTGCAAATTGAAACTGCTGTTAAACTATGAAGACCTGTCTGTCAAAGGACCAAGAAGATACATATAACTGTGCATCAGAAATTAACAAAACAATCAAGTCAACAGAGTTGAATGTTGAAGTTTATGTGAGTGCTGTATTTATTTTAATGTTCATTCTTTTTACATTGATGTTATGCAGATTTGATTTATTTAGCATTATATTCAGTTATGTAAGATAAACTATACATTCCTTGATAAAAATGTTGTAAACATTACGCTAATATTTGAGTCTGTTGGGATGCATTGTTACGCTGGATTCTGTTACACTTGAATTCATGCGACAAAAACTGAAGACATTTTAGCAGTTGACAGCAATGGTCTTTAGTCTGTAAATCCATTAAAATCTTGGCAAGAAAAATAATTACTAAAGAGGTAAACTTTTTTACATTATGAGGCATGTTTCAACCCTGCATCATAGGGTCTTGACCATGTGACTTGTGGCCAGAAAAATTCATTTAGAGACAATTTACTTTTTTACCAATATTACACGAGAAAAAATGAAAAAAAAGTCACAGAAAAAGATACTTAGATAGCATTTAGTATTATGTGCAACAGCTCATTCAGTTCTTGAACAAATAGTTTTTTGTTTGTTTGTTTGTTTGTTTGTTTGTTTTATATGCCCCACAGGCATGAACCAACCTTGCTGTCACAATCATGGCTGTGAGTGGTACAATTAACACAATGTTTGCTTCCTTGCCTGAAGAAACCATGATAAATTTTGACCAGTCACACTTGCACAAATTTCCTTGGCATTTCAGTTTCAATCAAACAGTAGAGATGTTTTAAAAAATAAGTCTTTTTATTTGAAAGTCTTATCATACAGAAACAAAATATATCTTTTTATAAGTTAACATAAATAATGATTTAGTGCATGCTCTCCAGTGCGCTTCATATTATTGTACATATTTAGTATCTTTTGATATACAGCCACTTCATGTACAAACCTTGACAATAAATACATACTATGTACACATAAATAATGTTTTTTTCCCTTTTTTAGCATGTTCTATGTTTTGTACAATAGAATTTGGGTTGTGGGAAACGTTATTGGTTGGAACACGTGAATTAACTAGATTCAATTTATGAAACAAAGGTTGAATATATTCCAAAGCTGAGTTCTGATAGTCGGTAAGTTGAACTCGCCCATAGCTGAAACAGCGTTTTATGGGCATGGTGTACCAATAGTGCCATCGGTGTAATACTGTCTTCCGCGCGTGGAGTTGCGCATTTGTCTTTGATTTTGTTGCCAGTTGAATTGAATTGCCATTGACTGAAAATTTGTTTGAACGCAGATTTCGATAGGTCTCTTTGAAAGCCACAGCCGCCCTCCATACATGTTGGAGACAATATGGTTAGAGATGAAGCTGAGAGATACAAGGAAAATAATTCCCCATGTCGAAAAACAAATTACCACGCGTAGTCGTACCGTCCTTTCACCGTTGTGTTTTCAATAAATTTGTTAAAATTTCACCCAGTGAAGCGGCAACGAGCAGAAGAAATCTTGCAAGATGTTGTCGAATTACGTCGTCTGGAACAAAGGATTACGCTCATGGTAGATAACTTCCCCGTTTTATTCCTCTTGTTATGAAATCAAAATTCACCAATTTCTGCTTATCTCAGCCAGGCACTGAGCACCGTTCTAACATTTTTCCTGTCTGTAAATGCAGGTAAAAAGCCCCGCATTTTCCACAGAAATTTGGGATGCAGATAATGTTCCTATTTCTGCAATGGCTGCAGGGGTGGATAGGACACTGCTGAAACGGGGCGTCAGGCGGACATGTAGGGAACTGGAGCTCTAACGTTTTGGCTTTATATTCCATGACGGGCGTTGACAAATCTGGAAAAAAGTGAAATCAAAAGAAGTCTTAAGAACTATTTTCATACTGTAAGGTGAAAATATACTCGTCTATGATATGATGAGATTGGAAGGAGTATCCAAGTGGTCTTCAACAAGAACATTTCATTGGTCCGTGAACTGACAACCTTTATCAAATAAAACCTTAAAATTCGGCCATGAAAATGTAGCGTAGAATAAATCAATTAAGTTTACATATCAAAGGCCAAAGTCTATATATCTGTGGTCATGAATGATCATGGTCTCCACCCACCCTGAAAATATGGTACTGACTGGGACTTAATCCTAACCTATGATGCTGCGAACAGCAAAAATATGGTGGTTAAAGAGATGAGTTCCTTGTAGATTCCGAAGTCTTTTTTAAATACACCCACTTTTTACCAACAGCAGTTATTTAAGGAGGATTCTGCTATTATTTATGACATTGAATTTTTTTTTTTTTTTTTTTTGTAAATGATATCTTATCGCAATCATAACGTATCTACGAGTATCTAGAAATATAAGTTTGTTACGTAAGCAAATTTTGGATCTGATATTCTTATATATATATATTATTCTGAATAATAACTGGATTCTTTTATTTATTACGAAAAATTAAAGAGTGAAAACTACTTTTCTCTACGACAATACATTGGTTTGGTTTCTTGTAGTTGCGTTTCCAATAATTCTAATAACTGATGCAATATCGAGCAATGGAATGTAATTTTACGTGCCCTAATTTGAAGAGAGGCCTACTCTACTGTTGGGAATCCTGGCACCTAACACGGGTAACGCAACACGTGGTGACTGAGACGTTGAAACTAAAATAGCACGTTCCACCCACACTTGGGATAACGAGCTGTCACACTGATGTTTCTTTACTTTAAGTGCATTCCTGTGGTTAGCGTGCCACTGGGGGGCTAAAGGGGGCAGATTTTTGTAATTCGCGAAAAAGGGATGAGCGATTTGTGCGTCAAAGGATCGACAGAATAGACTTAAGAAACGAATATTTGCACATTCCAAAGGCATTGGTCTAATACTGATATTGTTCACTTTCAGATAAAAAAATCTTTGTTCAGTCATACGTGATAACCGAATCTTGAACAGATTAGATCACATTTTGTTCAACTGGTTTATTTGATTACTGAATCCGCTAGTGTACGGCAGGGTAAATTCGACGGCTTTTGATCCATTATTGGCATTCGTTTTTAAGGCGTTTCCATTTGTAGTGATTTAACTAGGTTTATATATCCGGCACGTGATCCACAATCGGAATTTCTCTTTATAACGCTGCTGTTTACGACACGAAACCGGGTACTTCGGCATGAGTGCTTCGAGTGTATATTCATTCCAGTACTACCAAATAACAGAAATAACTAAACGCGTGATGTAAAGCACTGAAAATGGATTGTCTGTCAAAAAGTTTATCCTCGGCGTAATACATTTAAGTCTTAAAAGACTAGTGAGCTATTATCAACTGCGGGATAAGCAGATACGCCATTTGGCAACTACTCTCTAACAGCTGACTTAACTGTGAGGCTAAACTGAACCATCCCTTTCCTCCTCTGTTGGAACTTGCTTTTTTAATCGGCCCACTAATTGAAAAGCACATGCAGCACATGTTGTTGAATGCCGATGTTTGTTGAACGCAGCAGAAAAAATGTACCTTAGACAGCTAGGCACTCTGAGGTTTTGTATATAAATCTTATTCGTTTTAGGGTTTAACTTAGAATAAATCGAAAACTATGGGCTTGTTGTTGCTTTAAAGGGACCTCTGGCTATACTTTCCCAGTTTAACTAAAATTCCACGCTAAACCAGCTGGCTATCCTGCAACTTGACCCCACCTTTTTTCGCTTCCTCTTGACGTGTGGAGTGGAAACTTGGCCTATTATTAATACGTTCTCGGTTCACTTTTCTGCTGTGCTTCCTCCTCTTCAGCTTGTTTCGAATTCTAGGCGGCACCTCTAGTCCTGCAAACTTTGGGTGGCATTTGCGCTTACACTCCCACTTCCGTGAAAAGTTGTTGCCCTTTCCGCGACAGCCAAAGAAACGGCGACACTTCCCTGTCTTTTGGTCATAGTACCACCTCGTCATCCCGGTTGTGCACTGATGTGAGTTGTCTAGATGGGTTAGTGCACATACGTTCACATCTGAAAAAATGATATACATACAATGCTTTAATCCAGTAGGCTTGCATTGTCCTCCGAAGCCAAATATTACTATTAGAATAGCGTTTTTTAAATGCTTATATGCTACCGTTCAAAGAAGCAAATATTCAGTGGCATTAATTTTATATTAATTATATTACGTACTCTCGAGTTTTGATGTTTTTATCAACTTATCAATTTCAAATAATCATTTTACAAAGCACGTTCAAGTTATGCAAATGTTATTAATCACATAACTCGTTTTCTTTTACTAAATAAAGCACGTCTCCTATGCCTTTAAAACTAGGCCTACTCACTTTTTTTTTTCTACTTGCAGTTCTCTGTGAGTCCAGACCTTAAATATCATTTGAAATAACCGCGATAGAAGAATGGGATTGTCATTATATACTTGTGAATAGCTTGCCACTACAACCTCCCAGGCCGTATTGTGTGTGTGTTGGGGGGGGGGGGGGGGGGGGGGGGGTACGTTATCAGTGGAAATCGTATTTTAATGGAACTTAACTGCTCCCACAAAAGCGTGCATTTGACTTCCGTTCACATAATGTTATTTGGATAGGTTCATAAATAGCGGTAAAGTTATGTACAACTACTTTGACTGCTAATATGCCTCCATTTTTGTCAAAAAGCATTAACTGGCCTGCCAGGCGTACCTGGGTATTTAGCTACAGGCTTGAAACCGAAGCCGTGGGACAACATCCCCATAAATATTTCCTTTGCCCTCATGAATTTCACCAACTAGATTGAGTTTTTGTATTTAACCCAATTTTATATCTCACAGTAAGTGCTGCTGGCATTGAGCAATGCGAATTATAAGCACGTCCATTAAATAACAGAGAGAATTCGATATTTTGACATCTCGGCTTCCGATGAAGGATTCAAATACGTGCTCCTTGTGGGGAGTACGTCAACCTGTTATCTGCCCTAAATTGATACTTTGAACACAGTTAATGGCCTTGTAGATTTGTTGACAAACACGCACACGTCTTTACCCGACACCAGAGAATATTGTGGGTTGAACTCTTCTATTTATGTAAGATTATGTTTTGACATGACATGTATGGCATTTTCTTGTCTTACAACTTAAAATAACAAGCCTTTTCTGCAAAACATTAGGTTTCTGCATACCTTGCGTATTTTTCTTTATTTAATCTTATGAAATGTCAGTTCTGTCAACTCGTTAAATGGGTGCATTAAGATCTAGTGATTGCCCTGGGTGGAGAAAGTTATTTTGACCCTGCGATGACCTCCAGTTGATTGCCATCCCAGGGCACGAGTATGTTACGTTAAAAGAGAATGTTTACCCAACACGCGGTGCAGTGAACAAGGGGAGATCACTGTATTGTCAGCCCTGTTGTGCTTTTGGTACAATTTTCAAAACGGTTAAGAACCTGTCACTGACCCCATCTGTTTTCGAAAAATAAAAACTAGAGTAGTCGTTCAAATTAATTAATTAATTCTTTCGAGAACTACTTTCTTTGGCAAATCTTTAATAACAAAACGAGATCTTTAACAACAGGGTACCTTGTTGAAAAGTTGGATATGTAAGACTGAAAGCCTTGTTAGTTGTTAGGCCGTTTGTGACCTTGAGCGGATGGTTGGATGTCAACAATCTTTCTACAAAATAGGGCTCTAAATGAAATGGGCATGGATTCATCAAATCGTTTCACGAACCCCATACATCACGCTATATTGTGATATTTGTCAAATGTAATCTCAGCTAATAATGCGAGGTTAACCCGTTTAGACCCTCTCGATAGTGGTTACGCCTATCTCGGATTTCACTAATATTTTTTGTTTGTTTGAAGATACAAAACACCGGGTTCAAATGAAACGTGCACGTGTTCAAGGCTCTTTTTCAAAAATCAAACGCATTTTTGTAGTTGTCACAGCATATACCCCAGTAGGAAGTATTTAGATATTTCTTCGCCTTCGTAAAATCAATGGCGGATTCTGGAGATTCCCCCGCCCCACAAATGATACGCACAGCTTAAAAGGCAAGTGACTACAAAGTGAAGCTCAAGTCTCGAATGCTTTGATGAATTTATACCTTTACACGATGCAAAATATCTGCAAAAGTCCTGGTTACAAAGCTTGGGCTTTTGAACGACGCACTGGAACCCATCAAGACACATGACGCTCTGAAATTACAGCAGAAAAAGAGACTGTAAACAATTGTGCTGCTCCCGCTAACACTATAATACGTACTATACTCTTCTAGGACTGTGATAAAAAGGGGAAAATAGTTGGGGAAGAGGAGAGGAAGAGGACTGAGAAGAGGACGGGATTAAGAGCACGGAGACGTGAAAGCGCACACGAGAAAGAAAAGAACGATGCATGAGGAGGGAGGGGGTGGGAGAAGAGAAGAAAGAAAATGAGAGCGATAACTAAGAGTTATGTTTAAGAGCATGCGTGCACAAAAGAAAGCATTAAATCATACAGAATGCAACTGGCAGGATAAAAATCCACAACGCCCATTCAGAGTTTATGACATTCTGCTATTGTTCCATACTTTTATTAAAACTTTCACTACTATACTACTGTCGCCTCCTATCCTATTCAGCGCTGTATTCACGCCCTAGCAAAATAAGCTTCAAGTAAGGAGTGAATAGGAGGAATGGAGTGGTGAAGGACATTCGTAGAAATTTTTGATTTTGGACCCGTAGCCAAAAACAGCTGTGTCGAACCCTTTCCACTTCTTTTAAAGCCTCATACCGTTACTCGGTGGGCTCATGAAACTGTGACTGCAAAGTTCATGGTTATCCATTTGATATATCTTTTATAAAATATTTGTTTTATGTTTCGCCTCATTGTATATCTAGTCATTATCTCCACCTGTTTTTTTTTCTCCATGCAAATACTGCAATTTGTTTATTTTCCACCTCGCTATCATCTTTCGCTCTTCATTACATCTGTTGCTGTTCACTTATCACACATGATAAATGAACACTGACGCTGTATACAGCTCGCACCATAGAAATAAAATGAATGTAATTTACACTTTACCGAGCACGGGTTATGGCACTGGCACAATGACACCCCCTCCACGTCGCTCTCATACCCATAAGGGCATTTCTTGTCACATTTCCTGGAGTAAGTTTTGTCGGGTTTATCTCCCTGTGGGTAGAGAAGGTAGGAAGGCAGCGGTGCTAGGATACTGCCAGCAGTCCACTGAAATACGGGTTAAAACATAGTTAGAGTACTGGGATGAAAAGTAACAGCAAAACTGACCGCAATAGACGACCACTTGTATGGCCCACGTCCAACAAATTTCACCCCCCCCCCCCCCCACATCAGATCAAAATGACTCTATTTATCTAGAGACATATCTGTGAATATCTGTGGAAAATCGATGTCGCCCTGGCAGAGGGTACAGTGCCGCCGGAATCTCCCCTTACTTACCCTCCGGGTTGCTGCGGGTTGTACGGACGGCCTGGCTCGGTAACTATGGAAATAACATTGTCATCCATACGCTGTTTGGTTTCTATTAACAATAGTTCCATACCCTGCCCGTCGGGCAATTATCGTGACAAACTTTCTGCTAACAAAAGAGCCTAACCCTAGCTCGCTGAGATAAAGATCGAAGGTGAGAGTGGTCGCTATTAAGTGTTCGTCCAAGCGTTAATTGACCTTTAATGCGCGGTGGCTTCACTCTACTTTGATCACTCTACTCTGATACGGAGATTTTAAGTATAAGAACTTGCCAACAGTGATCTTAAAAAGTCGCTTTACCAAAAAGATTCGGTGATGACAGCAATTTTCGTGTACATTGTAGCTATGAATTGATTGAATTTACATAGAGTTTAATAAATGAATTTATGAATTTATTAAAGATCAAATAAAACACTACTCGTACATGTAATATTTATTAGGCTTCAAACTGTCTTTGCTATATACATATTATTAACAAGATTGAGTTTTATTTTTATAGTATGTCCTTATATTTCTATTACCTTTGTTCATAGACGAAATGCATTTTTTCCAAAAAGACCTGACAGTTGTTTCAGTAATAAACATTCTGTTGCAGTTGATACATAACCCGGTATTGTTTGCTCGTGTCTATAGCAATCTATTTGCATCAGCTATAATAGAAACCTTAAGTGAGGCAATTAAGAAGGGGCAGACCGTGCTCGTTGAACCGACTAATTTGGGTGTCCGATAAGGATTGCTTGGGGATTCCCCTACCCTGTAATTATCATACGGCCTCTATTGTTCGACCATGTGGGGCAGGGTTGGGAAACCATACGGCCATTTGGTAAGGGGAGATTCCGGCGGCACTGTACCCCTCCCCCTCGGAATGTGACTATTCCTACTTTACTACTCCCTTCCTTACTACTAGCCATAACTACATGTTATTGGAACTCAATAATCGCAATAAAACACACGAAATTATGCGAATACCACGTTTTGCTAAGAGAAAAAACGCAAACAAACTCCCTGGGGGACATAAAAAGTCGACTTTTACCATTGCAACTTACTTTCGGACCGAGTACTGATTGTAGTAATAGTTTAACTAGTAATACTAATGGTGGTGACGTCTAATTTTTCTTATTTTCCCCACGATATGCAGATATGCAATAATCAGGAGGTTAGCAACAACTCAAAGAGACGATGGAGGTTTAGTCAAAATGAAGTCAAATCAAGTATAATAGTTTTCCATACGAGTTTGCTTGTGTAATTTTTCCGAAATATCTTGCAATGGGTTGTATTTATATCTGCACAAAAAGCGGTACGATAATAAAATCTAGATAATACATTCTATGACACTTGACGTGTTATTTCTTATCTTTATACAATTGGTTGTAACAGCACCGGTAAATCCGAAAGTTGTGCGTTTTACTCAGTGATAGTCAACTACATGCCGCACATGTTGCTTAGCTAAGAGAAAGGACACGTGCACTTTTCATTTTTAAAAACTAACCTTCACAATTAACCCCTAGCCCTTCACACAATTAAACTGAATTTCCTCAAATATCACCTCATAAAGTTTCATGAATTTGAATCAAAAGATATCTTACCTGTAAAAACCCGAACATCAGAAGCACGTGTTTCATCGTGTAATGTGTACAAGTTCATCTACTCTTGGTGAATCAGCTGAGCGAGAGGACGTGTTGATATTTATAGCTCCTTCCTCCCACATACCGATCGCGACGTGAAGGAGAGAATTATGTTTACTATGTTTTCATACCAAAGTAATCGTTTCTTAACAGGATGTTTTCGTTAAGAAAAGCAATTTGACCTTTCACCCGAGAAAAGAATGGCTCGGAGCGATGTCCGAGCGGGCGGAGATACCCTTAGACATCTATGGTTTGGAATTCGTTTACAAGATTTCGTCATTATTGATATTGTTACCGTACAAACGTCATTCACATGTCAGAGTCACATTTCCAGCATCACGAAGCGGCCGAGCGCCTCTATTCTGTCACATTCCATCTCGACACCAAGACATTCGAAGTTGCCAACATGTGGGGAAAGAAAATTCTAGAAATGTTGTCTTTAGCATCGCATTACTGTCTACTTTAGCTATCATTATACACAATAAAATCACTGACTCTTGACCTCGTAATTGTTTCGCTTTCCCCTCACTGTCGTTGATTGACACTTCCAAGTCTTTAAGTGAAACCGCAGACTGGCTGGAATGCTACCGTTTACTGACATATTTGTCAATTATATCTTCACTAATGCGAACTCAATAAAAGGTGTGGGTGGAATTGAGATATTTTCAGTTAGATCATGAAGCAGATATTTCCACTTTCTATAAATGCACGTAGGGAGTTTTTAAGCTTCCGCACTCACTGTATGTGGCAACGATAGCATGAATTCCGAAATATTCGTAATGATAAAACAAATTGCATTGAAAATAGATAAATAAATGAGATTTGAATTATCATAAATAAGAATAATCAAATCGCGACAACGGGAATGGATTTGTAGAAAAAGATACTTAAATATTCATAATAAATATAAGAAAATAACGCTGAAGTGATGAAATATGATAAAATAATCAAATGAATAAGTCAGAAATGAAGGTAGTTTTGATGTGACGGTGGGTGATACTGATATATATTAACTGTTATTTTTATGATCACCACCACAACGCTGCCCCCCTCACCCCCTTATCCCCACTCCCCAACCACCATCACCGCGAAAATGATAGCGAGTGGTTAGTTGTGACAATGAAAACGGCGTACTTTCACAGAACGAAGGAAATCTACCATCGATGTTTGTTTGGTTTAGAAGGACGTAGTTTCTCTAACGACGTTCAAGGCTAAGCCCAGTTGATTGAACATTTTAGTGTAATGTGACTCAGTTCGAAAAAGCTATTTCTGGCTTCCAACAGCTGCGTCCGAGAAATGTGTACGAACAACTTCAAACAGTAAGCAGTGTGTGGCCTTGTAATATTATAATGAGCAAACAGAACGAAGAAAACCCCAGAAATATGCCAAAATAAATATTTACCATATTTATAAAGAAGCTGTATTGTTCGGAATCTGGTCCAAAATTTAATAGTTCCCAGAATATGAATGTTTTTTCTTCAATTAAAAACAAACTAACTGAAGAGAAAGCTGAACGACGCAAATTGTTTTGGCACGGAATTCGTGCAAAGGTTATTTGTTTTGGCCCTTGTTTTCGATTTCATATCACTGAACTTGCCAGACTCCCGTTTGAGGTGCAGGCATGCAGCCTTGCACGCAGTGTTACGCGTCAGTAGGCCGTAATATGTTGAATAACACGTGCGCGTGCCCGAGCGCGTGCGGTCAACCGCTTGCCAAGTTTCTTATATAAGCTTGATGTTACGGTCACACCGCGCTTTTAACCTTGATTTTATATTTATTATGCTTCATCGGAAAAATTGAAGGTGCAGTTCAAATTTTATCTTCTCGTTAACATTTTCTTTCGGATAAAAATAGCGTTTAAACATGCACTCATTTTCAAAAAACATTATGCAGTAATTCTGTGCCAACTAGTAAGACAGCGTGTTCAGCTTTAGCCACCTTGAATTTAAGAGGCCATTGAAAACTCACCACTCCGCTTTCGACAAGCCTCTGCTGTTTCAAGCAGTGGTTGGTCAGGGGCATACTGATAGGAAAGAGGTACCCTCTCTACCTTTGCTGCAGATTAAATATGGGCATTTTTTCTTCAGCAGCAGAAAATCGTGTCAAGAGTTGGCCAGTATCACCAGTATGTATGTGAATATCTAGAAAAAAAATCAATCTGTGACCCTGGTAGAGGGTAGGAGAGAGAGAGAGAGAGAGAGGGGTTTCCACTGACCTCTGGAACTCAGGGTGACAATAACTGGTCAATGGGTACTGAGATCTTCTATCTGTATTGCAGTAATCCTTCTTTTTTAGGTATGCCCGTATTCATCAGAGTTAAAACGTACTATGCTCCTTGCACTTAGAATTTATACGTCCATACTCCAACAGGGAGGCAGTGGTTGTCAGCACTAATTATCTCAGTACAGTAACTGACAAGCCCCCATGTCAGGCACTAGGGACCGATATGTGCAAACTACAACCACCTTTGAAACAAAATCTCAAAGACTTCCATTCATTGCTAAAAAAAGATTTAGCATCAAAGGAGAAGGTTATATTAATGTACTTAAAGATAGCCGATGGGTAAACGTCCTGAGGAGATACTGAGTTGACTTATGCTGTCCAGGTTGAAGTATGCTGTGCTTTTCATCAACATTTCACTTTTTCTTTTTTTTTTGAACCCGGTGCTTTTCATATTATATGTAAACAAAACAAACGCAATTGCTCAACATTAATATTCATCAAGCATTTTAGTCAACAAAGTGGAATTTTGCATAATCTGTATGGAGAGTTCTTTCTCAAAGTCTTCTGCTGATCACATCCGATCTGATGATTAATAAAACTGTTTACATGAGTCACAATCAATCATTTTCAAGAGAAAAAAAAATGCATATCATTATCTTCTTCATGATTTTTACTCTACCAACTCCCTTTTAAGGAAAATATAACAGTATGCTGTGTTGAAGAATATGCAAATGAAAAAGCAAAGTCCTTCCTAAATGTACCTACTAAAAGCATTTGGTTATTTTCAATTTTTTTAACTAGATATATTCAGCTAACACACTCCTGAACTTACACTTACTTACACTCTGCCCAACAAAAAATAAATCAAATAATAATAATAATAATAATAATAATAATAATAATAATACACTCTCTTGAATTACAACAAACAAATTTATGATGCAATGAAAATATGGGAATCTGACAATGTGATTAATTTTGTTCAATAATTCTGTTTAATACTCCTGAAACTTCTGTAAAAACGGGCCATACAGTAGTCCTACAGTTACAGTTTAGTGCCTAGACTGCTTTCCAACTACATGTTCTCAAAATATTTGCTGTCCATGTCCCACAGTGTTTGCAGCTTGTCATCAATATCAGTGCTGGGAAAACGCTCCTTGAAGGACTGGATCACACCTGTTGGTGATGCCTCATACTCCACTAATTCCACTGTATCTCCTGGAGCCAAAAAAAGTGTAATTATTTCACATGATTCTTCACATGTTTGTGTGGAAGCCTGTACAACAATATTTAAGATCAAAAGGAGCAGACATCAAAGAGATGGAAAATGCGGATCAAAAGCAAATAAAAACAAGGTTGTGGGTGGTGCTGAAAACAACAATCACCACATCTTGAACAGTGGGTTAAATACTACACTTGTTCACATATATACAGACACTCAGCTATACAGTTATTGCCATTCACATAAATGCATTTCTAAGCCTTGACAAATTTAAGCAAAATAATACACATAAATTCAGTATCTCTCTTTTGTTTTTTCTTTCTCTGGGAAAGGAAAAGTTCCAGGGTCAGTAATGCTTTTAAAATGCATAAAAAAGTATTACATACATTCAATCATAAGCGCACAGAATGCCCTTAATTTATTTCTCAATTCATAGCAGATATCTGACCTTACACCAGTATTTTTAGTTCAATAAAAACAGCTTGTTTTATTCTAAAATGAAATCCATACTAGCTCTGAGCATTTCCTGGTACAGCTAATCCTAGCCATACCCTGCAGTTAAACGCTCCATAAAAAAATGTAATTTCATCCAGGCACTCTCTCAAACTTTTAAAATCAAACATTTGGCTCTCACTCAAAACTGGCCTTTCTTCCCCACCCCAATCCCTTAACTGATGAGTCATCCAAAAATCGGGAGCAAAGAAAACTGTTGGTCAGTCTACTTTGGTAGGAATCCCCTGTTCCCCATAATTTGGAATTAAAAAGAGGCACTATCTTAACTCAACATAACAAAAGACTAATTATTAGGTAGTTGTTACCAAAACATAATTTTACATTATACAAAACATTTTAAAAACAAAACACACTGACCTAACCAACTTCTAGACCTCCTTCTTAAGTTATACACATAATGAATCTAATTCAAAGAACAGACTTGACCTCACCGGATGACCATTTCTGAGAATTAGAATGAAGTGAAAAGAGAATGGTGTTTATGACTGGGAGGGATAATAAGGTTTAGAACTTATGGTTTTAATACTGGATATCCAAAGTTTAAGAGCTATATATAAACACTGGAATAAGAAAAGAGATTGGAAAGGGAGCAAAATCTTGTACCTCTCCTGAATTTTTACTCTTTTTTACAACTTCAATCAGTAATTGCAATTGTCTTCAGTTAACTCCCTATTAAACATCCACAAAAAGGAGAAAATCCTTCAAAAGGAGGCAGACATCCCACTCTGCTAACAGAGACTTCGTATACTATCATACACTTGTGGTCTTCAATATGTTCTGAATCACAAGGCTGGCTGGAGTTCAGTGCGGGTCATTTTAGATTTTAATTTACATCTGCACAGCAGACTGTTTACATGCAAATGGCCTAACTGGATGAATAATGGAAAATAATACACCGTTATCTACCAGTATGTTACACCCATCATCAGAATTGCCTCAGCCTGCAGGCCCAAATCCAATAAACTTCTGGTTAGGCTTACAAGTGATATTTTACCTTGCATTTTTCGTGTAATTTTAAAGAGCTGTTTGCCTATGATCTCACCCTTTATCTTTGTATTGCACTGCACGAACATCTTCCTTGATTGCTTCCTGGCTATCACAATATCTCGCAGAGATTGAAATTTGGGTTCTTGGTCATCGCTGACCTTGGAGTAGTAGTCATACATTGCTTTTGCACTCTCATAGTCTGCAGTAGATTTGTAAATCTGGAAAACAATATGACTCATGCTCAACAAAGATCATACGTGTTTACTGGCAGTTGTAAACACTATCAGACCTATTTATCAAATAGTAATGTTTTTACTTCAAAAATAGTATTTACACGTGGGAACAATTGTATTTCTTCTCTTACTAAAGAATATGCTCATATATACATAAAAATAACTGGTCTGGGCCACATTTTAATTATTCATTAAATAAGCTGTGGAATGGAATAACTCAATGGATCCACAGGCAACTTGGATGTGTATAAAAAGGTAACAATATCAACCAAATTCAACTCTCATGGCTGAGGGAGTCGAAAAGTTTTCAGGTGGAAACACACGGATATCTGCTACCTCTTTACACACTATACAGAGTGGAATCAAGTTGAATTGTACTCTTCTAATTCATTTTAAATCTACAAGAGCATATCAATAGCAAGAAGTCCTAGAGTTATAGATTTAAATCATTAGCTGTGGCACTTTTTTACCTGAAGTTTCTGCAAGAAGTCCCCAATAGCTTTTTTCCCCACGGTGTGTATTTTAGTTCTGTCTAAATGTATTACAACATCTGGCTCCCCATCTGCTCCTGTGGTTTGTTGTACGGTCACCAGGTTGTTTCCAGCCTCCAGCAGCACGCGCAGGATCACAAAACGAGCATTCATGTGCGCCTTGGAGAACATAAAAAGTGCCATTAGTATTTCATAACAGTTCAGCTGCAAATAACATGGCAAATAACAGATCTGCCCATTTGAAGTACTATTGTGTTAAAAATGCCGTTTTACTTCCTCCATTGTTACCCTATATTTTGTCAACAACTGACTCCATCTGTTATCATAAAGTGCATGTTAATTTTCACAAGACACAGTTTTACCTGTTTCCATGCCTGAGTCTGTGGACTGTAGAATTCCAGTCCCAGAAAGCCTGCCCTCACCATGTTCAGCCAGTTAATATAGACCAGGTCATCAGCTTCTTGACCAGAATGACCAAAAATACTGGAATAAGAGGACAGACTGTGACTTACATGACCAAAATTTAACAAAACGTAAAATGCAGCCACAAGGTTTGATAATAAAAGATATTTTTTTTGTAAATATCAAGGAAATTCAGACAATTTTTCTGCCTACCTTAAGACTGTCTCTGACAAACAGAGATAAAGACCCACACACTCAGCACGGCATTCTTCATATGATGAACTAATCACAGGAAATTTAGAGTCCCAGGTTTCCTTGCCTTCATACCACTTCTCAATCTTGAGCATAACAGTAAATTATAGAAATGTTACCGCAAAACAGCATTAGATTATTTCATTTTTCCCATCAAAACTTTTCCACAACGTCAACCATTTAATAATTTTTTGTATTTCTTATAAATAAAATAAATTTTTGCCTTCTAATATTTAATGCTGCAGGAAAATAATGCAATGTGCAAATAAAACATTTCATGCAGTTACTGACCTTTGATCCAGTAAGTGGGTTAATTACTTTATGTACATCAAAATTAAACTTTCCATCAGCTTCCTGAAATTAAATCATAAACTCTTTAAATTATATCACAGGCAATGTAGATTTACCTTAATAACACTGCATGAAAGGGTGCCAAAGAGATATTTCAAATATTTACAGCATTCCAAAATGTCCAGTTACTTTTTGCAAATGCTGTCTGATGACATTACAGCAAAGTGGCACAAGTGATTCCTGAACACAGTGCTTACAACTTACTGGGTTTAATACAAAAAAATTCTTAAATTAACATATAATTTTGCTCAAATCCCTTTTTCACTTCACACAAGCATGCTTATCATGTTTGAAAGCCATAATCATGTTCATGGTTCCATCCCAGCAATAATATATGAATGGAAAAGAAAAAACATAAGAAATACCTTGATGAACAACTTCCCACTGCCATGTCCCAACAACTCATGGAGACCAACTTGAACCTCAAATGATGGAACCTTGTACTTGACATACAATTCCTAAATAATCAACATTTCAATTTAAAATATACATCAAAAAAGAACTAAACAGAGAACAGTTTTTTTTTTTTTTTTGGAAAGGAAGTGATATTTTTTCTATTAAAAAAGAAAAAAAAACCAAAACAAGTCAGACTCACTGTCCAAAACTTTTATTTAAAATAACATTTTTATCCTGTCAATACATCTGAGTTATACCATCATGTTTAAATACAAAAAAAAAAATACAAAAAAACCAACAGCTGTTTTATCACCATATTAAAAATAAACAGGCAAAGGGTAATCATTTTTTTTTCCATTTTTTAAAAAAAGAAAAGGCAGAATTCCATAATTGACTAGATAATGAGTCTAGGTTCCAGATGTGCCAGACATACCACATCCTGCTCTTCAAGGAATGTGACTTTTTGATCCTTGTATCCTGACACTATCACATTGCCTAGGGAAACATTTTTGAATCCTTCAGACTGTCTTATGTCATCATCTATAAACAAAAGAAAAAAAGCTTTTAAGTTTTCTTTTTCAAACAAAATAGCAACAAATGCAGCTAAAAGTGAGATAATGGTAACAAGAAAATCACTCGGAGAGGACAGATCAAGACAGCTCAATTCTCATTGTTAATTAATTCATTTTAATTGTACCATTGAAATGGATGGCTACCAAAATCTAACTAATTTTAAGTTAGTCAATTTCTGACCTACCCTGAAAATTTTCTGACAATTTCCCCATTACTTTTTCAGTTACCAATTAACAAACAATGAAAAGCAAAAAAAAAAAAAAGCAAACTTGGAATTTTCTTTTTTCTTTAAAGTAACCTGAGCAAAGTATTCCAAGTCACTTGATGAAAAAAAAAAACATTCTAACATCATGTTTCTGAATGAAAAGATTGTGCCAGACATACATATATCTCTCTGTCATATTCATTCAAAGTTAATCTCACACTTGTTAGCACCTATAAACAACAACTAAAACCACCAATTTGCTCTATTCTATTCTAAAAGGTGCTTACAGTTTGGAATGTTGATCCCAGCTGGTATTCCACTGCCTCCGAATGCCAACACATCCAAGGAAGTGAAATCAGGACGTAGAAAGGTATCCTTCTCAAACTCAGCTGGCCAAGGCATCAGTGGTAAAATATCTTCTGCCTTGTCAACCAACCTGGCAAACTTGGCACTCATCTCCTTGTTCACCATAGCAGCAAAGCCTGCAACGATGTGGCTCTGATATATTTGTTGGGTCATTCTGGATAATTTTCAGCCAAATAATTACTTCTTGCACACACACACACATATACACAAAATAAATAAATAAATAAATAAATAAATAAATAAATAAATAAATAAATATGTTACTTTCCTTGGACACAGTAAAATATGTTTTGCATTTGGTGAAGACACTCTGTGCTGACATGATCTCAAAATAATAACTTTTCCTTCCTTACTCTTTAAAGTATGGTTTTGAGACCACTGGCAATGAATGAAATCCTACCTTCAAACTCTCCTCTTACACCAAAGGGATCTCGGTATGACTCAATAAAACCAATGTAACTGCAAGGTAAATTAGTGATAACTGTGACAACATTCATGTTCCATACAGGAAAACACCTTTGACAACTTCACATATACTGCAATGACTTCAAATGGGCTCATAATGAACTTTTCATCCAAGAATTAAAAATAACAGATAAAGTTGTGGTATTGAAAACTACTCACAGCTTTTTGGCAGCATGTTTTAAACTGTTTTTTTACTGTATTCTACAATAACTTGCATCAAATTTTATAAGTTATGGGCCCACAGACCCCTAATGTATGAGAAAAGCTGCAAAGATAAGATAATTGTTCAATAAGAAACTAGATAATAATTCACTGACGTTTCCACAATTGGTCCTTTGTCCTTAATCCAGTGTCTGGAGCCATCTTTGTGAGAACAGATGGAGCCACAGGTAAAACTGTGTGCATAACACTTCATCATGTTTCTCTCCTCCGAGTTGGCTGCATACTCCTGAAGGATAGGGGCAAACATTCAACTGCCAAAAAAACTGAGTTTCACAGGCATAGATGTTAACTTTTGCCTCACTAAAAATGCACTTGAAGTAACTTTTTCATATTTGATTTGCACATATTTAGACATTTACCAGATGAATATTGTAACAAGTGCTAATAAATACAAATACCATACCGCTGCTTTTTCTACGTTCTGTACCACCAAATTCATCAGCTCGGCATAGTCTCCTCTTGTGACAGTGAAAGTAATAGGGGTACTGCTGCCTTCTGGTGTAAATTCATGTTTACCTAATACTTTTTCAACGTCTTCACAAGCTGGAGTTTTTTCCCCTAAAGATATAAATAGAAATATTCCATAATAAAAATAACAACATTTGCTATCTATAAGATTCAATGTGATTAATCTGACTTAACCTAAGACCACCAGAAAGCAAGTTTTAGAGAATGTGTCAATAAATTGACTGTAAAAATGTTGAAATATCACTTTCTACTCTGGATAATCTCCTATACAAACCATCTTTCAGTGAAGAAGCCAGTCTGATCTCATACTCTTTGTCGGAGGTTTTGAACAGGCGGGTATTGTATGCACTAAGTTCCTATAACAAAAATAATATACAGTGAACCAGTATTCTTTTATTTAAAAACATTTCAACACTGCACTGTTTATTGTTTCCCATAACAATTCTGTAAATATACTCAAATGCTCAGCCACCAATTAATTTATTAAATGCATGTCTATATCTTGCCTCATCGTCAACTGTATTGCAACTGAGAAGAAGCATAACTAATTTCTAAATTAACATATCTGATAATAATAATAATAATAATAATAATAATAATAATAATAATGTGAGATATTAAAATACTACCTAATAACATTTAAAAACAGACAAAGATCTTACCTTGCTGTCTAAAAACTTCTGTGCTACTTCAGCATCCTTCAAATCACAGTTTCCAGAGAAGTAGGTGCTTATGCCCTGAAAAATATTCTTGTTATACTATGTTTATGCTACAATTAATTAATTGAGACACTATCAAAACTACAAAGTATTTTAAGGTTCATGGTTCAGCAATCTTCTACACACTGGTTTTATTATATAGTTTTACATGTGTAGCCATTTTAAGGACAGTCGCAACCAAATACAATGTTTCCAATATATTTCAAATATATTGTGTGATATGAAAACCAAAACACTCCAAAACAATACCGTATTTATTTCATGAGATACAGAGCAAACTAACACACAGAAATACCTCTGTAACTAAAATAAAAACCCCAAAAATGAGTATGTGCTACCTGTTGTCCTAGTCCCAGTTGCTTGTTCCTTTCTGTGAGTGAATACATGGCATCACCTACACGGTTCCACAACTGTTCAATAGCCTTGGCATCTTGCTCATAGGCTGCGCTGGCAAACACCAGAGATTTGAACTTTTCCTTAAAAATTCAGAGAACAATCTCCATGTATTATTTCAAAAATGAAAAAATATATATATATATATCACAGGCTCATCCAGGGTATTAAGATAAAACAGGCTTTCTGTAAACAAGAAATAAAAGCTTTAAAAATAAGAGAAAATGGGGATTTTATTACAAACAAATATATTATGGTAATATAGGTCTCCCAAATACCCTTAAGGCCATCCAGAAAAGTTTAACATAAAAAATTATTAAACGTAGCATATAAAAACAATGTATTTTAGTTTGCTAAAAGCTTGTAACTTCAATAGGTATGCCACACTGATTACACCCAAGTATCTAGAAGCTATAACCTGCAGCAGCTGCAGAACATTTCCCCTCACATTATCTATTATTTCTTTCCATAAACAACCCAGAATATCTGTTACAAGATTGGGTGTTCACAGCAGATATAAGATCACAGTAAAGTTTTCTGGCTTGACATTTTATTCACTGTTAAAATACAGTGAAATATTCTGGTTCACAGGAGGCAATGACTCCATATGTATAATATTAGCTTTACCAAGGTATATGTATCACTGAATAGCAAATGAAAGGTGCCTCATAATATCTAGCTTACTTTTACTCACTTTAGGTACAGTGGGAATAAATTTAGAGTCTCCAAAAGATTTATAGTTTCCCATATTGGAATAGACGCCGGCAGCATAAATGAGAAGACCCTGAAATTGTTTTAACTTGATAAGTACAAAAATCCTAAACATATATAACCATCTTGTCCAACAGTTCTAAAACAAAACCCTAAAAACACTGAGATGCTGATATGCAATTAATAAATCTGAACATCTATTTAAAAATTTAAAATCTATTCAAAACACAAAGGAGAAAACAAAAACAGCATTAATGAATTTTACTGTGGGAGCTTTGATGCAAATTCAAAATACAAGATGAAAAGACATTGCTTGTTGATACTTGTAGTAAGTGTTCTGATGAGCTATATACCTCATATTCAGCCTCAGTTAGGCCAGTCTTTAAGGCCAGTTCTTTCAAGTCAGAGAGAGACTGAGCACGGAAAAGTTTTTGGAAAAGTAAATATATTCCCGGGCTTTCAGGAGATGTCTGAAAGAGCACAAAGAACATGATTTTAGCAAAAAAAAAATGTTTTATACAAAGTTATTTTACAGAGTTATTTAACATCTAACTTGATTTTGTTTCATTGATATGTGATGTTTAACATGAAAAGAAAAAAAAAAACAAATTGTAAAACTGTGTAATTTTATACTCCTACATGAATTCAAAATAATCATAATTGTTAATTAAATTTAGTTTTCTAAAATGTTGTGGTTTTAATAAATACCTGCAGCAGCACTATCAATCCTCCATTAAATGCTGCCTGTGCAATGTAGTGGGCATACATTCGCTCCTTGGGCGTGAGACCTTCAAATGCAGTCTTACACTCAAGCAAGCAGACACCCGTGTCATTAGGTAAAATGTACTCGGAGAGGTTGGTTTTCGGAGCTGCCATTGTTGGTGTGCTGAAAATAAAACAATGTAATTTTTAAAGAAGCAAATATTGTGTGCAATTTAAGCTTGGATGTTGCAAGTGCTGTCCATGATCTATACACACACACACACACACACACACACACACACACACACACACACACACACACAATTTGAGTTGTATGTTTTTCTATTGTGATAGATGGACTGCTTTCCAAGTGCAGGTAACACAAGTAATGCTTGAAAAAGTGCCTGAAAAACCTAAATCCAGTTTGCTTTGATTTCCAAAGGAGGTAAGAAAAATGCGCTAATTATCTTTACACTCACTCGACAACTAAATTCCTAGTATATTTCCTGTTATTTACAAGTCGATAACACCGTGCACTTTTCTGTTAAACGCCGCTAGATTATCAATATCTCCAGGGAAACGTAAATTGCTGCATACAGTATCACAGTCACATCAGCGGAAGTATCGGTACACGACTATAACGCAGCTACTATTTTTAATTGATACGACATTGTTAAAAACAAATCTGTGTCCTCATAATTTTAGAGAATTTTTATCATTTGGATTAAAAGAATTAAATTTTAGTGCAGGATATTTCGATATTCGGACACAAGAAACCTATGTTGGTGTAAGGTGCCCGCACCAACCGCGCGATAATCAAATGAACTTCCGGTCTCAGAAGCGGAAAGGTATTGGAAAATGAGCTCGGGGCTTCTCGGAAAACGTAAGAAGCAAACTAACCCATGTCCCAATCCATTATTTGTCCAGTGGTTAACTGAGTGGCGAGACGAAGCGGCTGAAAAAGGATGGAAAAGCCAGTATACATATGGAAAGGTAGACGGTCAAATATGTTTGTGAAAAACTCAAGTTCTTGTTCTAATACATGGCATATTATTATTGCCAACATTTGCTAACTTTTTAGAGAAAATTAAAGCTTTCCCTTTAAAAAAATACTTTCAACCTTTCCTAGATTGTTAAAACAGTGTACATGCCGTAGCACCAGCTGTTCTTAGTGAGTCATGCTTCAACACAGATTAAGTTCCCAAAGCAGTAGTTCACTGTTGTGATATTAGTAACCTGAAAACAATAATGGATAGAAATCTGATACGCTGGGGACACTTTTTATGGCAGCTTCATTAAACAAACAAATATTATCACCTATGCTCCTGATCCTATTCACTGATTCAGGGAACGCTGTTACATGCCTCAGGGGCGGATTTAGGCCGTCTTCTGGGTCTTCCGGAAGACGGTCAGATTTTCAAGTTTACATTGACGGGTATCTGATGTTTTCTGTCGGAAGACAGTCAAAAAAGAGGATGGATCAACAAAGATAATTTGGAAGACCGTCAGAAAATATCTCTGGATCCGCCCCTATGCCTGGTTATGTATAATAAACTGATTTATTTTTCAGGCTCTGAAGACGCTTAAGAAATACCCCCTAGGGGTCTCTTCAGGAAAAGACTGCAAGTTTTTGGAAAACTTTGGTAAATGGCTACTTGGCGATTTTTTTCCATTTTATTCAAAACAAGAATAAACCTCTTTATAAAGAATTTACAATTAGACTGTCAATGATTTTAATGTTTATACATTTGTACAGGGGCACCAGATGGAAGCCGTCTTCTGGGTCTTCCGGAAGATTAAATTTTCAGAATTTATCAAGTTTATATTGACCAGTATTTATTCTTTTCTGTTGGGAGACGGGCAAAAAGGGAAGATGGATCAATAAAGATGATTTGGAAGACTGTCAGAAAATATCTCTTGATCCGCCCCTGGCTGTATTTGGTATATTATTTAGCTTCAAAATTGAATTTTTGTTTTTTAGGTGACAAAATATGCAAGATGTTAGATGACAAATTATCAAAGCACATTGCTCTGTATGGTATGTATAAAAACATTCCTTATTATATATTTAATATATTCAATACTTATTATGCATTGGCTCATACACTGTTTGAGACAGAATGTCTGCATAAAATTCATTTTGCTGCACAGCATTTTCTTGGATTAAAGGAACCATTAAGTTCAATGAAGTTAAATATAATAATTATAATTTAATTTATAATAAGGGGGCGTAGATTCCCATTTAAATGCCTATAAACCACTTCTACTAGTTTCTTTTATGACTCATAGTTGGCATGCCAGTAGATAAACGGAATTAATAGCTCAGTCAGCAAAAAAAAAAAAAAAAAAAAAAAAAAAGCTTTAAACTCATCTCGTATTGATGTATGGCACATTACCGCTGCACTCCCCATAGCATAAATGTTCAAATGAGAGCTGGCTGAATTGACCGTTACATGAGAGTTACATAGGACAGAAAAAAAGCAGGAAATTTCTTTTTATATGTCGCATTTAAGGAATTATAAGACGATACTCTGATAATTCCATATAATTAAGTTATGCTATTTGAAAATATATGATAGCATTTGGTCAGGTTTAGTGGCAAAGATTAGGCATTACATGTAACTTTAAATGTATTACATTTAATTTCAAGAGCATGAACTTGGTGCAGTTAAGAACATATTTTCACAGGTACTACAGCTGCAGTGCCAACAGGAGAGAGCTCCTCTCAGCCTTTGCCAACAGGTCCATGTGCCGATAAGAAAGCCAGGTCAAGGTCACCTGAAGTGGAAGTGAATGAAGGCTTGTCATATGAACAACCAGCAGACATACCTGCACATGAAGGTCTAAAGGTAAAAAAAAAAAAAAAAACATTTGTTATTTTTTTTCTTGTAATATCAGCAAAGACACCTGTCATCACATTTTTTTAGTTTAGAAAATTATAGGGATAATAACTCTTTGTTTTGGCCAAAAAATGAATTTTCCTGAATGGTTAATGAATCCATTTTTAGATTCAAAGTTAGTCCCTGTATTTTTTCTAAAAAGTTTGGTTTTTTGTTTAAATCTCTTAAGAGATTATAACAGAGTATAGCCGTCAGTGGAGGTCACGTGGTCTGAAGACCAGCTCAGATATCAGAATAATAGCTATAACTGCCATTTTTGTGGCAAAACAGAATATATTATATTTCTGTGAGTTATTCACAATGCTTTTATTGTGAAATATAAATCTCTTACGAAGAGTTATTATCCCTTTAAGTTTCTAGGTGATTCATGGGACATTTTTGGAAATTACTTTATTGTCTGAAAAAAATGCATGAATAAAGATTAGTTGCCCTAAGTATGACACAATTACCCTTTACATATGTTTTTTACAGAAGAGAAGGCAGCTATCAGAAGTAAGAGGACAGAGGGAGTACATACCACAGTTCAGGTCTGGTGCCTATGCCCTTCTTGTAACATTATACAGGAATATGCAGGTATTGATGATTGAAAATAGGTTATTATAATCTACATGGAGATGCTTGAATTATTTAGTAAAAAACTTTATGGAAAGGGAATTTTGTTTTACTTCAAATGTGGTGATAGTCTATGTTGATTTAAAAAAAGGGAGGGTTCTTTTCTAATTAAATCAGAACAATCAAATTATTTAAATAGAAGTTAATTTTGGGCTATTTTATTAATTTTTACCCTTGTAAAGGGCTGGGGATGGACTATGTAAGGCCCATATTTGTAAATTGCTGCATTATTTTCTTAGTCTTCATGTTTAAACTGATGTAGGCTGTCTGTTCATATGTCAGCTTCAGCTGGGTTGTTATGTGTGAATATCAGTTGTTTTTTCATAAGTGCAGTATTGAGGCAGTTCAACATTTTTTTAGCATCTCCTTCACTTTTAATCCCAACTATGTCATTTTGTTTGAGAAGATTGCTAGATATATTTTAAAACTGATAAAAGTGTTGTTTCTAGGGTAATATATTTTTGATTATTTTGTAGCAAGTTAACAGTAGAGGCTACATGACTAAGTTGGAACTAATCAGAGAAGCACAGCCTTTAGCAGACAAATCCTTCACAATTGTAAGATTATAATTACTATTTTATCAATAAAATATATAAATAGATAGATAAATAAGTTAATTTTTCAATTAGACTTGCTCCATGTCATTTTCATATGAACTCTGATTACGTAATGTTCCTAGATTGTGTAATGTTATTGGACATTACTTCAACCTTGCACAGCCTATAAATTAAATCAGCATAAAAGTAACCTCTGACACTCTGTATATGCAGATACGGCAGAATTTTATTAAATGTTTACCCTCTGCACGCCATCGTTCTGTAGTCCAAGGTTGTGGTGTAGTTGTTTTTATATCTTCACATCTTTATCCATTATTTGTAATAACTGAAACTATTAACAAATATATGACAGTTGTTTTTTATTTTCTATTATGATAATTTTTTTCAGTAAAGAGTTACATAATTTAGGTTATAGATATGTACAGTGAATGAATATTTTTGCAGCCAGATCCTGGTGGTAGGTATACTTCATGGTCAAGTATGGGAACCCTAATCAACAAGCTTTTAGTCGTGAAAGAGAGCAGTCCTGCCAAGTAAGCCACATGCACAATATCTAGCTACCATGTCTTCTCTTTGGTGAAAATACATTTAAGATCTTGCACACTTCAGGCATATTCAGAACCAATTGATCTAACTAGTCTGCGGATCAAATATGGAGCCACTCACTTTAAAGCTTGACGAGATTTTATTGCTCTGCCCCTGCTGAGACGGCGCACTAGTTAGTTCACAGTTCAACTGGTTCTGAAAGTGCCCTTAGTATCGTTTTCTGCATTTTGATTTTAGACTTGATTATGGAGGATTCAATTTTTTTAGAAAGGTTCAAGAACACAGATGTTTGTATAAATGAATTAATAAATCAAGTACGTGTAACAGATATTTTTTACTGGTTGTTTCATGTGGAAGAATCACTCTGTACATATAACTGTGTGAGTGGAATGTTCAAAACAAATAGTTTTGACTTAAAATGCCTGACTTCTCTAGCCTTTCTTTCTTTCATGCAGGTACAGACTGACAGAAGCTGGGTGTGAACTTGCACATAGATTATTACATGTGGAGCCCACATTAGATTCTGGGGCACAGGACAACACCTCAGCATCATCTGACAAGATCCACAGTGAGACAGGTCAGAGTGCAGGAAATACTACGGGTAAGTATGTGTCACTGTCAGAGGGAAACAATGTCATATGAAGTTGATTAATTGGGTGATGTATCACAGGATGTGAGTATCATTTATTTTTAGAAAATATATCTTAAGCTGCTATGCCTGTGAAACCAGTAGATTTTTCATAATGTGTGAATTAGGTGATCTGACATTGCTGTTTGATTTTTCAAAAGAACTTTTGCTTTGATTTAATGTTTTTTACTGAAATGGAACTGTTACCTGATGGTTTAGAAAAAAATTGACAAAATGAAGGTCTTGATATTGCTGATGTAAATGCAGTAGGGGGATATGTCCAGTCTAGTTGAAATTGTTATTTAGACCATTAAATCCTGATAATAGAAAACTGGTGGTTGGAATGGCCAGCATGATGAAAGGTTTCTGGCACAGACTGATTTAATGTTTCTTCTTTGCCTAATTTTTCCTTTTGAAGCTGTCTTAAAAATATTATTTTCAGAGAAATTTTCTCTGTTTTTTCCTGTTGCATCAAAATGCAAGGAATTCTTTTTTCACAATATTAAACTTTATACCACATATTATCAAGGCTCCCCTATTCAGAATGCTGCATCAGAGAAGATCTTGCCAGTAACAGAGGACTCTTATGAAGGAGATTCCAATATTAGGTATTTTTCACAGAATATGAAGATACTTGTTGTCTGCATTTCTATGGACTGATCACCGAGGTCATGTCTTCACTCTGTTATTGTGTACAATGAGGCTTGGAGATTTTTCTTACTTTGGTATGAAATCAGATATTTATTTCTCTCAACATTTTTTATGGACAGACACTATGGGGTGACCTAAACACAAAGTCTGCTTTGTTACATGTATATGAATTTTTAAATTATTGAAAATAATTCAGGGGCACTGAGAACTTTTTGGTGTAGTATATTTGTAGTGTACATGTAAATCCAAGATGGTGGAGTGAGTTGAGTAGGAGGTCAACTCAATAAAAGAAATGACTTCACATGACTTCCCCTTGACCAATCAGTAAGCATCAAAATTTCTGATCATGTAACATTGTGTAATGAAATATATCTATAGCTGTATATTTTTGGCTATTTCATTTAAGTAATGCACAAATAATGATTAATACGTGCTGTTTATTGTGCTTGCTGTTTCAAATATTTTAAAAGGTTTTTTTTTTTCTTTTTTTAGAGCCCCACAATTCCAGTTTTGGTATGTGACCCAGGAAAATGAACTAGTGAAGTACAAAGATCAAGCAGCTGTTTTGATAGATGGTAATTTGATGATTCTTCCTGTAGCTTGAAGTTAAATTGCAGATTAATGGTTTTCTTTATCAGTTACTTTAAACAGCTCTGTATATTTAAACATTTACAATTTTGTTAATAAGTCATTTTAGTGATAGATCATGGGACATAACATAAAACCCAGCTTGTAGAACTTTTATGGGTTTTCTTTATTTACAGATTCCATTGGTATAGGGTTCCTGGTAAAAGCCAAGTATTCTTCACTTCTTGCCTCAGGGTTAAGGTATCAACTGGATGACTCCAGGTATACTTACTAATGTATCCCTTTTTAACCAAAAACTATGCCATAACTGGTAATTCTTCATTTTCAAATCCTGCCTTTATAAAAACATATATAGTTTATCATTGAAAAGTTATTGACCTATTTACAAGTTTGTTGCCTTTGTTTTAACTTGTAAAGGAAGTAAGAGGATTTTAAAAAAATTCCCATCTGGCTCTTTATACACCATCTTATTAACCATTGTGTTTTCACATCTTAAACTTAAGGGTTTTATTATTTTCATCGCTTTTTTATCACTTTTAACAGCTCTATCATTTAATTAAATTATTTAAATTTCTCATATATATTTTGTACATATTTATATAGTAGCTGAATAAATATTTTAGGAAAAGATGGAAAAAAATATTCACTTTGCCTTTCTTTGTTCCAGGTCATCCGAGTTTGGGGAGAGATATGCCTATATCCACAATGATGATGCTTCTGACTTGTGCTCTCCACCTCCCAGTACTATTAACTTGAAATCACTGACCCAGCAGAAAGGGTTTTATGAGAAATCTCAAAGTAAACAATTATCACAAACAGTTCAAGGACCAGAAGTCAAAATCAAAAACACGGAAGATATTCCAGTTGTGTCACAGGTGTTTGTTGCCAGTTTCCCAGCAACTGCATCAAGATCTACAAAAGATATTGAAAGGACAGCAGTGACTTTCAGCAGGAGTACAAATAATTTTGAATCTCAAATCAGTGGTGCTAAAATTGAAAAGTATGTTCTTCCGACTTTAAGAGAAACTACCAGTTCACTGTCTCAGGATTCTACTACATCAGGGGAGTCCATGAAAAGCCTCCCAGTAGCACAATTTACCATGGATGCTGGAACATTTGACATTGTGCTTTGTGTCGACAATCAAGAACATTACGGGTAAAGATGATTCAAGTTTCTCATACATCAGATATAATGTACAGCTCTGATAATTCTATCTATTTTACAAAGAAAAATAACATTTGCTGTCAGAGAGAGAGGGATTACCACATTTTATCTGATGGTACAAATAAAGTTCATTTCAGATCAAAGCACTCTTGTGTTGACATAAATTTTGTTAGAACTTAGAAAAATACTGCTTTTAGATAAATTTTTCACTTGTAGGAGTGGCAAAAAAGGTGATCTGTTGCCTGAACTGCTGAAGAATGGGGTGGATTGCAATGTACGCAAGTTACAAGTGGGAGACTTCCTGTGGATTGCAAAGGAAAAAGTGAAACATACCCCTGGTGAGAAAAAAAAAAAGATATTTCTGTTTTGATGCTATGGCAGTATGTCAATCTTTTTTTTTTTTATATAATCTTGTCCTTGGTTTTATAGTAGAAGTCTAGGGATGGACAGTCAGTTTTGAAATGTAAATTCCTTCTATAATACTCTTCCTATTTCAGGACTGCTCCAGATGCCAAAAACCAGAGAATTAGTTCTCGACTACATTATAGAGAGAAAAAGGATGGATGACCTGGCTGGCAGTATTATTGATGGCAGATTTAAAGAACAAAAGGTATTTGTGTTTATCCATATCTATATATCATATACTGATCACAAATCAGAGAAGATAACAGCATGATAGTCTCTTTAAGTTGTCAATTTGTATCTGGTTTGACTTTATTTTGGATGTAGGAATGAACTGTTTGCATTAAGAAATAGTGTTGAATTTGTAAAGATTGTTGGTTTTTTTTTTCAGTTCCGCCTCAAAAATTGTGGCCTTAGGAAACCCATTTACTTGGTGGAGGATTATGGATCTACTCAGCATTTCAGTGTAAAGGAAGATACGTTAAACCAAGCAATAGTCAATACACAGGTAGAAATCATTATCAGTTGGTTATAATTCTATTTCGTATAAAAATATCGGTCAGTCTTAAATGAGATATGCTTGCGCATGCGTACTCAGTTAGCTCGTGACATGCGGCTGGGTAGTCAGCCTGAAAATAGATGCGANAAATTATTTAACATCACTTCACACCTTTTATTGTGGAATGGAAACTCTGTATAGCAAGACAAACATTATTCCTTTTTATCCATTGATGAAATTCAGTGAAACTTTTGTGCTTTAAAATCTTCCTTCTTAAAGTTCCTTCTTAAAGTTTTTCTTGACATCACATTTATATGTCTAGCTTTATTGATTGTGTCATTGAATTGCCTCTGAATCGGATTTTGATGTCAACACAGGCATGTTGAAGCTTCAATTTTTTTTTTTTTGTCAAAAAATTAACCACTCAGGGTTACATTGATGAGAAATGGTGAAGAGTTTATATTGGCTTATTAACCTAGAATAAAAAAATAGCTTATGGAGGGAATAATGTAAATTCTGCAGTATGGATGAGAATCGCAAAACTCCTATTGGTTTATGGGAGAAGAATTGAAAATTCAGTAAATACCTTTATTAGCTTTGTAGTTATATCTTAGTCACAGTTCATTTTTTCAATGGCTTTAAATTATAAGCAAAAAACTCACAAGTCAATAAATTGATGGCTGATACACAGTGAAAAACACTGGAAAACTTCAGGATTTTAGATGTGAACAAAATGAACAGAAACATAAGATGGACATTTACACAGTTATTCTAAGGCAATGGGAGGGAGCTGAGATAACCCACTAACCAAGGGAACACATCCAGAGTACTACCACTTGACATACAAGTACTGCGATCAAGATGGTATGTCAGCCATCAAAATATTTTTAACTCATATTTAAAGGCTATTGAAAAAATGAAAAATGACTATGACCAAAAAATTGTCTTTAAGGAGTATTTTAATCTTGCCAGCTATTTGGTTCTTTACCTTCAATTTCATTAACAGGTTATAGATGGTTTCTATGTGAAGAGGACTAAGGACTTGAAGGAATCAGTAGCGTACCTAACTATCATGACAAGATATTTACAGAGCATTTACAAGGTATGGAGTATATGTCAAATGCTGGTCAGTATTTTTAATTTTAGGGCTTATGGTGAATACTCTAACATTCAGAATTTCGTCTAAGAACATGAGGGTTTTTTTTAGATGCTTATTTTGTATCTGGAGGATGGGAGCTGTGGGGTAACACTCAGTGACATAAGTGAATAGTAAGACTTAAGTTAAAGTTTCTTGATTTTTTAAAAAATTTTACCTCCTGTCCATGTAAAAGTACTATATTTAGAGATCTTTGCATAAATATGCTGCAGTGGTTATGAAAAATTAATCCTTGTCTTTCACATTTCCAGAATAAATGTCTACATGCCTGCAGTAAGAATGAGCTGGATGAGAATGGTGGTGAAAGTGTAATAGACAGTTCTGTACAGATGCTCATGACATATGAGGAGTTCAGCCAGTATTCTATTAAATCAAAGGTGTTGTATGTCTTCAAACAACTTTATACAAATCAGTTCAATACACATCAAATTATAGTTTTGGGGATCAGCTTTTTTTTTAAAAAGGGCAGTGTCTTTTTTTTTCATCTTGATTTCTCACCATTTCTGTGCTACAAGTGGTATTAATCCAACAAACTCTGGTTGGCTAGAATCAGAGGGACGACTGCTGCTCACGACGTCTTGCAGTCCCCTTCTTTAATTTGAGTGGAAGAGGTTCGTAAGGAGGGCTCGTCTTTGTAGCATTTTTCTTTTTTATTTACCACTCTCATCACAGGCCAATTTCACTTTAGATCATGTCCTCTGTATATATCAACACATTTTTGGTAGGCTTCATTTCTGCACATTTTGGTAAGACCCGCTTAAAGTTTTCTTGTAAATATCGTAGAATGGCTGATTTTGTTGCATGTGTTTAGTTGAGGAGGTGACTCTTTGAATTTTTCAGTTGGTATTTAATGAGATCCTGTCAATGCATGATTATCAACATACAAATGTTTGACTTAATAGGTATATATATATATTTTTCAATGCTGAAGGCTTTGACAGTGAAAGAGGTGTTTGGCAAGATGCTAATGCAGCTCCATGGTATGTCTGGAGAGAAAGCACTTTCCATTACAGATCATTTTCCAACATTGTCACAGTAAGTTGTTATGTAAACGGGCCCATTTTGCTTTTATCCTCTCTCTCCCTGTCTCTACCCCCCCCTCCTCCCCTTTCTAGCTCTTTTTCTCTCTCTAAGATGTAGGGACATGTGACATTCTGTATTTCGTGAAATGCAGTTTGATGATTTACGATATGTCATTAATAAATAAGGAATGTTTCTGTTTCTTTTTTTTTTTTTTTCAGTCTGGTACAAAAATATGAGTCCTGTGCTTCAGAAAAAGAGAAGGAAACACTCCTTGCAAAACTGAAATTTGGTAGTATGAACAGGTTAGGTTTCAAGGCATATGAAAGCTTGTTGAAATTATAATTGAAATTTTAACACATTTTTCAGTTAAGCTATGCATGTAAGATTGGAACTTGCTAGATCAGTAATACAGATTTTATTAATGATATTGATGTATACTAATGGTAATTTTTTTCTTTTCAAATAGGAATCTTGGTGCAGCCCTCAGCAAGACAGTGTATCAACTATATAACACGTCTGCGCCATTACAATAAATGGAATTTTTTCAAGCAGTTTCCGAAACAAAAAGTTCTGTTTGGGAATGACAGTCAATAAAAAATGAAACTGAATTTACATGAACTGTATATCAGAGGACAAAGAAGAACAATTATCTAAACACTAGAGATAAACAAACACCACGTAGGATTAATTTTTTTTCCTAGTATCTGCATGGGAACTAAAAACATGCAACAACTGCATACCTTCTCATATATTTTGTTTCCATTCACATACTCTGCTCAGTTTTAATTTAAATTATGAGATGATGTTATTCATTTCAGTTTATGTTTCAACACTTCTGTACTCCATATATTTTATGGAAATGTAAACAGGCACATGAATTGGTTTTAAAGCAGGTCTATCAGGAAATTGTATAAAAAAATAGCTCTTTCACAGTGTAACACATTCCACATAAACGAGATCTGTTTCATATTCAACACCAATCTTACTATCGATCCCTAGAAGGGAAAAAAGCATTTACATCTTGCAATTAGAATGTACAATTTACCTTTCAAGTGGTGGAAGTGGAGTATCATGTGACTAAGATACAAGCATATACTGAGTAAATGAACAGGAAGGATGGAGAGTGCGAATGTTGCCAGGACTCCCGAGTTACGTTGATACATGTAGGGCACATAAATTGGTTTTAAGGCCATGTTCAGATTCTCAAATGGTCTAGATGAACGAGATCAATGCTAGGTGAGTTCTTTACTGTAAGCAAATCAACACTACCCGGTACAAGCAAAAGTTTGTATTTGCTCTCATTGTATTAAATGTTCTTTAGCTTACTGCAGGAGTAATGATCACTCTGCACTTTACCAAACTAGATAGTGCAACTTGATGCTATCAACAAGCACAATCAAAAAGGCATGACAATAACTCATTATATTGTATGTTTTTTCATTTATTATAATTGAAGATTCCAGTCGAAACACTTGGGGCCACATGCATGTATAACACTATAAATACAAAGGGAATCACCTTGCAATGAAGGCAAAATAAATGATATTTTTAGCAGTCTAACTGGTTTACTTTTTATTACATAAAATCCACAAAACGGTTCCAATATTCTTTCTCAGAACGACACCAGAAAGCAAATTCAATCAAATCAACCAGACGGTAACCACAGACAGGCCTTCGTGTCAATTTCAACATTTTATGTCAAAGAGCGCTCTTTTCACGCATCGACGTGGACTCGTCTTTTCTTGCATCTATTACCCTATAAACATCGGAGACCAGTTTTTTTAATGTGTAACAAGATAGGCTCAATCTTAATTATTTAAACTTTATTGAAGAGTGCCTGCAGTGCACCGTATGCCTTTGCATGCTATTTTTAAAATATTTTTCAATTACTAGACATATAAAACCGCTATGATCAAAGAGTAAATGTGTTTATATTTAAGCGCGTCTTGAATGCTATTACTTGTTACATAAAACCGAAGTGGGTTTGTTATGTATACGCTATTCTTTAACGCTACGGCTCCACAACTGAACAAATAGGTGAGTTGAGTTCCTATAGTGACACGATTTAACCATCATTTGTAAGGATTGTGACAGCGGGATTTTTAAAATATTGTTGGTTACCCATTTCTCCCTTCTTCCTATTCATTGTAAAGAACCCAAGTGAAACGTCTACATGTATTTGTTTCAGCAATGGTCCACGATTCATTGGTCCTGAAATTTCTTCCTTGTCATGGATGCAAGTTGCAACGTAGACTTAGTGTAAGAGGCATCCCATTAAAATGGTAAGTATTTAACGGGATTGAAGCAGTCCTATGCCATGAAAAAAGTGTAAACATGCAGATATATAGAGAAAAGTTAGATGCTTTGAACTCGATTTGTTGAGTGCCATATGCTGAATGTGTGTTGAGATAGCACATTTGTCTTGAAAATAGGCACTGAAGCAAGTGAAAACGTGGATTATCCCATCCAATTTTAACTGAACTTGTTATTATGCAACTCTTTATTCTGAATATTTTTAATATTTTTCCAGGTCCTCATATACTTACCATGCTGTTAAATATTTCCACAGCAGCCAAAGAGCATTAAATCACTACCAGACTTTAGGTGTTAGGAAAACTGCCCCACTCAAGGAAATAAAAGCAGCATATATAAAACTTTGCAAAATAGTAATGTATCCAAATGATTATTATATTAGAATTCCTCACTTAAAATGAAAAGTTTTTTTGTTTGTAGGCAAGTTGCTAAACTGATGTTTTTAGGATTATAAAACAAATTATATTAATGTAAATGCAATATTTTTTACAATTCAATTGAGGTGCATACTTTCATAGTATTTTGCAAGGACAAACAGCAAAATTCTTTTAGACATTATGTAGACCAACTTTAAAGTGATTAAACTTTATTTCAAATTGATTATAATTTTTTCTATGATCAGTTGAAATTAGTGATTAATTAGGTATTGGTGAAAGACTCCGTTCACATGAAAAATCTATTTTCTAAAGATCTATTTTCTATTCGCAGTATCTTGTGATCACTCCGAGTGCAGCCAAGAATTAATTACAGCTTTGGAAGTAACTGGCTCGCGCTGCCAGTAATTACGCCGCGGGGTATTCAGGGCACTGACCTTGATCACAAGATACAGCGAATAGAAAATAGATTTTTAGAAAATAGATTTTTCATGTGAGCAAAGCCAAAGGCTGTCAGAATGAGCCAAACTGATATAAAGTTTACAAGCAAGTTAAAATCACCAGATTTGTTACCCAAATTTCTTATTATTTCATGTTTATTTTTTAGTATCATCCAGACAAGAATAAATTTACCAGCGGGAAGTTTTTGGACATTAATGAGGCATATGAAACACTGAAGGATCCAAGTACACGTCACAAATATGATGTATCTTTGGGAACAGCTATACCTCACTCTGAAAACATTAAAGTCAGGGGGCCAAGGATGAAATATGCTAGAACTCCACCTACCACAGCATCTGATAGAAGTAGTATGTATCACAATTGGCCTAATTGGACGAAGGATAAGGTTGGTGGGTAAGTGTATATTGTGTTATTTAATCTCTTCTGGTATTGTTTTAACTTAGGGAGGGTATCTATGTATTGATATGGCAGAAAGAATTGGAACTAGTAATTTTCTGTTTGCATCCACATGGCTTTGTGTGGCTTTGTGTGTGCAGGCGCAATCATCACTGGTGCATACAGGAAAGAATAAAGTCAGATCAGCACAGCCTTCTGTTTTAAAAATATTGTCACCCTTCGCCCAAAACTCCTCATTTACTGCCTAACATGCATTCTTTTGGGTAATAGATAAGTCTTCAGTGTTCAGTAACTAAATTATTTAACATTTCCACATAATTATGTCATCTTACGGGTGATGTCATAATTGTAATTTTGGGGTAAAAACTAAAAAATCAGTTTTTCCTTAACTGAGCACACTTGATCACCAGTTCAATGCCAATTTAGTACTTCAAAACCCTGCCATCGATTTTTCTTTAAAGTCTTAGTACATTATTGAAAAATAAGATGCAGGAAATATTTTAATATTTTAAAAATTTAGACTCGCCCCGAGATCCTGTGTGTCACTCCGCTTACAAAAAGCACCATAGTAATAGTGGAAAATCGGAACGGGCAGGCTGGCTGTGCGAGCAAATCTCTCTGGGTGATAATAAAGGGTTACAATAAGTGTCAAGTATGTCGGTTAAAAACTTAAATCACAATTTGTGAGCATGGCTTTCATCTGATCATAGACAAAATTACGAAGGGACTGAAATGCGATATCTTCCTTTGAAGTCATCTGCATTCTGGTAAACATTCACCCATTGTATACATATAGTATACAGCAGTGTTAGTGTCATCTTTATGTAACAGGTAAAAAATCCACGCCCTAAAGAAATGTCAGCGAGCCTCAAAAATTGGAGAGGAATTGCATCATTTTAATTCAAGACACGATTGAAAGTTTCATTATTGCCACATCTCAGACTAATTTCTTACATACAGGGAAAATTTTGACACTAGGAATATTTTTCTATCGAATCCTAGCTAAGAACAAGTATTCTACACTACAGTTGTACAATTTGAATGCTACTTTTTCGGCAACAAACAAGATTGCCTTCAAAATATTGGGCATTTTGAATTCCTCCGTGAACAAACATATCAAATTCTCACCTAGCTTTCAAATTGAAACAACAAACTGCACTTATACTTAATCTCTATAAGTTTATTGTCTCATCTACCTGAAGGATTGCCCCACGATATGCACTTTACCTGTTTGGGAGGTCACATGATCTGACCGCAGATGGTCTCACAAAGAGCTCACACTAAGCCGATTATCCTTTGATCTGGCTCTGCGACACCAGTCCCTTCTTTATTATGTCCAAGATCTGATAAAGCATCATCTTACTTTTCATCTGTTTTTTTTCTTCTGTTTTTATAGTGATGCCGATGATTTTCCCCCCCTTACCGCCTATGAGGCATATGGGCCAGTTGCTAAGGTTGTACTAATCGTTTTGCTGACTCTATTTATCACCAAAGAAGTTCGCAGGTAAGTATGAGCTTTGAAGGGTAGGCTGCAAATCCCCTTAATGAACTAAAATCTAGTCTGTGAATGTTAAAGTGACAAAGTGTAGGATTTTCGACTTTCTTGAAAAGGACAAAGTGTAAATCCACATTTACTCTATTGGGACTCTTGCTAAATGCATTTAGATCAACATAGAAACACACCTCCTCTTTTTTCTAATGCACTCTCCAGCTTATCTGTTATTCTACTCAACCCCAGGAGGAAGCATGTTAATGTGTAAATCTGACTGCATTCAGCGAGAGTCCCTATGTAGTAACTCTTTCTGAATGGCCCCTTACATTAAATAAAAAAACATTTTTCTTAAAAGTAAATTAATCACTTCTTTTTGAACTTAACTAATATCAAGTAATACTTTCTGGTCATTTTGAACAGATAAATACCTTGCATAAATTTTGTTAAAAAAACTAATTTGTCACCTACTGACTAACTTTACCATCTATCAACCATCTATTCTTGACACATTTACGAATTGCATACAACCTGGGAATTAGCGCTCAAAGTATGGCTGAAGGGTGGTTTAATTGTACCACCATATTATAGTGAAAATAATGGCGATGATCTGGAGCTTTCAAACATTTATTCACTGACTGCCTTTTTAATACAATTTCACAAGTATATATACTCTATTTCTCCGTACTGATCATGCATTTACTTTCATTCTTTTTATTGTCTTTGCGTGATTGCAAAGAATTTTCCATTTTCATGTTGCAAACCACCATTCAACATTTCCTTATTGGTCATTTCTAAGGGACTTGTTTTCAATTTAAAATATTAAAAATAACATTTTAACTTTTCAATCTTGAACCTTATTCATCGTAAGTTTCCATGTGTTTTACACTTGTCAGAAACTTGCAAATCTATTGCAATCAAATTGAACTATATGTGACTTTGACATGATCCATCTTTTCTTACTACCAGAACAATTTTTACACTTGATGACTCTTAAAGAGATTTAACTAAGATCCCATTTCCAGAGATTAGATCGATCTACTTTAGATCGACCTAACTCCCTGGGGGTTCACGCTAAATAGCTGTCAGCCGGGCGGACACGAAAGTTAATTACCCACTTACAGCTTGTAGTAGGCGGGACGGACATTTAAGCCGGATTATCTGACAGTAATCTAGTGAGACTCCCCGCTGGGATAGATCGATCCAAAAGCTCTGGGAATACAGCCTAGCACTCAATAACTCCCCATCCTTTTACTCATTTTAATTATTATCTGCAATTAGTACAAGTGTAAGTCATTTACTTTACAACAACCAGCTGTAGCACTGGTGGTACACATGGTTTTAGTTATGACCTGTCTCGCCACCAGGTTGCTGTTATTGCTTCTCTTCCTAAACTACAAGGGCCCGTGTCACCATCTTTTAGATTTAGGTCACATATAATCTCAACTTGATCCGCCTAGATTTTGGGGTCTTTGTGTGCATTGGCCAAGGAGTGGCATTTGTTGCAATGCATCCTTGTCCAAATTTTGGAAACTTAAATGCTAAATATCTCCCAAACTGAAAGAATTATGGGAAAAGTTACCATAGAAGTCTGGCCAAAAGTGATGTGGAGATTTTAAACATGCCCTTGGATTGACCTTTGACCTACATTTCTAGAACAGATGGACCAAAATATTGTAAAAATGGGTATTTTCTATGAAAAAATATTTGTACCCATTTTCACAAACTACATGGACCTAAGCTTTCATATTATAATGAAGAGTTACTCTTAGGGTTTTCTTTCATCTTTGTGAGTGTGGGGTCAGTTGGTGCATATTCACAGGAGAAGCAGCCATTAGGTGTTTAAATTCAAAAATCTCTTATATAATAAAAACATTAATTCATTTCTTTAAACTGCACCACTACTACTTGGCGCTGTTTACATATATATATATAACTAAAAACTAACTACTTAAAACTTAAAACTTTGAGGACTTATTTCCAGCTTACATACAATTACAACTCTTGCAGAGAAAACCATTTATTCCAAAAACACATTTAACATTTCAGTCTACACTTGAATCAACCCTTGAACCTACTTCTCCCCATAAAATGCTACCACCACATTCACCCAACCCTATCTTCTCCACAGCTAACAGACATGCATCCGCACCTTCCATTCAACTTAAATGCACTACTCCTGCTGGTGGTTCAATACCAGGAGGCAGTATTGCCTCTCAGACCTTCTAGTTTTCCCAGATTGTTACAGGTTTGGGGCAAGAAAGGAAAGAAAGAATCAAAGGTTGATTAGTTGCAGAAAAATACTGTTTACTGCAGGGGAATTTTTTAGAGGTGAATTTTTCATCTGAAAATTTTGTGCTTGGTGCCTTATAAACTACATCATTATACTTTGATATATGGTATTAATTGTCACAATAGATATTTTGTTGAGCATAACTACTTTATTCTTGCTTTTTGAACCAACTGGTAAGACAAGTTTTTTCTTTGTAGATATGATCAACGTCAGCTAGATGAGAAGAGAGCAAAGATTTATGCCAGACCTGCTAATTTTAATAACGGAAGGCATCACTTACAGTAAGTAAAAAGATATGCATTACAGTGAGAAAAACTGGAATATAAGCTTGTGTTTTGCTGCTTATCTCAAAGGCTTCATGAGATATAGATTAATATACTTTATCTTAATGAAAGTTACGTTTCGTTTTTTTATTAGAAGATACATATGTTATAACATTGGTTTAAAAATATGAATATAAAATTGAATTTCTGTCTGGTCTATACGTGGCATGCAATTTGACATGGACACCGTAGAAAGGGGAAAATACATTATTTTTTTCATCAGATGTGTAACCATTTTTTGTGTCATTTTAACGAATAACTATGCAGAAGATGTGTTGCAAAATCTAGATACTGACAATACATGAATTATAACTTTAAATTTAGGACAGAATTCAAAAGTAATGAAGATCAGAAAATTGCACTAGAACTTGCAAAATTGTAAGTTTTACATGTAGGTGTAATGTTGCCTTGAAATGAATATGCTAAGTTGTTTTTTTGTTACACTGTACACATGTAACCTGTCCTTGTTCACTTTATAAAATAACATAACCTGCATAATTTATTTCACTGCATGAAATAAACTTAAGAAGTACTACTCATATTTGATAATGTGATCATCTGTGGAATTCCCTTTTTTTAACTTCTAGGAAAAAGACACCAGCTGTTGTCCACAAGCCTGGAGAATTTGAACTTCTTTATTTAAATGTTAAAAAAAGGAAAGCGAAGAAATTTTGATGTAGGTGTTTTATAAATTAGGAACGGATATTATATCATTGTGTTTGAAGATAATGCTTGTTATCATTTTAATTATATACAGACACTGTAAGTGTTTGTATATATATTTCATCATTACTGCTGTTTTTGCCCCAAACCAAATTAGTCGAGTACTTTTGTTGAGAAAAGTCCCTTTTTTTGTTTTTTTTTTGTAAAATTTGATTATATTGAGAGAATTTTTTTTTAAAATTTATTTATTTATTTTTTTTTGTAGATGCTGTTGCGATGTTATTTTTTTCTGTTTGGTGTCTGTATAGATGTCAGATTTACTGTCTAGTTTATATATTTATTTATTTTGTGTAAAACCAAGACATCATGGTAATTCAGCCCAGTTTGTATCAAGTGGAGGTTTTATTTATAATACATTTGATGTAGAGTGTACCAAAAAATAAGAATATACTATATGTTTACTTCATGAAGTCTATCTGACAAACCAGGTTACTTATGAAGGAACTTGTCAGGAACCATGGTTATCAAAACTCTTGGATTTGTGAAGTTTATGGAAACTTCCACAAGTGAAAAAGCGTGAGTCAGAAAAATGAAGGATGTGAGAAATAAAACTACGTAGCAAAATAGTAAATGACAATACCCAAATAAGTTGAAAGGTTTTTATCAATAATTAAGTAAATGGTATATTTTAATTTTTTTTATTTGGTAACGTCTACCTAAAAATAATGGTGTACATGATGTCTTCCAACAAACTTATGATCATATATTTAAAGGACCTAATAAAGTTTAAATGAATACTACTTGGAGTTGCTTTTTATTTTTAGAATTATGGTTTTCATTATGGTAAAATGTGGCAAGATGGAAATGGTAATTTATGCTAAACTTTAGAGAATTGGGATAATAACTCTTAAATATAAAAAAATGACATTTTTACAAGCTGCATTTGCAGATTTCTTTTTCAGTCACTCATTTTTTTCATATTAAATAGTTTCAGTTTATTACAAATGTATGAAGTTTTTAAGAATATACAGGTACACACAGTTTCTCAACATTTTCAATGTTTTGCTGTCATATAGTTTTCAAAGCAAACCATATTGCTTTTTACACACATTGTACATATTGCACCCAGCATTCAGACAGTATAAAAAAAGGCAAAGATTCTGTTAAAACCATTGGGATAAAGTACTACACTTTTTGGAAATTTATTTGGTAGAGTAAGTTTGGATATGTAAAACCTACTGAAAATGAAATGTATATACAAATTTAATGTTTCTCTGTCTGGAAATTTCAACAAGAGTAACTATCCATGTTGGTAACCAATGTCTCTTAATTTTGCACGTTCATGAAATTCATTTTATAGTCTTTAAAATTTTTTCTAATGAACTCAATAGGAAAACATGGGAAATATTCCAATAATATAAGAAATGGGGAACTGTTTGTTAATTCACTAAATATTTTAAATATGATAAAAAAGAGAGGTATGAATTTTTTGTTATGAAAAAAGTTTTTTGATGAATATTTATGTTGGTCTATGCTAATGTCATAATTTATCATAGTTAATGAGAGGGCAGTGATATTTAAGTCACTAATAAGTTGAACATTATTAAATAATACATTGATTCATCAAAAGATGTTTAACCTCATTACATTGGTCTTTCATAAATTAGACATAAGTAAAACAAAAATAACAACTCAGATGCTTGAGAGTCCTCACTATCTTTTTTTTTCTAATTTACATTTTACTCTCTTGATCAGCCTTTGAAAAGTTGTATAACTCTTAGTTATATTGCTGAAGTTACACTTTCACCCAGAATGCACAGTATTTGAACTGAAAAAAGCCCATCTGAAACCGTGATCGCTTTATGTGATCCTCTTGGGTAATGACATCTTGACTGGCTTGATTACTGCAAAGCTCCAACTGAAAATAGCACCAACCATTTTAAGTTCGTAAGCTTATATAGAACTTTATGAAATTTTAATTTAACACATCTTCAAATTAGCTTATGTCATTATTGATTCTTTTGAAATATAACTGGGAATTAAAAACATAAATGATATTAAAAATATTGTGTTGTTTCAGGCCCGTAGTCAGCAATTTCAAAGGGGGGGTTCTTTTTCTGAAAAAGTGGACCTTTTACCATATAATCCCCTTGTACCTAGCTCAAATTTTACCCAGAGTGGACCTTTTTCCAGCAAGAAGGGGGGTTCTTTCGAACCCCCCGAACCCCCCCTGGCTACGGGCCTGTGTTTGTTACTTGCAAGACTTGGTAGGATGTTATTAGTGCAGGAAGACACGAGCACACAAAGCAGAACTAAGGGTTGGTGGCAGGTGAAAGCAAAGCCCTCTGTGAAGTCACTTCCAGATCCTTGGAGAACATCCTTGTGTTGGCTTGAATAAGCGATGATCACTGGTCTTTTCTTTTGATTTAACCCACTTGTTTTCGCTGGAAATTGTCTAAATACATAACACATTGAAACACAGCATGCAGAAGACAAGTCTGATGTTATTTCTTTATTTACCACAAAAACACAGGGTTGAAGTGACCATATTTTACCACGAATTACAATTCCTATACATCGTTGCAGTATTTCATAGACATTCATGAAATATTATATTTGATAACTTGGTCCTCCTTTAACTTTACAACACTTTGATGTCGGATTTTTTTACTATTCTCTGAGTCTAATGAAGAAACTGATTTTTCACATTCTGTTTGTTCATCAAAAATAATAGGCAAGACACTAAAACGTATCATGGGTTAATTATACATTTATAGGTGCATCCATTACTATTAAGTCTTAATTGACTGAGGCAAAATTTCAGTGATCAGATGCTACCGCGTAAGCCGATGTAGGCCTACATGTACATAGAAACCAAAGGCAATATGCAATTTTTAGGTATCAATATGAAAGCAGTCAACCGGCTAGCACATGGCTTGATTCCAGAAGCATTTTCTGCCGACCAGGTTCCTTTTTATTGATAATTGACTTTGTACAACACTGTATAATAATAGAGGTAAAATAAATTAGTTAACAGAACACGATCTAACTGAAGGCAACAAGAAAGACGAAGCTGAACTTGTATTGTCATTACAAGTTAGATTGTCAGAGCGTTTTTATCCACTCATCACGTCACGACATCTTTTTATCTGTCAACACTCCAAGATATAAAAAATTAAAACTCCTTTTTACCCAGTCAACTCCGCTGCTGAGTTCCCTTGGTTTCAATCATTTTCTTTACACGTTTTTGGCATAATGCCTTTTATTTCCCAAAAATTGTAATATTGATATCCCTTACGCATACTCTTGAGCCACGTGCATAAATCTTCACGACAGAGCAGAACATAACTTAGACCAAAATTGATTCACAATAATCCAATAATAATACAATCAATATTTCTCAACAACTATTGATAATTTATAGTAGTTTAAAACTAAAGAAAAGTCATACCATCTCTATATTGGTGATTTAAAAGAGTTTCCACTGCGCCACAGATAAGGAAATAGCTGTATATTCAATTAATGACGCAATTTAAACTGGAGATAATTTTAACTTCAGGTCAGTCCGGACGTGCTGATGATCTTTGTAGAATAGCAAAGAATGAACAAATGCATCTCTCCGCTGTTCTGACAGTGAATCGCACTGCAGACGCAGAGGAGTAAGGACTCATTTACGGTGTTGTCTCCCTCTTGACCTTCCTTAATCCTGAGAAATGGTGAATCCCGTTCCACGCTGAAAATCCTGTGAATGAATCCGGCATTTAACTGCAAAGGCACACTGTGCCATCTGTGCAACATTGGCTTCTGAATTGTTTCACTTTCACTTTCACTTGAACCGGCAATCCGCTAGATGGGGCCAGTAGCTAGACAAATTCACACTCTTGAATTAAAGTTTGTGCTTGGTGATGACAGTGGCAGCAAAGGAAGCCTTGCAGTGCATAAAGTCTACGCAGGATCTACATTCATGAGCCTATCAAGTACTTACTGAATGGGTTGGGGCCTCGACGCTTAGCACTTGCCGGCATATTATTCTTAGGTTGGTCTAATCAAAGCAGAAGCAGACGAAGTGTCAAGGTTTTTGTTTGAAAGAGCATGAAGTTATGAAAACAACAGAGATATGGTAACATCGTTTTCAAAGTTATTATTTCTGAAGATATGAATGTTATTGACTAGTGTCGTTTCACCGAATCTGTATTCTCTCATTAGTAATAAGAAAATGATTGAGACATGCAGAAATTCCGTTCCCGACTGAAAGTTCACAAACAAGATAAAATTGCAAATCTTCTAAGTTGTTCTACAATCCAGAGAAAATTAGAAAGCAATGAAGGAGAAAATGAAATTTGTAAACGTTTCATTATCTAATCTACAAAATAAAGTTTACTTGATTAAGTGACACAATTTACAAATACCCACCGTTCACTCCTAAGCAGCCTAGAAATTCTTCCACTGTTATTTTTTTGTTATTATCAGCATCACAATATTCAACAAAATGACGTCCGCACTTTTTGAAAGATTTCTTTTTTCTGACTTCCTTCTTTAATTTTCGTAACTCCCGTCTGTCCAACATCTGACAAAATACAAGGAACATTTTCTTATGGATACAGTTTGAATTTGTTTTTCAGGAATAAATAAGAACGTCACAATATTTAGCTGTAATTTATTCTCACAGGTTATATTTCCACTTTCAATCACGTGTTTTGCGTCAACGGAAACTTTTGAGCAGGAAATTAAGGTTAAGATTGTAGTACATAACATATAGAGTTCTACTTGATTTAATTACCGAACATTGGTCAAATACTAAAAAAAGGAATGCAGTTTGACATTTTTCCATCGTTAATATGACGTAAATGAAGTTTACCATGTTATTGTTTCTGTCTAAGACTCGCAGTTTCCATCGTGCAACCCGTTCTTCCAGAGATATGTTAGGGTTCCCAGACACCAGTTTGCTGTAGTGAAAATATGAGAATTATCAAAGGGAATCATGCTGGAATATTGTTTAAAAAATTCGCAATCATATCTTTTCTACATAGTTTGCTTTAGGACCAGTGCAAATGGTTGAGTACAAAGAGTTGAGAGATGCAGTGCAGATTATTTTTGTAATTGAGCCACCCTGAATCGCAGAAGGCCTCTTTTGGCATTTTAAGTGAGCACAAGTGTGTCCTGTGCAGAGGAGAAACTCGGGGTGAGCAATACATGAAGAGATTAAGACTTGCTTTTGTTCTTTTGATGCATTCTTGTTAACGACTATTTACTTTTTTCTATCGATAATTTACTTTTTTTTCTATCGATAGTGATTGTAACCACAAGATAATGGACAATCAGTAACTATCGCTTACCTTTTGTCTGTTTTATTGCCTGATGCATATTCCACCATTTCCGTGGTCATGTCATCAAGAAGTTCCACCAAAAATTCTCGTTTTTTGTCACAGCCTGATGTGTGGATAAAATAAAAAATGCATGATATTTCTGTTTTACTTAATTTTTACATGTAATTACGAATAATTTCGTCTTACCAAGAATAAATCGTGTGCTGAGCCAAACTGCAGTAAAAATATATACAGTGCACGCCAAGAGCTGTGCGTGTTACTCTCATGAACCTGTAAGGCTTTATTCCCATAGATTTTAGATCGATCTATCCCCGCGGGGAGTCTCACTAGATTACTTTCAGATAATCCGACTTAAATGTCCATCCCGCCTACTACAAGCTGTAAGGGGGTAATTAACTTTCGTGTCCGCCCGGCTGACAGCTATTTAGCGTGAACCCCCAGGGAGTTAGGTCGATCTAAAGTAGGTCGATCTAATCTATGGAAATGGGGTGTAAGTTTAGGTTTTACGAATCAGGACAGCATAATTGTTCATGTTAGGCTGATTAATGATGATTGTGCACCGTGGATCTTTCTAGTTGCAATACACATAGACTTGAACTGAAGAGTTCAGCTTAACTGATGTCTGACAATAGTACATAAAAAAGCAAACAAATACATTCTTGGTGTTCTTTCTTACATCTTAGCGCATTTCAATCATTCAGATAAAATGTACGAGATTTCATACAGCGCTTTTGAGTGGCGGGGTGGCGGGGGGTCAGGACCCTTCTTTTTCTGAAAAAATCACACCAATGGTCCCCTCTTGAAATTAAAATTTTGACCAGCTGAATCATAGTTCTAAATCGTACCAATTGCACCGTTCGCCCTCAAAAAAAACCCCCAAAATATTTCGGGGCCCTTCAGAATTTGCTTAAATTAACGCCGAAAAATTGGTCTCCTTTTTAATGCTTACCTTTCCACGGGTTGTCACAGTTTGGCTTCACTTTGTGCGTAGATGTCCCTGGTATGGGTCTGCCCGTATCCTGGTCAACACACCAGCAGTACCCTACCGAGGTATGGCATTGCGCCTTGTCGTATTTGCCCTCTGAAGTGCAACTTGGGATAAAGATGCTGTCTTGAGGACTATTCTGATCCATCTGAATGGCTGATTCCCTCTCTTCCCGACAACTTTTGACTCCTAAAGTGTAAAGAGATACAAAAGTGAGATTATCAGATAATTCAACCTAACAAAATTGAGGTTTTACTCTGAAAAATACATTGAAAACACACGCTCTTTCGGTATTTACTGAAGTTAATAGATTCAAAAAAGCCCTAAACACTTACGGTCCTCTTTTTCTTTGTCTGTTTTTCTCTCGCTGAGACCAGGCCTGTCTCGTATGGGGATATGCATTTGCATCTTCCCAAGGGTTGGCTCACTGCGGGGTGCTGACGGGAAAAGGAAACCTTGATAAAGTGAAGATAGTCGTCAATAGCAAAAAGAGCGCAAATTTGACAAACAAACCAAGGCTTACACCGGCACCCAGAGGCATATGTTACGAACAACTATGACCAACAAGTTAGGCAACGTGCTTGCGGTTATTAACTGCGAGCTTTATTCCGTTAATAAATGAACATGTTGCTTTTGCATTAGAGAATATTAAACCTGCCTTCATACAAAAGACTGAATGAAGCAATTGTTAATATTTCTGAATACTGCATTTCGTTCATTCTATTACTGGTTTAAAACTTGGCACTGCTGAAGCCACTCCCGATAAAAACAGGAAAAACCCTACTCGAAAACGTCCGCCTGGAATTCTTCGGGTCATACTTAACGCACAGTTACAGTTGGAAAAAAAATCGGAATTCTGCATTCCATGCCAGTACATCTGATAATTGGAAGCTATTTCAGCCAATGCATGCTCGTTTTGTTGTAAATGATCACTGGTAATCTTGCATGCACAAAGACAGAAATTCAACTTCCTCGATTTGACTAATTACACACATTTTTACCAGCTACTACTACTGTACTACACCAACTACCAATAGTTATCTTTTAACTAAATATTACAAATTTACACGCAGAATACGAACGGTAAATACAGATTATGAAACGAATTTCTTTAAAAATAACGTTACGCTCATGTCCTTCCATGCTTCTCGCTTGGCGCTTTCTCGTTATTTACGTTACCTTCTTTGGCTGCCCCATCTGCCGTCATCTGGTGCTTGGAACGGGTCCCCACTGAGTCCAGGGATAAGAATAATTGAAAAGAAACTACATTTCACAAGTGAAACACACACTGTAGACATATTGCAATATTGCATTGTTGCACTGGCCCGGCCTGGGTTAAAGTTAGTCGTAAAAGGCTGAAGAAAGAATAGAAAACGATAAGCTTATGGTTGGTCTACTGACATAGGTCTAGTGGGAATTGACCACGGCAACACACAGTATTTCATTTCGGTATAGAGGCGTTTTCAAATGCTATAAATTAGCAATCTCAACAAACAACACCATCTACATTCAGACATGTACGTATACTTTATACACACACTAGACAATAGAAGTGTCACCCCCTGAATCAGAGTAATCATAGTCATAATGCCTGGTCTACTTATAATGTGACTAATGAGTATAAAACCGCTGTACCATGGAATTGTATTGCTGGTCTTTTTGTGAAATTTGATGTTACTAAAATGATACCAGGAGTATATCATTCCACAGTCATTTATCTCCCCCAAAGTACTGGTTCAGTAGGGGTGACACTTCTATTGTCCAGTGTGTGTACTTATGACACGTGTTCAGTTAAGGTATATCTCATTTACGGAATCAACATTTTTGTCATCAAAGATAATGTTTCGAGGCAAAATTTATCAGTAGATCAACCACACATTAAAAAGTATTTGCAGCGACAACGCTTGACGCAGGAAGCAAATAGGCCTTGAAACGTACAAAACACGTGACGAGAACTGAAATGAAAGCAACAGTGAAGCAACACAAATCAATGAAATCACATTCCCTACTGTCCACAACGTGAAAAGAAGACTACCAAAAGTGACAAAAAACATAAGGCATGGGTCGTTATCAAGATCAAATTACGTTGTGGATAGTACGATGAATTTACCAATAATTGAAAGTCACAAAAGTATCAGGTGTTAGGGTGTGAGTCGCATCGTTTACTCAAGCCTTCCACGCAGCCTGTCTCCCACGCTCAAATGCAAAGTTCTACCTCTTCACATTATACATCATTTTCTTCAAACATTTCCCATCTTCTCATAGTGTATACTCTGCCACATATAGCTTTCATCAGAATCTCCCACCTTGATATTCAACTTTCCTTTCGATCAACATTTATATCGCAAAAGCTACAGAAATTCAGAAAAAGACAGATGCCCTCCACCCGACGACAAATACACAGCAAATTGAAAAAGCAAAACATCTTTACATGGCACGTAGTCTACGAATTTGTTACGTGAAACCGGGTCTAAACCTTTTTGTGATCAGGGGTTTGTGTCTGTCATACTATATAACAAGGCCTGGTAGTATTACCCCCTCCCCCCCCCTCTAGGATATTGCAAGGCTAGGCCGATTGTTTCTAATTTTTGGAGCTTGTACAGATGAATAGTGTTTAAATCAAGGTTTCCCTGTGCCGGACTTGCTGAGAAAAATATTATAATCGAAAAAATTCATAGATACTGGGAAAACCGTGTGTTTTCTGTCCATTGATAACGTGGCAATATCTGAAATTCATTCAGTAGAAACAGGTTGATAACGCGTTGTAAAGCGGAGCTTGAAAAAGCCAAAAGCAAAGATGAAACGGAAAGGGCACAAGATTTTTAAGGGCTATTCTGGCACAAAATCACCTGTAAAAACGTTACGGCCTTCCTGACGATTTTGACAGTGTCTATATTTAAAGGCCATGTGCCTAAAACGTGAGTGTAAACATTTTGGGTTACCGGGAAAATTTTCATTTGCTCGTTTGATGGTGTTTTCGGTTAACTGGTACAAACGTATAATTCACTAAACACAGAGTTTAAACTAATTACTGAAATTACACGTGTCATGTCCCAAGAAGTATTTCAATGTGTGACTGCTGCGCGTGTTAAGCATTATGTACACTGCTTCCGAATTCCTTTTACTTTGCGTAAATGATACCAAATTTTAAAAACGTACACACTGGTTGTTTTTCTGTTTTGACCAATTTTTTATATATAAGTAGAATGGGTAGAATGGGGTGATATACTTTTTTTTAGTTCGTACTGCCAAATATTAATAAACTGTAGCAAATGTCTGTTATTGGTCTGTGTGCTTGGGAGACGTATGTACAGACTGCATTGTGCCAGATTAACCTTGATGGTAGCCACGAACGTGGGTTGAAAGAACACAGTTCTCGCAACCAACTTTTTTTATCTGCCTGCAAAACCTCATATCTTCAAGGTTTGTAGGCAACTTTAAGGGACAAATGCCAAAAGAGTAACAGTTTTTTTTACGGTGCCCACAGCGATTTTGGCACCTTGCCTCAGGGGTCATAGATTCATCCATTTTCCAAACAGTTTTTGCCCGTTGACCCCAAGACCTTGACCAATGTTTGAATATCTGACGTTTCTAGATTATTTTAGAAATATTGGTATAGTCGTTTCAAATATCCTGAACAACAGTGATTGATTCCGGCTGTTATGAATGGTCATTGTCTTAAATACCATATACACTGCCAATGTTTTTAATCGTTTTCAATTTTGGTGACCATAAATGGTTCCCAACGACAAAACTTATTCTTATTACCAATTAATTTGCAATCTCATTCTCTGTCCTACCAACGCAAAGATTCCCTCTATGAATGTTGAAGTTGGGTTACTTTTCATTTTGTTGTTGTATTTTGATTGTGCTGGGCACCCAGACAGGTATTTTTCAAAATGAAAATGTTTTTCTGAGTGCGATCACCTTAACACTTAACAAAGTGGTTCCACGTACTTGCACTTTCGGTTCATTATACTGTCACTGTTGCAAAATAAATAAATAAATAAATAAATAAATAAAAATTCCCTTTTCATTTGCTACTTTTTCAGATCATATGGTATAGGACGAAGAAAATTAGAGAATTAAAGTCTCTCTCCCAATATATTTTGTTTTACTGACCTGTCTGTATTCTACAGTCTAATTGTCCTATTTTAAATTTTGATCAATAGTCTAATTTTCCAACCAATACTTACTATTGACATCAACCCCTAGGCAGATCGACCACTCCTGATTGCTGATCTTCTTATTATTGTCTGTATCACAGAACTTCAGGAACTTCTTGGCACAGGATCTTGGTTTCACAAGCTTCTTCACCATCTTACGTAAATTTCTGGTTTCTCGGGACTTCAGCTGATTGTCTTTGTCGCGATCCAATTCGGAAAATTTCCACTCTGTTACCCGTTTTTCATGCGTATCCAATATAGAATCTGAGTCAGATTTGATTGGTAAGCCGCCTTTAATGAAATAAAAGATTGGTCAATAGAAGCTGATTGCTGCAAACACTCATTTAGACACATTTATTGAAATTAACAAAACCATCAAGGTGAAAGAAGAGCATAAGCTTCCAGAGAACTGGACGACTGGAGAGAATTTGCTTCAGTATTTTAATGTTCTTTTTCCATCTGTTTGGCTTTGTCGGTCCTTTTGTGCTATCTGGATATCAACTCAATGATTAGAAAACTGAACACTGATAATCGTCAAATTTGTCTTACAACAACTACAAAAATTGAATCAATCAACTACATCAGAAATACACAAGACAACTCACCCGTTGCTAGGCCGGAGAGAGGAGAGGAGGATTTCTGCGGGCGTGGTATTCTCTCATATTCCTCGGCAAATTGTTTGATCAAATTGGCATTAAATTCTTCTCTTTCCTCTGCTTTACACCCTAAAATATTATGCATTCCACAGAGAACAATACTTCAATTAAGCCTGCAAGTGTCAAACATGAAAAAAAACTTGACATTTGAATGTACATGCCAAGTTTTTGTATATTTTAATGGACAGGTGTTATTAAAATTATTTGACGTAAAACAACGTAGAAAGCAAAGCTGTGAGTGCTGAGGCGGCAGTTTCGACCATGGCAGGTCGTGAAGCAGAAGCGCTGGCTGTGCAGTTGCTAAACCAACCAAGAACATTAGCTTTAAACGTGTTAATCGTCATTCCAAAACATAAACATATCGATATAATTAGATAACTAAATCTGAAAAATTAATTATCTAAAGACAGAGAGACAAAAAAGTCATGACGTCCCTTTGTATAATCTTAATAGCAAAGGTATAAGTCTTGATTATCATGAAATAATAGGACAGACCTAATATTTTGAACGCTAATGCGTTTAAAAGAATTGTATAAGTACAGATGAAGTAGGAAGCTAGATAAACGCCACAATAATCCGATTTGTCGTGGCATCTTGACAACACCGGGTCCCCTGTGAAAATGCTAAAATCAATGGCAAAAAAAAAAAAATCATACTTTTCATTTTCTCAACAGAAGCTAAGTGATCGATATACCATTCCTTTTTACAGGGCCATTTAAGTATCTTTCTTGAAAACGGCGTCTGAACCCGATGAGTCATATACTTTTATATAATATATTGGAAAACATCTTAGTAGAATTTGTTAGAAGCAAGCTAAAAAGCGAAAAGCAAAAAGCAAACGCACACAGTCTGTCGTCCGCTTACCCTTCTGTCCACCGCTTGGGGTGGGATTGGGCATGGCTAAAAGACAGTAAAACATGGCCATGAATCTTGAACAAGACAAAGATGAAATCAGTGTTATCGTCTTTCCTTTACTTACTGTCAAATTATAAATTCATCAGACTGAGCTGCAGAAACAAAACCAAAAAAAACTGTTTGTTTCGATTATTTAAATAGATATCCGTTCATTTGTTTTTAAAATGATTTTACAGCAAGATCATGTAATAAATTGTCCTCCTTTGTCTCCTACCCCTACACACCACCTTCTCTCCCATTGCGGTGGAGGTGTTAGGAATTGGTTTGCCCAGGGTGTTGACGCACCAGCAGTAGCGCGCCGCTTCATGACACTGCACCTTGGCGTAACTGCCGTCAGACTCACACTGGGGAACGTACACCCCAGACCGACTCGTACCCTCTGAGACCGTCTTCAGCGCCGTGCGACGCTCCTGCATGCATTTTGATGCATTTGGGTCTAAACGTGTGGAAAATAAATGGCTCGTCAGTTTAGAAGCAATTCAGAATTTCTTTCCTGCGTTATGTCAGAACAACCAGATTGATATCAATACATTTTTTAGAAAAATATTTTTAAAAATGAGTTATAATAAATTTTGTGATTCCTCTCCATTTTATTTTTTAATAAAATACTTAGTCTACTGTTTCTGTATCTTTTGTGACATGTTTTGGGTGTCTATAAAGGGGAAAAAATGAATGTAATATCACCCTGTCTGTTGTGATGACATTTCATTACATATCAGTACAAGACAGTAGAAATCACGGGATTTTTCCTTACAAGACTCTTGAACACCGACAAGAATATGTGCACAAAACTTGCATTAAGAAACTAGCTAATTGACAAACAAGAAGTACGTATATGCAAATATCCACATGCAAATATACGTTACATCTTTGAACGTGGTGAGAACTGTAAAGTTTAATATGAGTAAACGCAAAGTTCTACATTTAAATAAACCTGGAGCATTATTTTAAAAACTGTTATTTTCAATTTCATAAAGTAGAAGCCCAACATACCAAACGCCTCCTCCCTCCAAAAGCCAAAATGGTAATGAAATTAGATTATTATTATACTATTAATGACGATAGTATTAGATAGTAGTATTCAAAAGCGTCAGGAAAAGTTGGACGAAGTCACCAGCTTAAATGAAAACTACAGAAAATTGACTTAACTTCTGTATTAAACCCGAAATTGTAAACAAAAGTATCATTCTACACCATTCTTTAAACCATGCTTTTTGCCGAATGACTCAATAAAAATGAAACATCTTCAACCTATCCCTTTAACCTTTTAAAGAAACACCGTATTAACCGCCATTGGAAACCTAATTCCCATTTTCACATTACTATTTTGACTACAGCAAATTTGACACAGGTGTTCACCAAATGGTAAGAACATATTTTATCACAAAATGATTCTGCGTCAACGGATAGGTAAATAATCTAATCTGGTTCTGTTTAATCGGCGAAATTATTGTATCTTAATCGAATTAAAGTGCGCGCATACAAAATCCCATCTAAGTGTTCAATTCGCCCGTTGCTGATAGTGTAGGGAACTTTTTCTCACGTAGAGTAAATACTCTGGAGGCAGATGGAGCTCCACTTTTTGGGTCACATATCAGGCACAAGAACATGTAGAAAAACTCGATTTAATAAATTTATAAAATGGATGATGGATTGTTCAAACAATGAGTTCAGCCTGTCACCACTTTTTTATTCAATTGGCAGCAAGCTAGAATTAATGAATGTTTTATTGAGGTGTGACGCTGAACGCCCACTTATACCAACAAAATATCTACCATGTGTCGCAGAGAGAACAATCCGAGTTAATGTCCCTTTTCAATTTCATATTTCATAAAAACATGACAAACGTCATGGCAGCTAAACCCTATCACGTATATTTACATTGAAGAGAATTTACAAAATGTACTGAGATTCGCTTACTGAAAACTAAAATAATTGCTATAAATCTCCTATCATTATGATATAAAAAGAGGACTTCTTGACCATTAGAGATAGAAGTCAAATCCTTATACAACTTAATCCTGATTAGCCACGAAGTATGTTTTAGATTATAAAGGTAATAGTGGAAGAAGCTTTTTATCAATCTTGCTGTCCGCCATTTCCGAAACAGTCAGGGAGAGTGATCACGGCTCGGTCACATTTCGGCGTATCAATGGGCATATGACTATTCACGTAAAGATTGATAGGCCTACACAAGTAGATTGCATTTTATAATATGAGCAAGTGAAATGTATTCCGGTATTGCTTGGCATCAAACTGGTTGTAGCAATCGGTTTGCTTCATTGATTGTGTATTGCAGTAATTCAAATGGTCGTTTGTTAAAAAGAATTGGATTGTATGTACTAACCATTAACCAAGTTAGATCGTCATATCTCACAGAAACTCATTATGAACAAAATAAAGGGATTTGGAAAGGAGACTTAAGTATAAAAAAGTGTGTAATCGGAGTGTCGCTTGTGTAACATAAAAACATTTGTTAATTGATGAAAAAAATAATCTGATACGACTTCACCAGTACCTGGGCATTCGCCTTTGCTGCGGACTTCCAGATCGCTTCTTCCCTCACACGCCTTCACCCTCTTCAGCTCGCACCTGGACTCGTAAGTGCGCCCATCATTGCCACACACAGGGCGAGGTCGGACATCTGTGCAGCTGTCAGCCCGGCATGAGGACCGTTTCTAAATAATAATAATAATAATAATAATAATAATAATAATAATAATAATTTATTGAGCACTAAATGGTATGAGGATACATTTGCAGGCTCACTAGACTACAGTATTTACACAATATATAAAGATACACATTTATATATGTATATGTATATACAGTTCTAAATAGACAAAAACAAAGCTGAGAGCAAAACAAACAAATTTAATAATACTACAAATAACATCAGAATGGAGATTTAGCAGGCTCAGGGTTATCGCCCTGCTAGAGCACGTATCTTAAATCAGTGCAGAGTATATCAAAAAGGAAATAATGTGAACACGACTTCATCTGATCGGCCAAAAGGGGGTCGTCTCCCCCTCATCCTTTGCAGCTGACCATGTGTTAAAAAGTTAAATTTGGCTTCCTTGTGTAGACGACTGCTATAGCATTTCAGTATTGCAATGAACGCACTCAGGCCTGCTTAACCGAAAGTGTCCATTAAAAAGAAACCATGGATCACAATAATGAAATTCATTGAACCTAAAACACAGGATAAAATTACGCAAGCTTTATTATGATAGAAGCGGTTTTGTCTATTTTTTAACTTCGTACATCCCGCTAAATGTGTATAGATTGCTTTGATGCCGCAAGTGATTTGCTTTGTGTTGTAGCATAGAGAAATAGGCCCTATCTTTTGGTCCACCTCTGCTCATAAAGAATTGAAGGTTAGCTAATCTTTTTAGTTTTTTCGTGGCGTATCTTACATCCACTGCTTGTCTACCCCAGGTTTTTCTGATAACAGACAAAGCAAGCGACTACTGCGTTATGGCAGATAACCTAACCTGCACGTGTAAGTATTTATTTATCTCTCTCTAATTATATAAACAAACACAAATCAAGACCAATTTATGTAACCTGGGGATATTGAGCACCCGTGGCTGCACAAATTTAAAACATTCTGGTACATTCAGGAACAAACGCTTTTCACACCAAGAAACAAGAAACAGCAGTGAACGATTTGTACGCTTAATGGCATCCAACCAGCTGTATGTCAGCGATGTGAAGTATCCAATTGTTCTGTGCAAAATGCCCAAGTTTTATTTATATTTCATACGTTTGAAGGCCACTAAAAACGGATCCCACAGAAATGCATGCTGACATATGCCATACTCCTGCAACACGGGTTTCTTCTCTGTCTGAAGACATACATGTAAATAACATTTTAAACTTTTAGTTATATCTCTATAATATTCATCAGCTACTGAGTGGATTTTCTTTAAGAAGAGACGCAAGATTTTACGTTTGGTGTGCAGTTTTAGTTCAACAAATTAAAACATGATTACTTCCTTTATTCTAACCTCTTTTACATATGATTCTTAAGTTTTTTATTTTTAATTTTCTAAGTTTTATGTCACAGAAGTCATACATGTCCGAAGGAGTTTCCCTAACAGGGATGGTTTAAAAGAATATTATATGTCACCTTTGCTTATTTAATGTATTTATCGTTTTTTTTTCAATCTGACTTCTAATAAATATGCCTTAGGCTATGCCTCGGTTTTGTTTTGTTGCTCTTACACTACAAAGATATTTAATATGGAAGGGCATTTAAGCTCTGGAAAGAATTAGAGGGCAAATAAGAAAGATAACATTTTGGGGAAACATAAGATGGGGGCATATCAAGTGCATATAATATTTACTGTGACATTGTTGAAAGAATTGCATAGTTAGCAGTGTATAGGTGGATATATGTCAAAGTCCAATAACATTTAGAATTGAACGCTTTCTAATTTGGGCTCTTTACATCGAAAATCTGACTTTTCAAATCCAAGTATCTTTGTGACCCTACCCTCATCATAAAAATAACCAAGTGAACCACAGATATGAAAACTATGCAAAATAAATCTAGTCATCCAACCACGTAAACCAGACCGAGTTCCGGTCGAAAGTAGCCCTTGTCTGAACAGATCTGTAGCACTGCATAAAAAAACTTTTTGAAGTCTCCCTTACTGCTGCAGCAGGTTTTAATATCTTTTCATAGAACAATATTATGTTTTTGTATCACTTTTGAAGAAGCGGTTTTGAAAATCTGTAAAAAGGCGAACAGTTGCATGGTGGTGGGATGTCGGAAACTGCTTTAAATTCTACAGCCATCTCGTTTCAGACCCCGTTCACCTGTGCATTATAAGTTGAATACAATTTTGCCCTAAACACCGGATCATTTCCAACCACTATGTACCACCACGAACAATTTGTTAATAGAGCGGTCGCGTCGCACCACCTGAAAAAGGCATTCAAATAAGCAAGGTTTTGTGTTGACGAAGAATTCAATTTTTCGAATGAAATCACAGATATAAAACGCTTAAAAGCTAATATGGGAAATTTAGAACTTAATAATTTGCCTTGTGTGTGATAGACAGAGAATTTGTGTTCCCTTGCACAAAGGGAACGAGGACGGGTTTGCAATGAATAAAAGGGCAGCGGTTACTCATACTGGTACTCCCCAAAACTGCACGAAATGCTTAATGGGTACGGCGACGAAAGGAGTTGATGTGCTCTCAATAATATGTCATTTTGGTTTGGAAACCCTGGTATCACAAGTTATCAAGCGCTTCCAATGCACCCAGATTCTTTTTGTTTAATACGGCTTAAACTGCAACCCTGTGTTTCGTGGTCTAAAGGATGACTCTCCTATTCACAGTTTGCCCTTACCGTCACGTGAAACCCAGGGTGTAATCTACGCCCAACACCGGAAGGTGACTTGCCCAAGAGACGCTAAAATCAAAGTCACCAGCACCAGACCTGCAAATGAGGCTAGCAGTCCCGACAATGACATGACAACAGCATATATCTTATAGTTAAAATTACGGGACCATGTCCTTCAACATACTATAAAAACCTGAGAAAACCCGTGTGAACCATGTCTTTGAGATTCCAAAGATGACACCAACGAACTTTTATTCTGTGGTTGCACTGGACGGTGTTTGAATGGGGGAGTGGAGTGCACTACTTCTTTAGTACTTTTTCATGACTGGTAATAATTAGGTAGGGAAATAAAACGCATATCAAGTGAACACTGTATAATGTGGCTTAAAGAAGGCAGTGGATTCGAAATACCACAAACGGTCTTTCATTTGGCTGTTTGTATCCAAAGAATTAAAATGAACTTGTTAATAAGTTTTTTTACGCCAAGGTTAAATCCCGTGTTAATCTAAATGGGCTGTGAGGTGTTCGCCCGCTTCACAAGACAGCTACGGTATCATGTGCGGGTGCACGGGCATAAAATAAGTAATTGACTGATTTATTTAAAAATAAAATACGAGGGAGTTGGTACATGTACCGATATACTTAGGTAACTGTGCATAAATCTTTTAATTCAAGTCACCAGTGCACCACAGCATTTTGTCGCACGAGTTCAAAAGTGGCGTGTCTCATTGTTGGCTCAGGTGCGCAAATCTGGTCCACACACCTGAGTAGCAAATGAACTCAGTTTAATTAAGATTGTTATTCGATCACTATTGTTTGAATGCGGACTATTCGCACCTCTCCAGCTGTACACCTGCGAGGGAGTTGGTGCATAGCAAGCCACGTGCCTGGGTAAGTTCCTAAGACAGCGGGAAAGCACGTTCTTTGTCACCTTGTTCTACTTGAAGCAGTTCCACAATCGGTTTGAATTTAGCTTTATCGTCCTATCAAGGGAACGTGGGAAACAGGAAAAATTCAGAACTCTTCTATGAAATATTGAATATTTTTTTCTACTTTTAATTTTTTTTGGGCAACTCATCTATTGGACAAAGGCCAACAAGTGTAAGCTTGGCATTATTCATCGTTGCCAGGAAATTGCACAAAAACCAAATATAGATATGTCCTATCACCCCGGCACGCTGCATTATCTTACCTCCGTCTCATCATTTTTCATCTTTCTGAATCGTTTTGTCCTTTGCTGATAACAACGAAATAAGTATTTTCAAGCTTTGGGTTGTTCTCAAGTGTGACTGCGATATTGAACAAAATACGTAGTTCTTGCTTCTATGAATCCATCACAAGAAGTTTTGTGGCTATGTAGACCGCTTCTGTACGTCGCTATCTATGGGGGCGTGAATGTTTATTCTCTTTTCCCGCAAAGCAGTAACGACCATGCGGCGTACATAAATAGTACAAGGGAGGTGTGGCTTTTTTAACCAACATCTCCACTTAACAACGTCATTTTCCATTAAAAACGCTATTTTGTAAAAGCTACATAGCACCATTCTGGAAGCTCTTAACATCGCTGCATGGGAGGACAGGAGAAAATGTACATCCCAAGCAAGAAAATAAACGAGCGGTTAGTGCATACCGTTTTCGCTCAAACCACATCCTCTCTTTTACTGAAATATGGAACGAAAATAAGTGCCGCTTTATGGGGTCCAGTAATTAAGTACAGAAATGTAAACTGTCGAGAACTTAGGACGGAGAAGGATTTCAATAATCGTGAAGTTAAGACTGAAGTCCAGGGTGTGAGTAGAATTATCACCGTTGTTTTATTACCCAGTCAGCGTGTTCGGGGTTTACGGGCTTTACTACCCGCAATCTGCCTATTCCATTTTTCCAACAGTGAAGTCAAAAACGTAATCTCATTGCCATCGGCACATAAAAGGCTGCGGTGCCTAATGAAAAGATGATTTCAAGACTCAAAACTGATACCTTCCTCTAACTTGCCAATAACTTCAACGGTAAACAAGCTGAGATGCACGTAAAACCTGGGGTACCTGTGCCGTTGTAACGCCTGTTTTTCATACATTAAAGTTAAAATTAACAAGCGCTAATTTTATGGGGAAAAAAGCAAACACCGTTAAATCTGTTTAATCTGTTATTAGAACTGGTCGGACTGAGACAGCAGGGTTGATATTGGCAATGGACGTGAGAGTTCGTGGTCAGTATTGACTGATATTCCTGGGGTATTTGGTTTCGTTGAGAACAAGACTTTCATTTCCTCAAATGTTGTAGAACATTGACTGGATAGTCAACAACCACACACACACACACACACACACACACACAGAGAGAGAGAGAGAGAGAGAGAGAGAGAGAGAGAGAGAGAGATGATTGAGACTGAAACCTCCCCCAAATAACCGACACGGTTTGCCCTTTCCTTTACCTCGACGTTGAAGCGGTTCGCACTTAACCTCGTGCCCGAGTGCTTTTAGCGCAGCGAGACCGACAGAATACCAGCTTTGGCTTCACGCTTTTTCTCAAAACTCACTCATCTTAAAGTAAACTTGCGTGAATAGGGCCGCATTAAGTCATATTATATCCCTAAAGAGAGGACCTAGTCGATTATAAATCCCACTCACTACAAGTGTGTAAATCACGTCTATTGAAGGCTATACCTGTCAACAATAGTAAATATTGTGACGGGAATTTAAGAAATAAAAATAGATTGGTGACTCGATATAATAGAAAGAATAATAGCTGGAGGACAGAGTCTGCCACTCGGTTTTTCTACTCTTGTTTAGGTACAGGAGGAGCGGCTTGCGTTTTCAAATTATGAAACAAATATCTGAAACGTGATTATTACTATCAACAAATATCGCCAGGAAGCATCTGATCTTTCGCACTTCCAGGTTGTTTGTTCAACAATTAATGAAGCTCGAGAAATGGCACGTTTTGTTCTCGACTAGCGATTCAGTATTTTTATCTGTCATTTTTCTTACCCCTTAAACTTTGCTTCAAAGAAAAGGGGCCTATGTACAGGGTATTAGACTGCATTTAAACCAAGTAAACAAAAACTCTGAATTGTGCTTGACTTTTTTCAAGTTGAAAATGCCCCGCAGCATATCAATGGGTTAGAGTGTTATTACTGACTAATATAGTGACGTAGATTGTATTGGACTTAGAATGAGCGCTTTATATCAACTTATATTATTAACGTAAAAGAAAACGTTAATCATTGTGACTGTGACAAAGATTAAGCCCGAGTAGACCAGGGCGTACCAATGTTAAGAAAAGCTAGTCCGCTTCAAATTGCCCTCTCCCTCTCTCAAAGAGCTGCGAGTGTCATATTAAAAGAACGTGCTCAACATAAAGTTTACTTAATTAAATAATCCCGATCGAACATGACTGCAGTAATTCAGTGCTTCATGCACACGTGGAAAAATAGGTAAAGTGAAAAGATAAGATATCACGCTCAAATTAGTTTTATCATCTCCTGTGAGTGACAGCATTTCTAATATTTTACATACGTATGATAACAGAAAATTGCACCTTACCTGTTGCATTAATAATTCCACAGGAAATGACTAAAGAGCTGTGTGCAGCTTTCCACTGTATTAGAGCAGCACAGATACGGCTATCACGGGACAGATACTGCACGTAAATTTTTACATAAAAGCATATCGCATAACTACTGTGACCGTGACTGGCCTTTTAAAAGCTGCCATGGTACTGGTCTACCAGTATATATATATATATATATATATATATATATATATATATATATATATATATATATATATATATATATATACCCACCTGTATTGTGGCAAATCCCCCTTGTATCCACCCGCACACTAACACTAACATCATCAGACTGTGCTTCCAGTGGTGAAGTCTTGTGCTCGACATATTTGAGTCTAGTCGGTTAATACTCCGATGAATACTATATCCTTAAGTAAGCCCACTTCAGTTGTAGTTGTGTTCTTCGTTTAGGATTTTCCACCTTGGCTCAAGTTTCAACCAAGTTGCTCTCTTAATCGCGTTAGTTTTTTTAATGGTGTCAGCTGTATCTTAAATTCAAATGGTCCGCAACGAACACTCCGCAATAAACCTCCACTGTATATCCTCCAGTGAACGGTAAGCACTGCGTTGTAATGTCTCTACACAACCTAGATACGGACTTGTCTGGACAGCACTACCGCATCACTATCGCGTGCTGCAGATGCGTGTAAGATTATCCGCTCTGAAAACCAACCGACGTCGAGACAAACATAGAAAGAACTATTCCATTGACTGCAGTGTAAGCCACCCCAAATGTAGAGACTAAAATAAGACTAGTCACGTGGTCAAGGGAAGCCTTTGAATCCAGTCATTCACTCGTATCGCGAAATCAACCAATCAGGCACCCAAGGCTTACTTGCGCATTTGAACGCATTACCGGGAATTTCGCAGAGATTAAGATTGGCAAGCGAGATAGTACCCAATTAGTGGACCTTGACATGTTTTACGCTTGACATGCAGGGTAACAACAAAATTGCTGTCACCCGTGTCTGAAAGACTTCAATTAAAGGTTTTTATTTAGACAATTCTAAATAAGTACAATCTATTACATTGGTTTCATAGCTCAAATGTCCATAAATTTAATTCCATCCTCTCTTAATTCATTAATTTGTTTTCATTTTATTATTGCGTTTTTTAGTAAGTAAGGCACATCTAACCACAAACTGCGCAAACGGTTATAGATGTACGAGCGTCATGGTCTGAGATAATGTTCTAGCAGGGGCGAGCAACCGGTCTCTCCGCACATCTAACGCAGCTAAATATGCAGACCTACCTCAATGAGCCCCAGCCCTACAATAGTACCAAATTCACCAAACTCAGTTATCAAACTGCAATATTTTTATAACGTATAGCACAAGACTTCAAAAATCGTTACAAGTTATCTTACACAGCAAGCGTGTCTTCGAATTAATCCCCATCATATGCGAAACATGTGACTCAATTGTTTACAACACAGGACTTCTAAAAACTGCCATAACCAATGCACGTATGCGTTGTCAACAACAAACGGTAACCCGTAACTTAGAGAAGCAAGTTGTGTACAACCGTCACATTAAACTTGCAGCCTAACATTTGCCGGTATATTCCACTTAAAGTATGCTAACCGGTGAAGTTGCTACTTTGTTTGTGCAAGTACGTAGCATTATCTTTTAGAACGACTCAAACATGAATTTTAAATCGACAGAATAATTTCATGGTGCATAGTTTGAAAAACAATGTTCATTTATCTCTCAGAGCGGATAGTAACGTGTGGCAGCTTGTTTCCCAATTACTAGAGCCGCCGAATGTCAAACATTTCACTAGACTCGAGAGTCAACTAATTTACTGATTAATGACAAGATTTGACACCCGAGTTGACATTCACAACTAAATTCAAATGTCATGTGGTTTGATATAAACAATCACAGATGGAAATTTGTCTAATTAAGAAGTCAACTAATTACGTGATTAATGGGTCGGTCTGGCAGCCGAGCAGACACATTTCCAACTTGATTCAAAAGTCACGTCACTGGAACAAACAATCGGAGTTGTTCATTGATTAAGCTGTCAGGTACTTGCAGTGCTGAAAATAAATGAATTTTTGACTGGAAGAACTGAGGTAAAAAAGGGACGGCCTAACCTTCTTTCCACACGCACTGAGTAATCACATAAAATAATTTTTAAAAAATGTGCTAAAATCAAGAATCGGAACAAGACTTGTTGTCTTTTTTTATATTATACTGCATTCTTGCCTGATGGAAATTTTGGAATTATTCTACATTATTCTTAATTTTTAAGAAGGGAAATCTGACACCTTTTATAAGATAGCGGGATTAACTTGCGTTGGCAGTTGATAACAATTCGCACTTCTCAGTTCACAATTCACAGTTTTCTATGGAAAAACATAGAAAACGGAATTATGAACTGAGGTTTCCATAGAAAACTTGTGCTTATTATATTCAAGAGTTTTCAAATGAACAATTTCTTAGAATTCGCTATTAATTAGAGCGCTTCTATTAGATCAAAACCAATCGGGCTCCGGCCCAACCTGTCAATCGGGCTCCGGCCCAACCATGTATCCAACATGGGATACCTTTGGGCTAAACACATGGCCTCGAGCCGGCGACATATCTTTCAAATGTCTGCCACTGCCCGGAACCTGGTCTTGAAAGACCTCTTTTCTTTATCATTTTCTAATTTTTCTAGTAAAAAATTCGTGAAAAAATACGGTTCACGCACTAGTCTGGTAAGAAAATCAGTCCACGCATTAAAAATACGGCTCATGATCGGAAAACAAATAAATACGGTTCAAATAACCGAAGCGTTATAAAATGCCGTTCACGCAAGTCGCCGTTCACCGGAGACCCGGGCAGAGACCGTTAAGCCCAATCAGGCCTCTAGGGCGATGTCCCTTGAACGACGATCAGGACTGCCTCCTCCCCGCGGTCTCTGGGCGGATGGCTTAAGCGGTAGAGTGCTCGTCTCCGGTGCGGTAGGGCACGGGTTCGATCCTCAGCCGGGACATACCTGTAAAAGTTGCCATTCACCGACAGGAGGCCAGGCAAAGACCGTTAAACTCAATACCCGGTCTGCCCTCCACTGCCGAGGCGCTTCGAAGCCCCTTGAACGTTTATCAAAACTGCCTTCTCGTTACGGTGCCATAAAAAATGCGGTTTACGCCTGGCCGTCTCGACTTTTATCTGGTCGCTGCGAGCGAATAGTCAAATGCCGGCACTATACATATGTGGAGAGCAGTGGAGCTCGGACACTCGGGCAAGGCTCGAGCAAGACTATCCGTGGCGAAGCAGAAGTCTCTCTCACCGTGAGGCGAAGGCGATTCAGTGGCTGCCCGGGCGAGAGGCNATGCACATTCGATAAATTTCAGAACTATTAGAACTGGCATAATTAACACTTTGCAATAAAAAAGTGAAAATATATCATTAGTAAACTAGTAGACTTCCGGGCAAAAACAAAATAGTGTAATCACATTCATGATTTTCATTCAGTATTTATTATTTAATTCAATGAAAAGAAAGAAAAAGGGGGAACGGAGGGTAAAGCCACTGTACATTTACTTTTTGCATTACTGTAAATTACTGAGATGGGGAGAGATGGGGGCAAAGAAAATACACACACACTCACACACACACACACACAGAGAGAGAGAGAGAGAGAGAGAGAGAGAGAGAGAGAGAGATGAGGAAAAAATACGAAAAGTGGGAGAGAGAGAGAGAGGGAAAGAGAGATGGGACCACAGAAAATACGTACAGACAGGTAGAGGAAGCCAAAGCAAATACGAGAGAGAGAGAGAGAGAGAGTGAGAGAGAGAGAGAGAGAGTACCTTCGTTGGCCTCAGTGGCACAGATCAGTGTGGACCGAAAGAGCCATTGCAGTTCAGAATTCCAGCATGTCAGGAGGCCTGGGGCATTCAGACATGAGGACCGAGTGTTCACTCGTCTTGAACCTAGGGTCAAGAAAAGTATAAACGTTAATTGCAAAAAATCATTGAGGCCATTTTCCCATCAAAACACCACTGGTCTGCGTGGATCGACCAAACTCTGCGGGGACTCTTGCTGACTGCAATCAGTTTAACTGAATGACAAGCCTCCCATGGCGTAAAGTAGAATACAGAAAAGCTGCCAATTATACGATTATGTTGGAAACAAGATGAGGCGTGTCACTCGCTTAAGCTGATTGCACTTAACGAAAACCACTTTTTTCCACTCTCTCCTTTGCTACAATATAAATGCGTGTTAATGGAGTTTCAACTTTTTTATGTACAGACACAGATGTGTCTGTACATATAGCCGTCACCTGCGTCTGTCGTCGCCGTTGCCGTTGCCGTTGCCGTTGGCGTGCACTTTTACCGTAAACATGATAAGTGGAAAACCGTTTTACTTTTTGACTTGAAACTTACAGAACTGATGAATATTCATAATACGCAGGTCAAGTTCGAAAATCGGCATGATCGGGCCATTTTTAGGGAAGTTATGCTTTTTTTTCACTTTTTTCAGCATATATGCAACACCGTAAACACGATAAGTGAAAAACCGTTTTACCTTTTGACTTGAAACTTACAGAACTGATGAATATTCATAATATGCAGGTCAAGTTCGAAAATCAGCATGATCAGGCCATTTTTATGGAAGTTATGCTGTTTTTTTTTTTCACTTTTTTCAGCATTTATGCAACACCTATAACACATTTTAAGGAAAATTGATTGGCCAATTGTCTTGAAATTCACAGGAGTGATCAGTGTTACTAAAATACAGATTAAGTTTTGAAAAAAAGCTTGATCAGTTAAGTTTTGGTGAAGTTATGCCTTTTTTTTGTAATTCTCAGGCATGTTAATAGTCTCATTTTTTAACTAATTTAGATATGTTAAGTTGTTCTTTTGACATTTTCTGCATCTTAACAATATTGTTAGTTGATTATATATAAAAGACGGAAAACCTGTTATTGTGTACTGTATAATAAAGTGTCAAAAATGGAAATAAACTCATATCTTTACAGTTTGTCAGATTCAAACATTCACTATGTTCAGAATCTCTGAATGGAGCAAATTGGACATTTAAAATTGTTCTATTGATATTTTTCCTATGTCAACAATTTCCCTAGTTGATCATTTAAAAATGAAAGTAAATTGATTATTTTGTTTAATGTAAAAAAAGTGTTGTAAATGGAAATAGTCCCATTTCAGTATAGCTATCTCTTGTTTACATTTTGGCATTTTGAAAGTGTGACTCTGAACTTCCATGGCCTTGAAGACCTTCCCATATCACATTTTCTGAATATCCACGATACTTTTATTTTTTTATAAAAAAAATTGATGGTCATTATGCTGTTAAGCATTATGTAATGTTACATCAAAATTGAAGACAACCCTATTTTGGGCACTGCCTCCATAGTGACCATTTAAAGAAAAGCATGTCACTTACTCTTCTCAAACTCACAGAAACCTTGCATAGGACTAAAATGTAGCTTCAGTTGGAAAACCTGTTTTATCAAATAACTTTTCTGGAAATTATATAGTTTTTTGTGAGAATTAAAATTTTCACATAACAACATTTTCGAGATGTGACATTGAACTTCTATTGGTTTGAAGACCTACTGCTAATCATATTTCTTGAATATCCATGATACTGTTACTTTATTATTAAAAAATAATGGTTATTATGCTTTTAAGCATTATGTTATATTGCATGAAAGTTGAAGAAAACCCCATTTTGGATTGCGATTAAGGGTAAACCATGTTTCTTATGATACTTAAACTTACAGAAAAGTTTTATAGGTCTGAAGTGCAGCTTGTGTCGGAAAATCAGTGTGATTGTTTTCTGTTTTGGAAGCAATGCAGTTGTTTATACCCCTTTTACACTTGACGGCGTCCTTTCTGCGACCATGAAATTTGGCATCGCTGTGGTCTTAATAAGGAGGCACGAGCATTGATTTTGTATCAGAATGAATGCTCAATGATAGACCAGTTGTCGGCACGTAAAGTATTATAAATTTTTAACTCTCAAATGGGGCCATACTGCTGGATGCAGAAAGGACGCCGTCTAGTGTAAAGGGGGCTTTAGAGTACTATATGGTGCAATAAATGTATATAGATAGTGGACAGTATGAAATTGTCCCTTGGGTGATCACTAATTAAATTAAGGTCTATAAAGTAATTTGCTTAATCAATTTTCAATTGGCCATTAAATGAGATTACATAAAACACTCGTTGAGATTTCCCTGTAAAGTACCATAGGTTTAGCTCTCTTAACTGTGTCACATAATTAGGAGTCGATGATAATTATGCAGGTAAATGTTGTTTTATATTGAAAATAAGTTTACAAAAGAAAAATTTTGTGTAAGACTTACATTAATGCTAAAGATGCCTTATTATTCGCAAACTCAATAGGGTTATTCATATTATGTTAATAGTTATACAGCTAGATTAAAAGTTTGAATAGCAGCTTTATTGGAATTTTTTTATGTTTTATTTTACATTTGTTTTTTAAATTATTTTTCAAACACTAGCATCTTCAAGATGACACTTTTAACTCCCATCCACCAGAAGTGCTGTGCATTTTCTGTATTTCCACATTAGCATTTGTGTTGAATTTTATGTCTTTAAACATTGTGTAATATTATTTTATGCACTGTCATCATTTTTCACATATTGGGATTTTCATTATGTGAATTTGAACTCACATATGGTCCTGAAACTGTAATCTTATTGACCAAGTTATTCTGTTGTACATTTTTGTGAAATTTTTATCTTTCACATATTGGTATTTTCAGTGTGGGACTTATAACTCCCAAGGGCATGTAACAGTTCACTTTTATTGATACTTCCTGTTGTGCAATATTTGCAACTTGACTTTGCAGTTAAAGGGATAATAACTGTTTGTTTTGGCAAACAATTTTTTTTCTAAAAAGTATTTTTTTGTTATAATCTCTTAAGAGATTATTACAGAGTATATCTATGGAGGTCATATGGTCTAATGACAAGTTCAGATATCAGAATAATAGCTATGACTGCCCTTTTTGTAGTTAAACAAAATATATTATATTTCTGTGAGTTGTTTACACTGTTTAAAGTCAAGTTGGATGATTCATATCATGGTAATATAGCTAGACTGATTGGCAGCTCTAGTGGAATATTTTTGTAATTTTTCCTTTTTTAATTTTTCATTTTTCAAATTTTTCATTTTTCAAGATGTGACTTATCACTACCATTGACCAGGATGCCTGTACTGTTACTTTGTAACATTTTCTGTATTTTTTTTAACTTACAAGAATGATTCTTAGGATTGACATACAGCCCAAATTAGAAAAACAGCTATATATATATATATATATATATATATATATATATATGCGGCGTTGATTTCTTTATGATGTCCCATCTAATGTCATACTGGGTTTTATTTTCTGTTAATTTCCATATGTATTTGGATAACTCAGTATCTGCAGCATATTTCTTGTCTCTAAATGACTTGGTGTGATTATTGTATCTCAACTTAAATTGGCCACCACAAAGCCCTATATATTTCATGCATTTGTCCTTAGTAGTGACTGATGCTTGGTACACATATATATATATTAATGTTATTATTATTTTTTATTGAGTTTAAGCAATTTTTTTCTTAATTCTCACTTATTCTCATTCTGGCATTTCCAAAGTATGAACTTTAACTCTTATCAGCCTGAAGCCTTAGGGACAATTTCCAGACCCTGTCACGCTTACTGTGGGTTGATCTATCTCCAAGGGAATTCTCGCTAAATTGCAATCAATGTAAGTGGCTTAGCTGTCCTACTGAAACTGGCATGCCAGAATCCTAAGCCACTTAAGCTGAAAGCAATTTAGTGAGAAACCCCTTCGAGTTGGATTGATCCTTGTAGATTGATCTAGGTATGGGAACTCGGTCTAATGCTTGTTACACATTTTACTTTCACCCTAATCCGCAGTTGCGCAGAATTAAAATTTGATGTTGGCTATGCAGTTAAGCATAATACATAAGAACATCAGAATTAACAGTATCCCATTTTCTGCTTTTTTATTTTCTGTTTTTTGTCTGTACATTTGACAGCTTTGCTGCCTTGTTTACCATTAGTGTTAGTTGCATGCAGCTACAGGATGTACTGCCACTGTCTGCAATATATTTTCCAATGAAAACTATTAAAACTAAGACCTCACTCAGGATTGGGGACTACTGTAACTAGTCCGCAGATCAGATATGGCGTGCCCACTACAAAGCTTGCCGTCTAATCTGCTAATAGACACTAAATACATGTAGATATCCCGTTGGGAAGTACCACATTTGAATTTTGCTAAATTCAGCTTCCAATATGCCTACAAAAGGCAAGGGAAAATAGCTTAGAGAGGAGGAAATTGGAAGGGGAGAATGAAAGGCAAAACTGACGTGCGCCGCCACTTTGTCATCACAAGCGTGTCACGCAAGTATGAAAATTCGTGCACCCGGTTGTGATCGTGGCTTAAATGGGTGCTACAGTCGTAGAGATCGATTTTCAAGGTAGCCACACAGAGGATGTAAGGCAACTGTAATGAGACTGTTGGGTTTTTTCAACGCGCTAACTTTTTTACCGGCAAACCGATATTTTCCCCACATAACCTCAATGTCATATGGGAAAAAATGTTCCTGCACGCAATATATAGTAAGCTCGCCACAGCCTGTAACCTTGAAAATACTATTTACCTTTTCTTGTAGCGTTATCAAGGGCGTTTGAGAAAACGTTCCTGTAAGTCAAAATTAAAGGTATCGCGCTAGCTTGCACCATTGCATCTTGTCAGTTTTAGCGTTTTGTACGTGTACTTTAAGGCAGGCCATTTAAATAACAAATGCAGCATTTTCTGTNCCCCCCCCCCTCCTCTCCCATGGGACCCTCTCAGAAAGTCCATAAGCAAAATTAATGTTCGAAAATGAGAACAATTTGAGTCTCAGTTGGCTGTGGTACTGCATCTCTATGTAAACATGCCAGCTGTATTACATTCGATGTTATAGCGCAAGTATTTCGCATGCCTTATAATTCAGATTACATGAGAAAGGCAATGAAAGGGTGGTAGAGCATACGCCCGGTGAACTGGATATCCAGTTGGTATCTGCCGAGAGTGGGTACGAGGTTGGTGATGTCGTAATGCAGACAGGTCGGGCCACACTGGCGGTAGATGGCGGCCATGCCGGTGTCTTCGTTGGTGACTTTCAGAACTGGGCACATTTCTGCGCTGCCGGTTGGAACGAACAAATACACACGTCTTAGGCGTCTGGTGCTGGGCTGCGGTCCGAGACGAATGACGTCAAATGTATACCGTCCGTTTCTGGCGGGATCTGAATGCAAACGGAATGACTTACTTGATCAATTATAATAAATAATTATGCGCATTCGATAAATTTCAGAACTCTTAGAACTGGCATAATTAACATTTTGCAAAAAAAAAAAAAGTGAAAATATATCATTAGTAAACTCGTAGACTTCCGGGCAAAAACAAAATAGTGTAATCACATGTACAGTTGCGTGGGCTCGGTTGTTAAGTACTCATGATTTTCATTCAGTATTTATTACTTACTTCAATGAAAAGAAAGAAAAGGGGGAACAGAGGGAAGAGCCACTGTACACTTACTTTTTGCATTACTGTAAATTACTCTGATGGGGAGAGATGGGGGCAAAGAAAATACGCACACACACACAATCCCACACACACAGAGAGAGAGAGAGAGAGAGAGATGATGAAAAAATACGAAAAGTGGGAGAGAGAGAGAGAGGGAAAGAGAGAAAGAGAGATGGGAAGAAAATACGTACAGACAGGTAGAGGAAGCTTAAGCAAATACGAGAGAGAGAGAGAGTGAGAGAGAGAGAGAGAGAGAGTACCTTCGTTGGACTCGGTGGCACAGATCAGTGTGGACCGAAAGAGCCATTGCAGCTCAGAATTCCAGCTTATAAGGACCGAGTGTTCACTCGTCTTGAACCTAGGGTCAAGAAAAGTATAAACGTTAATTGCAAAAAAATCATTGAAGCCATTTTCCCATCAAAACACCACTGGTCTGCGTGGATCGACCAAACTCTGCGGGGACTCTCGCTGACTGCAATCAGTTTAACTGGATAAGACAATGAATAGAGTCATTCGGGAATTACGCAACAAACATTTAAGTGGGTAGACCACATTTGATCCGCGGATCTGTTAGTCCTCTGTTCTGAATGAGTTCTAAGGAATTGTAAGTCACCAAGTCTATGACCTTCTGTGGAAAGCACTTATCAAGAGTAACAAACACACACACACACGGACACACAGACACACACACACACACACACATACACACACACAAGGACACACACACACACACACACATGGACACAACACATGAGCCAGTGGAACTTCACAGTTGTCTAAGGGGCATTTCCCTTCAAAACTTGATCGTGATAATGGTTGAACCTTGGGTTGTTCTTCCATTTCGCCTTTTGTGGTTTTTGGAGGCAAACCACGGTGGATAACGGACATGTCAAAAAAACTGCCAATTATCTGCCAGGCCGCAAGTGCAACTTGCTCCATTAGCACGGAGTTTGCTAGGAGGTTCGTAAGTGAGAGCAAGCGGTCCAAGAGACACGTCACAAGCAGTGAAGGAGCAAGTGCCATTTGCGTGTTGAATAAGGTGCAAGCGTCACAACTTAAGAAAAAAAAAACGAACACACGGAGTGCTCAAGGCACACGTTCGTGTTTTGCCAATGAACGTCGAGTATGCAACATGTACTACAATTTTCAGAAAATTTGAATTTTGCTAAAATCAGCTTCCACTATGCCTACAAAGGCAAGGGGAAATAGCTTAGAGAGCTGAAAAGAAAGGAGGAGGAAGTTGGAAGGGGAGAACAAATGGCAAAACTGACGTGCGCCGCCACAACGTCATCACAAGCGTGTCACACAAGTATGAAAATCCGTGCACCCGGTTGTGACTGTGGCTTAAATGGGTGCTACAGTCGTAGAGATCGATTTTCAAGGAAGCCACACAGAGGATGTAAGGCAACTGTAATGAGACTGTTGTGGTTTTTAACGCGCGAACTTTTCAACCGGCAAACCGATATTTTCCCACATAACCTCAATGTCATAGGGGAAAAATGTCCCTGCACGCAATATATAGTTAGCTCGCCACAGCCTGTAACCTTGAAAATACTATTTACGTTTTCTTGTAGCGTTATCGAGGGCGTTTGAGAAAACGTTCCTGTAAGTCAAAATTAAAGGTATCGCGCTAGCTTGCGTCATTGCATATTGTCAGTTTTAGCGTTTTGTACTTGTACTTTAAGGCAGGTCATTTAAATAATAAATGCAGCATTTTCGGTTACCAGCAATTAGGAATAACGACAATGAAAATACAATACCAAGTACCTGTTAACTGTAACATATCGTCACTGTGAAACAGGTTCAAACCCAAAACCATAGGATCCTTAAATTCGTGCGCCCGGTTGTGACCATGGCTTAAATGGGTGCTACAGTCGCAGAAATCCGCGGCAACAACGGCTCCATTTTCGAGGAAGCCACACGGAGGATGTAAGAGAACTGTAATGAGACTGTTGTGGTTTTTAACGCGCTAACTTTTCAACCGGCAAACCGATATTTTCCCACATAACCTCAATGTCATATGGGGAGAAATGTCCCTGCACGCAATATATAGTAAGCTCGCCACAGCCTGTGACCTTGGAAATACTATTTACGATTTCACCGTACGTCATTCGTGATAAAAGTTATCTTGGCTCTTGCGTGCGCTCAGGGAAGACGGAACTGGTAAAACTACCCCCTCATGTCTACCTGTCCTTGTAGTGTTATCGCGGGAGTTTGAGAAAACGTTCCTGTAAGTCAAAACTAAAGGTATCGCGCTAGCTTGCGCCATTGCATCTTGTCAATTTAAGCGTTTTGTTCATGTACTTTAAGGCAGATCATTTAAATAACACATCTACAAACACAGTAAGAGCACAAATACAAAATGGCAGCATTTTCGGTTACCAGCAATTGAGAATAACGACAATATGAGTACAATACCAAGTACCTGCTAACTGTAACATATCGCCACGGTGAAACAGGTTCAAGCCCAGAACGAAGACAACAAACAGCTTTGACGAAGTTGTTCATTTTCGTAAACTTCTTTCTTCTCCTTATTGTCGACTGATGTTCTCCGTGAGTGGAATTTGGCGCCTCAAACTTGAACGTTTGCAGTAACTTAAAAACTACGTGGTCGGCGGTTTATATAGAACTCTGTGCTCTTCCCGTGGGCGTTTCGATAGATGACAGGTTTGAAAAATCCTTTCGGTTGACACGCCCCATCTTGGTGGATCTAGACAATTGTCTCTAACATTTGATACGCTACCACGTTGCACCCGTCACTATGGGTTCATTCCTAATGAGACTATCGTGATACGTACATCGATCCAGCTTTGCGGGGACTCAAGGAGAATGCAATCAGGTCAACAAATGAACAGGCCCACTCTTGTTTTCAACGTGGTCGTAGAATCCCCAGCTTTTCTGTTCTGCTCGGCGCCGGGAGGAGGCGTGATAAGCTGTTGATCTGCTTTCATTCAGCGAGACCCCCTGCGGAGTTGGATCGATCTACGTAGACCGACAGTTTCATTGGAAATGCCCCTACTTTGTGTAGAAGTAAATTAAAAATCTGGAAACTTGTCAACGGAGGTAGTCTTTGACGTTTCAGAGAAAATAACCTAAAATTTCAGGCTATAAACAATTTAGTTTTATTATTTGACCTTTAAGATTCTCAGGCCTGAAATTAAAGTTGAAATATGATCGTGTTTTTCTCCTCTCCGGCAGAATGACGCACAACTCAGCAAGAAGTGGAAGGGACCCGATCTAACAGGGCTTGAATTGAAAAAATGACATGCTCCATTAATGATTCCCATTATATGCTGTTTAGATCAATAAGGATGTTTTGTCAAAAGAAGCAATACCTTCCATTATTTCTTTGAAATAAATTCATTCCCAAAATTTAGAGGAGTTCAAAAGTGAGACACACTGAATCCTTTACTTTTGAATATATTAATTGATGGCATACTTAGACTTATAGATAAATCAAAAAGCAAAGCCCCACCAAACCTTTTACTGGTCTTTTTAATGTAGACGATCTAGTTTTGTTTTTGGAAAGTACCTCAGGCCTTCAGAATACCAGTAGTTTAAAATGCTTAGAAAAATACTGTCATAGATAAAGGTTAACTGTTCATTGAAAAAAAAAGACGAAAGTTGTTATTTTTAATGTTAAGGAAGAAATACATGGTCACACTGTTGGAAATAGAGGGTTGTTTTACTTTCATAACCAGTTGGTGCCAGTAGTAACAAGCTAGCTACATGTGTAACAAGGTCTGGCACACTAGCCCCTGCACAACAAAATTTACATATAAAGCCTTCTTCAGTCAAGCTAGTAACAATCCCACCTCCTTAAAAGAAAAAAAAAAGACTTTATGAAACAATGATTTTCCAAGTTGCAGCATATGGAGCAGTAACATTGGGTTACACTGCATTTAATGACAAGTCCCCAATAGAAAAAATACATCTCCAAATTCGCACCTTTTAGGGGTGCATTCTAAATCTAGTAAATATGCTGTTCGGGGGGAACTTGGGCGCCTGCCAAGCTATACCAAAATTTAAATACAAGTAATTAAATACTGGGCCAATTTTTTTATAATAAGATGACGGTGTTCCACTTAAACGGGCATACCTAGATGAATTAAAACACTTTGATCTTCTTTCAAACACTAGCCTTCATAACACAAAACATACTATGCCATGATGTGAAGGAGTGAAGAATATTCTTGTAGAAAATAGTTTTGGGCATGTATGGTTCAAAGGGAAAACGGACAAAAAGTTCATGAAGAATTTTAGTGTTAGACATGGAGATAGAAGTATACAACTTTGGCTTAGCAAGGTATCACAAGAAAATCTCAAGCCGATAACGTATAAACGTATAAAACTAATAAACTTTATTTTGGGAAAGAAAAATACCTTGATATAATTTAAGATAAAGAATTACGCCAAACCCTAACCAAATTTAGAATCAGCAACCACAATTTGCACATTGAAACAGATCGCCATGTCAATGGTTAACCAACACCAGATGAAAAAAGAAAATGTCGCATTTTCCACACTGGAGTTATAGAGGATTCAGAGCACTTTTTAATTACCTGCTCTCTGTATACAGAATACAGAAAAGAACTATTTCAAATAGTGCAAAGCGGCCACACATGCTTTGCATATTATTAAACAACAAAGATAAATTATCCATCATAATGAACAACCCAAACGAGGCTGTAATAATATCTTTAGCCAAATTCCTTAATTTAATCTCGCTTTTGTGAAAAGAAACTGCGCTGCATCTTCCACTTAGTGATGTGAATAATTACTGCAAATGTTCAGGTTCATTTCACATAGTAGAAAACAGGCTCGTGAATAATTAATTTCTATGTCTTGTACTTGTAGTGTGATGCTAGCGTATGATCAGTGCTGTGAGCAGTTGACTCGGCATTAAGACCGCACCTAGCTTATCATCATGAAACACTGGATATGTATGTGTAATAACGATGCATTGCTATATATGTAATTTTCTATTTTTCTTTATTTCATTTTTTATTTATTTATTCATTCATTTATTTATTTATTTATTTATTACTATTACTTTTTATCTATGTACATTTTCACCAGTTCAGCCTGGTGTAGAAAGTATGAATAAAGCATATTAAATGATAAATTAAACGCGAGTATTAGCAATTTTGTTTCATTGACATGTAAGGATGAGTGACAACAGCGCCAGTTTTGTGGGAAGGGCTGAGATAGGGTATTAATCCTTCCAACTTGCACATTAATATAAAGGCAATGTCCGAATCCCTGATGATTGTACGGGTACGATGGAAATAAGAGGAAACGTAATTCCGTTAAGCTGATTGCACTCAGCAAGAGTCCCTAAAGATTAAGATCGATCTACGTACATTGTAGACCGTTGACATCTATGGGAATAATCCCAAATATTGGTTGTAACAGACCGTCCTCCATTAGATTCATACAGCTTGGGGTAACCGTGACGTAAGTTGATTGACTTCTGGGACGGGCTGGTTACTTATACAAGTTTTAAGTTTACATTGATGGGTATCTACTTTTTCCTGTTTTTCTTCTCCGGCAGAATGACGCACTCAAGCGGCAAGGCATTCCTTGGGATAGGTTTTTATAGATTAATCTTGAATCATTGAATCATCTTGAATCATTCTACGGATCAGATAAGACTTGTCCAATTTGATTTAGATTTTTTGTTGTAGGACATGAAGATAGTTGATTCGGCGGGTAATGAGCTACCCAAATATTGTCCATGTGGTTCAAATATGGTTATTTTGATGATCAAGGTAGCTGCTAATTCACTTGGTTCTTTAAGTTATCTGCTGTTAAATGTGCTCTGTGATAACCGACAACCACACAGTGCAACCTAAAATTGTTCCTAAGGTTCCATTACTAAATGGTAGTCAGGTGGTTCCCAGATTATTCCTTTATTTGATGTGGTTCAGATTTTCATCGAAGACTACCATTGGTGTTTAGGCACCAATGTGGTATCCACTCCAAATTCTTATGCTGTAAATAGTCATAGTCGCTTTAAACGCGGCATACGCTTCGGTGTAGACCTCTTCAGGATGTCTATAAACTCTCTTGTGACAAGTTGAGCGGTACAAGTGAAACCCGGCATCAATAGAGAAAGCCATTGGGTTTCAGTGTACTACCAAGAAACAGCTTTGGTCCCTAATATTCATAATAGAAACAGACAACGCTGTTTTGCTGTTTACAGTGGCTTCCTCAGAGGTCGCCTGATATCCTAACCTGCTGAAACCAGTTTGGTGTTCGCTAAGACCCTTGAAAACGCGTTTTATTGGCAATTTGACCCTCATTGTGAACGGACTGGATGTTTTTTGATTAGTTACAGCAACATATCCGGAAGGACAATGAGTCCTGTATCCTGGTGGTAAGATTTCGGTACATTGGGCAAAACTCTATAAAACTATGCGAGCCGGTCCATGTGACACAAAAATATGCCTGGTAATGTCTGTCTTTTTCGCGCAATTCTTGCACAGATTAACAATTTTGTTAAACACTTCTTAGTTCATGTTACGCACTGCAAAACCGACCACTTGCATGCAACATTTTAAAGTCTTCTATGCGGTAGTAACCAACATATGGGTACTTTTTAGACAGAACCATGCTTCACCAAAGCCAAGCTTTGACCAGCCCAAAGGAGCACTATCCAATTAAATCATTGCAGATTACGCAATGCAGCAGCGCAACAGGCTTGGTAGTCAGGTAATTGGTAGCGACACACCTGACCACATATTTCTCCATTCACTTATCTTATATGAAATCTGAGTTTCTTGAAAAAAGAACTCATCTTACCTAGGCGTACCTTTGAAACTGTAATATTCCATATCAAATGTCAACTCTGTGTAAGTTGAGATTTTAAGAAGAAAGATCTGATGATTAAGATTATCTGAATGCGCTCCTAGCTATAAGGAGCTGTCTAAAGTCAGCAAGCTCAACTAAACTCGTAAATGAGAGGATAATCAGCCTAAATTACATATACCTTCTTCAATATATCGTATTATAATCCTTTTAATGTTACTCAAATTAACGACCGCTAGATTTTGGTGCCAGCCAAGCTTATGTTTTACTCTTAACTTGTTGTATTAAACTTCTACTAGAATAAATTTGAAAATAAGCATTGTTTATGTTTTGTCTGATTTTATTGCTCATTAATGATCAATCACGGTCAAAGACGCCATGAAACGTCAAATCTTGTGAAAATAACTTCGGGATTTTCCGCCTCCTATTTTCGAAGGTCCTTGAGCATTGGTTACGATAAGCACACCGAGCTAAGACTAAAAACTATGTGCAACACTCCTAGTCGACCTAGCTAGGTCACTAAGCTCATTCTAGCCGACTACAGATTTAAGATTCTGTGTGAATTAGACGGGGCCTGAAGCTGGTTTCACAAATAAAAGCCCGAAAATTTTTCTCAAATTTTACACCAAAATTTGGTCTTTTTCTATTCAAGAGCGAACTTAGGCCATGCGTTTGTCCTAGAGTAAACTAGTAGTAGATCAATAAATTAACTGCATTTTGTTATATTTTTGTTATTAAAATACATTGGGTCAAAGCAAACTTGAATATCGGTCTTAACATTACGAGGGATTTTAGTTGGCTAAGCTACTACTATGTGGCAGGACATAAATACCGAATAATTAACGACGGGAAGAGTTAAACTTTGAAAGTTTTTGCTTGATCGACCCTGTGCTGTATACTGCACGTATCTATTCATAGTCCCAGATAAAAGCCATGACTTAAGCCACCTTATTTAAAAATGGTGACATTTTCTGTTGATAAATTAGACTCTGTTGCATGAAATGTTACCGTGAGTAGAAATTAATTTTGTTCAGTATTCTATTTTAGATCTGAGGAGTGTTACAGAATAGCACTAGTATAAGATGGTAATATATATATATATATATATATATATATATATATTTATTATATAATTATTATTAAATACTTAATATTATATACTTAAAAGTTCAGCATTATTTCTAGTTCTTAAAGGGGCTATATTTGAAAAAAAAAGAACATTTCAAGTAGTGAAGGGACTGGGTGCAAATCTCGTAGTAATGGACGCTTCCATTTCCAATTCAACCTTTCGAGAGGTAGTAATAAGATTATTGAGATTCAAAGACTGTATGAGCTATGAAACTTAACTGTACCTGTGTAGAATATTAGGTACATACATTGTAACGCATGCTGTGGGCTGTAGGTTCAAAGGTTAGCGGTCACTGGTGGTATTTTGGTAATGGCAACAGTCAATCGGAATGGCACTTTCACCCTCCCCCCCATCCCCCCCACCAATAAAAAAAGATCATGGGACGTCATCTGTAAAATTAACACCTGGAAAATGTCCATGTACATATCATAATATAAGTATAACGACCATATAACAACCATATATATATATATATATATATATATATATATATATATAATTGTTTAAGTCTGATTTTGGCTTACATAGTATGTAGCTTTACACTTGGTCCGAAAATCCATTCATAATATCCATTAAGCGTGCTACACTACTCGCCAGAGTCATATCTGTGTGTCTCTTCAGTCTTTCTAACTGGATTTCTCTCGTGCGCAATTTCCGTCGACTTGGATCTGCTCCGTCCACTTGTCGATTCACTTCGGTCTTTAAATTACTCATGGAAAAACCGCCATTGCAAAGTCGCATTTGGCGGCGTCTAATTTTCTGCAGTTGTTCGCCCGGTCGCTTGAACTCTGGTTGTCCGCACTGCCTTTGATAAATGTTTTCCATTTTATACTCAGTTTTTAGGAGGCCTTTATACGCCTCCATCTTTTCTATGGTTCTCCGTATGCTGCCGATGGTTCGGTCGGTCACCGTTTCCTGATATTGTCGATGCTTTTCTATAAACTGGGTCGTTGCTTGGCATTTGGCGGCCTCTATGTCATTGAGTTTCTGCGCACGTCGCCTCGTGGCCAAACTCACATCAAGCATGGCGCTGTTGTTGGACCTCCAGTTGCCATGGTTACTGGCTTTGAACGTGCCTTTGGAATGCGACATGGCGCCTAGCGAAGTGAGGTTCATCGCTGTTTGTCCTAGCTGTTTTGTTTGTACAATAAAATGACGCTTCTAACGGTATACCTTCCTCGAACTGTGTTTTCTATTCACACTCCTCTGCAACTGTTGATTATTTAAACTGTGTTAGAATGACTCAACTATCAATGCTGTTTGTAATAATTTCCTTCTGGCATTGTGTATACTGGCCTAACCTTGAATAGATTCTTGAAAGTACATTTTGATTGAATTATCACAAACATTTTAACGAATTGTTTCATATAACTACTCTTATTGTCTAGACGCCCCAATGCGCAAAAAACATCTACCTTTCGACTTTTGCTTTTGCTTGATTTTTAATCTTTATTGTCCTCCTTCTCACTCTTGTTTCATCGTGTGTATACTATTTTAGTCATATATGTAACTCATTGAGTGTGTGCATCCGGGGATGGAAACGGCTGAGACTTCTGTGGTGGCAAAATCTGCGGTTAACTCAATGAACAAACCTGAAATATATCTTCCTCGTGTTGTTGGTTGTCGGTGAATAACGAAAGGAAATTACCTGGCAAATAAACCCAAGAAACTGGTGACAGGTCATGAGTGTGTTTTCCAATAACCAAAACCGCCACTAGCCAATTTTGACCCTGATCTTAGAATATGCTATGGCAATGCTTATTAAACTGAAAAACTGAAACACCTGTTCCGCCAGTCTCTGTGATATTTTGTTGACAGCTTGCGTTTCTTTTAAAATCACTGCTTGGTTTTCCTGTTTGTATAAGATCATACGATTTTTACGTTAGTGAACACGTTAGAAAACGCGTTCAGAAAACGAGCAAAATTGTTTCCTTAGCTGCGTTCATTCTCCGTCTGGTCGATGGTGTGTTTTATGAGTTAAAAATCACCCGTAACTCTCTGTTGGTAACACCACTTACACTTTTACCGGTGACATTATACACGTGTTAACTGTTTTTCCATCAAATTTCTCTCTTCTGCGGAGGGAACCGTCAACAATTATCCGTGTTGCTGTTGTTTCCTACGCTTCGCGAGTCTGATGAAATTCTGAACTTGGTATTAGCTAGTAAACATACATTGTCTGGATAACGTTCAGAAATGAGAACAATCAATACCACGTTTGCATTACTTCAGTAAAACTGAGTCTGTATGTATACATTTGAAACTGCATCAATTGAAACGGGATCCGTTTCATTATGTCCTGCTTTGCGAAGCGTGCTGATTTTTAATGATCGCGTCCTTTATGCTTTCTCTTTGTGTTATTGATTGACAAAGCAAAAAACTGTAACCATGATTCTATATGTCTAGGCAGTGCGACATCTGACGCATACCCCGTAGATGTTTGCAGGGAATATCGACGCTAGCAGGTTTTTGCTGTAACTTTGCGTTGAATAATTTAAAGTCCAGTTTAGCTGCTGCTACCTGAGATGTAGTTTACTTTGGAAATGTACACAGGCACGAACACAAACACGCTATCTCTCTTTCTCACACACACACACACACACGCACGCACACACACACACACACACAGACACACACACAGACACACACACAAACACCACCCAAACCCAATACAGAGGTGCGTTTCACATGCTGAAGTGTCCAAAAATAAAACTGAATGATTTCAAATTTGTATTCAATTTTTAAACCATATATGTACGTGTATGTGCATGGAACAAAAACTCACGACTGTCTCAATTTGAATTCACAATGTAATTTTTACCATGCCTTTACTTAACGCAAAGAGCCCTAAATGATGACGCATGTTCTGGAAACGTATGGCGATGTATGTTCCGGGTCATT